>JAWNNI010000085.1:0-455000 GCA_035043065.1 Hirtodrosophila confusa
ATCATAACGGAACAATTAAAAAATTTGTTAAAAATTTTGGGTAAAATAGACGGTATTTCGAACCTATTAATGTCTGTGAAAGTTCAATTTTTAACTGACCCCGAAACACGCGGTGCGAATACATATATATATATATATATATATGTATACGTGCCTATTTATGCATGTATGTGTGTGTGTGTGCGTGTGTGCGTGTCTGCATTTATTAACTTTGGCATTGCAGTGGAAAGTGCTGAGTATATTAAATATGTATGCCATAAAAATTGTATTCTCATATGTGAGAAACGGTCCTGCATATTTTCACGCTACGCAGCTTTAAGACTGTGTCTGTGTGTGTGTGTGTGTGTGTGTGTGCGTGTGCGTGTGTGCTTTTGTGCTTGTGTGCACGCTCGTAAACAGGAAACGGAAATCAGCATGCAGGCGCACGCAGCGACCGCAGCAACAGCAGCAAAAACAATAACATAAAGCGTCTAACGTCTGACATGTTATTGTTTTTTATACCCTACACCCATAAAATACGCCCCAAAGAAGGGGTATCATTTAGTTTTAGTGTCGAGCTGCTATTGAATTAAATATATTAAATATTGATATGTCAAATAAACATACCATAAGATATTTAGTTTAGTAACCAAAAATCACGTTTCACATTTCACTTTGTGATCTTTATAATATCTGTTAATTATTTATACGTATGTTTGTCAAAGACAATTGAAATATATATTTTACATATTTCAGAGTCATTTATGATGAAATTTGGAAGCTTTTAACCCTCACTCAAGATATTGATTCTTATTAAAAATAAATCAATAATATCGATATTTTTGGCTCTATTTTTGAAAAAGCTAAGAATCGTGTATACTCGTGTATATATCCATTCTCGTTCAGCACATATGTATAGCTCAGTTACCCATATGCTCATCTTATATCAAATATTATTATTTTTATTTATTTATTTATTTGCTGCTACAAGCTAAAGCTTAAAAGTTGTTATAGTATAGTATATATTATTAGTATAGTATATAGCATAGTATAGCTAACAAATATTACAAGTTTATGCATGCATTTAGCTTCTATTATAAATTATTTTATTGTTTGCCAATTGAAAACGGGTTACAGGATATCTTAAGGTTGCGCACTCTGAACAAAAGCTAATATAACATGGCCTGTTTATTTTTGGTTTTGTTTTTTTTTCGTTTTGGGGCAGACCTTGGCTCTTCTTTTCAGCGGCTACATTTTTAATACGGCCGCAGTCCGTTTTTTTGGGCAGCAGTTTTAAGCCTTGTTCAACATGCCACATAACACATGTAAGTAACAGGCGCGAGTGAAAGAGAGGGAGCGAGCAGACAGAGGGAGATAAAGGGTACCAAATTTTATGCATATTTGATGACCGGTCTGTGCTGAAGTGCTTAACGTAGGTACATATATACATATCTATATACACATACACATACATATATATATATACATATATGTATAGTCAGTTGGCTTAAATTGTATTAGCATTAACATTACTGAGCGACCCAGTAACCCCTGGGTACCTTCTATATTTTCATTTCGATGGCTGATGGATGAGAAATCTCAAGCTTAACAAAGTTTATGTTTATAGCTAGCATGCTCGTAATTTAATTCTTTTGAATTCCAAAAACGTTTCGGACAGTAAACCGAATGCTGTATTAACTAGAATACAGTTGTACTTAAACAGAAATTTTGGAATCACACGGAAATACAGAAACGCTAGTTTTATGAAGGAAACTAAAATGGAATTGAATGAATGAATTGTGTACTGTAGTATTACTTGTTACTTTAGTATGCGCTCATAAAAGTTTGCCAATTTGAGTTTCGAGACATAAATTCTACATTATATTTAATGGCTATTGTGCTTGGTTTTGAAGTGTCAGTAAAGATCTAGTATCATGGCCTGGCACATATGTACGTACGTATAAACATATGTATACATTGTAGAACTGCAATTAACTGAATGCCACATTGCTATGCGCATAGAAAATGAGCCCAAAAACAGAAGGATATCAACTGAAGGATATAACTGAGCAAGAAACACAAAAACAACAAGCAACAAAGTTAATTTATGTTCGACGTCGACGTCTCTTTCAACTTGAAGCTGAGTGTTTTCTAAATATCATACAATTGCTAATACAAATACACACACACACACATCGCACACACACATGTGTTGGCCACCCCTCAATTGGCCAAAAAGTTTTACCACCTGCGTTTTTCATTTACATGAGTAAGTTTCCACATTGAACGCACCAAAAATGAAAAGCAAAATTATGCCTTTGCCTTCGGTGTGCTGCTTGGGAGTTGGGAGGGGGCAAAAGGGGCGGGTTGTGGGCATTGGTCTTAAAGTTTTCGTTGAAAAGAAAATGCGCTCAACTTTTGCAAGTATTTTCACCAAATTATGGCAATTTATCGTATCACAATTCTCGCGCTGTTCGGCACAAAGGATGTCTACGTGCCTTCAATTCGTTTTCCCATTCACATTATTTGTGAATAGCGTGAATAATTTGTGCATATCATTATATTCGCATTTACATATTAATGAGCAAATTGAAATTCGCGGCATTAAATAAAACATTTTAAATATTAACATATTTAATTGAACACAATTAAATTACTCATAAATTCGGCTTATAGTTGACATTTGGGCTTAATTTTATAAAATCCTTTTTTTTATCGCATATGAATTTAAAGCCTTATTCAATTATAATTTGACACTTCTTAAATATTTATATAGAGCTTTAAGCCTAGGTAAATTAAACTGCGGTTCGGTTCAGGGTTCGCATTTCCATTGAAATGTGATAGGCATATTGTTTTTGGAGCAGAAACTGTGGAATTGATTCAAAAGTGGAATTCGGAACAGGTCTGAATGTTTCACCTTCGGTTTTGGCTTAGGTTTGAAATGGTTTGGTTCGAGTTTGGTAAAGGTTTATTTTGGAATACTTGTTTGGGTTAAGAACAAGTTTGAAGTTCAACTTAAAACAGGGTTGAAAGTTCGCTTGTAGTCTTGCCATAAGGTTAAAATCTAATATTGATATTATTTCATATTTATCTATTGATAACGGCTTTAAGTGATTACAAAATTGTGAAAATTCTTGGAAAATTAGATCTCCAGGATGATGTTCGTCAGAAGTTCCCGTGGCTGTCATATGCTCCAAATCATGTTCCCTTATTAATACCATAATAGTTTATATTGTAAAGGAAAAATACACATTAATTTTTTTTTTAAATAAAAATATTAATAATAATAATAATGAATGGTTTGTAGAATAGAAAAAAGAATTCTTTTTAAATATATTAAAATGCCTGATTGCTTCCCTTGTGCCCGAAAACAACAATTTTAACTTATGCAATAGGAAGCAACCAGGCATTTTAATATAATTTAAAAAAAACAAGTAAGAATGCACACGAGCCACAGCGCAAGCGAAGCATTTTAAATGGTGGCTGTGCTTCTTCTTCCCCTTGCTGCAGCACTGAATCTTCTTTCGTGAATAACTCCCGTGTTTATTATCCGATCGACTTGAAATTTGGACAGTAGATTAAGAGGGACTAAAGTATTGTACATGCCAAATCCCAAAGCTATATCTTGAAAATTGTTACTGTAAAACGGTTTTTATCGAATAGCGGGGGAACGGGGGAGATATCTCAAATCTAAAATAAACTTGACCTGCTCCCGATATACACGAACCTACATTCCGAATTTGGTGTCTCTAGCTCTTATAGTTGCTGAGATCCTTGCGTTCATACATACGGACAGACAGACGGACAGACGGACGGACGGACAGACGGACAGACGGACAGACAGACGGACATGGCCAAATCAAAATCTCTTTTAATACTGATCTAGAATATATATACTTTATAGGGTCGGAGATGTCTCCTTCTGCCTGTTACATACATTTGCACAGATTTAGTACCCCCTTTTTACCCATTTTATGGGTACAGGGAGTAAAAACCTATTTTCGGTTATAGAAATAAACTAGCCAATACTTTGTATATCAATGTTTCTATATTCGCCCTGAATTGTTGACGTCAAGCCTGGCCAAGCCGGCCTTTGTTCTGAGAACTTGACTACATTTGACTCAGTTGAAAATAGTTATTTGGGGCTCACGAGTCACGACTTGCGTGATCACGCGCCCATCTTCAGGCGTCAACCAAGAGTCAGGCACATCTCCTCTGCAAGTTTGGCGAATGTGAAACCAAAGTTAAATACATAAGCAGCAGTTGATTAGGCGCCGCCTCCGCCTCAGTCTCCTTCCCCACGTCCACCCAGCTCATTCCGCTGAACAACAAGAGCTGGCTGTGTATGCAGTTAAGCATGCGTGAGGTGCCCGCGGCGTCAGAGGCAGGCACGCCATACCGCACCGCACCGCACCGCACCGCACCGCACCGCACCCAGAGCAATCGCTCAGCCTCGTTGGCAAACCAACGCCTTATTAACCTAACAAATGTTGGCAAGCAGTGGCACCTCGAACGCAGCTGGAGCCGCAGCTGGCGGCAAACTTGAATAATAATCGTCTTTTATCAAGTGCCAGGTCCTGTACGGAGCCTAGACAGACAGATACATGCGCCTGTATCAGGCCGGTTCTGAATTTCACTTTCGAATCGATTCCACAGAATCATGTAAGGCAGGCTTTTAGAAACGCCTTCAAATTAAATTGCAGCTTGCTAATTCTATTCTGCTCCATAAAGTAGACTATCGACTATTCTGTGGAATTGATTCGAGAGTAGAACTTAGGACAAGCCCAATAGATATATATACATGTTCCAACAACCGTTCTTTTTAATCTTAAGCGAATCAAACCGAAACTGCTTCGACTTTTTTATTTTGATATAAATTTCGTAACATTTTCTTAAAAACTAAAATTATTTTGAGTTCCTTGTTGTTGCCAGACTAATCAGATCTATAATGTATAAGCTATCTTTCTTTGAAATGTAGTATTATAATTAAATATGAAATAGGATTATAATTTTAAAAAAATTTGGAAAAAATACTCCTTGTAATTTGATAAGCTAAGAATGTAGTAAATATATCTTAACTCACATTGTTAAATAATGTTAATGACATCAGGAAATATTCATATTTCATATTGATATATCATATAGAAAATTAATAAAAATATCAAAAATCTATTACTTAAAATATGGACGACTAAAAAGTAATACTTTCGAAAACGCAAGGTATTGCTGTTCTCAAAATCCGCAAATTTCAACCGGAATCGCAATCGGAAGTCGGAAGAGCTCTGAATTATACAGTTATACACGGCTGACTTAACGGGCTTGCTGGCTTTCATATACGGATTTCTGAGAGAGGGGCAATGGTTTTTGGCGGGCAGGGGGCTGCTTGCGGGTGGCTTTTCATATTTCGTGTTGTTTTTTGTGCTGGCAACTGCCATTTTATGGGCCCTAATATATATTTCATTATTATTATTATTATAGCCTGTTGTTGCCGTTTCTGCTGCTGCTGCCGTCTGTCAGTCAAGCCCTGGCAAATTATCAGAAATTTCATTTGCCTTCTGGTGAAATGTCTTCCATTCAGCCAAATTTTAGAGAATGCGGTGAAAAATATTCAAAGTTTTGTAATGCAATTAATTGTTAAGGCTTTGTGCTCGCTGGCTTTTGAATCGTAATTCCGCATTAATTTCAATTCTCATTCAGTCTATTCAGCTAACAATTCCGAATCATTTGCATAAAATATGTGTGTTTTTCTTAATTTATTTTTTATATAAAAATATTTATTTGTATTTAAATTTGCTTTTTGCTATCTTGCTATTTGGACAGCTTGATGAAATTCATTAAATATTTGATATGTGTAAAAAACGTTGGTTTTATTGCACGCTTTTAGAATTTTTAGTCATTCATCACATATTTTTGTGAAAATGATTCGAAAGTGGACTTGGGAACAGGTCGGGCTATCGTGCTTTAATCACAAAACAGTTTCCAAGCGATAATTAATGATAAACAATGTACAAACATAAACACTTTCGTATTTATTTGTGGAAATTAATATTTATTTTTCATTTTACTGGCCAACTAAACAGTAAATCATTTTCAAACGCACTTTTAATTATTTTATTGACACAGTGAAATTGCGAACAGCAACAAATTTGCTGGAGGAGTTGATTGTGGGGTGTGTGTTAAATGCTGCGGGGCGCCTTTTAAAGGACTCTTCAAATATTTTGCAGCTTGCGTCCTTAAACCTGCAGCCGCAACTATCAACTTTGAATGTGTGTGTGAGTGTGTGTGTGTGTGTGTGTGTGTGTGAGTGTGTTTGTGTGTTTGTGTGATTAGTGCTGTTTGTTTTAAGTATTATGCAGCAGGCAAATGTGCTGCACAGTTTAATTGAGTTTCGTAGTTTGAATTTGTTTCTTTTTCCTCTCGCGGCCCCTGGTGGCAAGCACCGCATTCTTAACTGGGCTAAATGCAAAGCACATACGCATCCAGCTGCAGCATGCCACATGCCACATGCCACATGCCACATGCCACATGCAACATGAGATATATTGTATGATACTATGTATTCCATTTTAATCTCTTTTGGATTAAATGATTTACAGTTCAATTCACTTGCTGCTTTGACTGATTTCGATAAAAAGATTAAATCAATTTGTTTTTATTGCCATCGCGTGAGTTTTAAGCACTGAATATGCTATACACATATTATTGGCAGTTGACTTGGCTGCAGTTTTTTCTGTAGTGTTGGTAAACGTCTGCTTTTTATCCACTTAAGCATTTGACAGCTTGTCAAACTTGATATTGAGCAAACAATTTGTGTGACAATAAAGCGAAGTTGCATTTAGGTAAACGATACCTAGAGATACTTTAAAATACGTTCCCATTTATACAACAACCTAACCTAACATTGGCTTGGTAGGCTTTTAATGATTTCTAAAACTCTTAACTTCGTTTTTAAAACTAGTTTTTAGTAATACTTTATGGTGTTCCTACGCATCCTGGAGCTTCTTTGACGAACAATCTGGTATCTGGGGAAAACCCGGGAAGCCAGGTATAGTATTCTGGGTGTTTTGAGATGACGCAAATTAACCATAAATGTTCTTAGTCTAGAATTTTATTTCGATAAAGATTAATTCTACTCTACTAGTAAAATTTCGAAAAATGTTGCTAATTCTTATACAAGTAAGAATGTTCAGTGACCTGCATCTATTTTAAAAGCCTGGAAGATATCGATATTATCGATATTATCGATATTTTGGTAAGTATCGATATTTGCTTGTATGTCTCTCTGATAGCGTTTATGGGAATCTCATGGAACTATAATGGATTGTACAGTAGCATTAATTAACATATCTGATAAGCAATTATTCTTCGTATATAAATATATATTTTATAATACTGTAATATAGCCGAAGGCCTCTTGCAGCGAGCAAATTTGACTATCAATATTATTTTTAAAAAAATTATAATAATAATAAAAATGAATTATGGATGATACTATGCAGGGTATTGCTGGGTCGTATAGTTTATGGACTGAGCTTGGGCTTGCTGCATTTTTCTCGCAAAGTGCACAGAAATTTAAATTGAAATGTATTGAAAGTTTTTTTTCCAGAGCAACAGTAACCCACACACACACACACACATATATATATATATATATAGGCGAATTTCAGCACACGCATACTTAAGCAAGACACACACACACATGAAATTCAATTAGAGTTTTATGTTCCCTCATCAGCTGCCTTTGCCCCCAACTGGTCCCTCCCCGCACATGCCAGCTCCCATTTTGGCTATTTGCTTTCATTTGCCTTACATACTTAGTATCTTACATACTCCAGAAATGCTTTGGGGCGTTCACATAGCGTGAAATTGTGCTGGGTTGGTGGGTTGGTGGGTTGGTGGGTGTGAGGGAATGGCTGGAATGCTTACCTGCAAAGATAAAGACACACAAGAGAACAGTTGAACAGCAGGTTTAATTTATTTTGCTCTTTATTTTGTTGATTATAAACATAAAGCCAAATTAATCATGACAGGGCATCATCAAAAATAAGCAGCGAATGGCTAATAAATTCCAATATCTAATGAAATCACGTGCTAATCGCGCGTGTTCCACAGAACTCATTGCTCCTCATTTCGCAATCACTCGACAAAAATGTGAGTGGTAACAGAATTTTTGATGTGAATTAGAATTATAATATTGCAGATTGCCAGTTGCATCTACTTCAATCAGATCTAATAAGGAAATTATTGTTATAACTTGGCTTAAAGACGTAAAACATGTAACATGTCGCACACTTTGCACATATGTAATTATTTATACACTTAAGAGCTGAAGAATGGCGACTTAAGGCATGAAATGTATCGTAGTAAGATCGAAAGGATTCGTTTTGATATTAAGTTACGCCTTAATTATAGGTTAAAGTTGTAAGTAAGTTAGTAAACGTAGCAATTTCTTTATAATAATGATAATAATAATAATAAATACAGCAAACTATTCAAAACATTGCTGCAAGCCCAAAGAATTGTTAGCGGCTTAACCTTTAGTTTTAGGGCAACTTAGGAACTCTTTATATTTTAAAAACTAACAAATGCGGAATCAACAAAATGAAGTGAACATAATAAGGCCTGTACCGAATATTACCTTCAAGTCAATTTCAGAAAAGAAAGAAGCTCTATAGACTTAAGAACCTCGGTTGCTTCCAGCTTAAACCACATTTCTGTGGAACTGTGGAATTGTTGGGAAAAGGGAGCTCGGAACACGCCCGATAACAAAGTGCGTTTTTTATTTGTATCGGTTTCTTTGGGCTGGTAATTTCATCCTACTCTCATTTCTTTAGGCGATCCCTGAAGTGTGCTTTACAGGCAGCTGTGGAATTGTTTCGATGGTGGAATTCGGAACAGGGCTGAGTGTGGGGCTTACAGAAGGCAATGATCGGGCTGCGCGTAATCCAGCAGCTGAAGTGTTGGGGACTGCCGGCTAAGCAGCTTTGTGGCAGCTACCGTTCTGGTGCTCCGCAACTCTGGCCCGGGGCACGGGCCGGACTAAGAGGCTCGACGGAGGCACTTAGCCCACATGACGGACGTTGACAGGCAGCAGGCAGCAGGCAGCAGGCAGCGGCCACCAAGCACTCGACTGGAAGAGGGCGAGGTGTGGCCTTGCATTGGTCATGTACGAGTAGCTGGAGCATGTAAGGGCATGTGGCATGTGGCATGTGGCATGCATGGCTTGACTGCCCGCTGTGCCCTGTCTTGTTGACAGTTGCACTATATGCAAAATGCCGTTGTTTGTATGGCATTGTCTCCGTCTCTGGCATACTTTGAAGGCAATTTGCATATTTCGTTAACCAGCAGGACAATGTGCTGTCGCCCGCTCGTCCAGCGCTGTCCTGTGCTGTTTTGTCCTTGCAATTTAATTGTGTTGGGTATTTTTAATACGAGCATCGCTTTAAGTTGCTGCCATTCTAGGCAAATAATATGTTAATGATTTGCCTTTATATTTGTGCTGCATAATTAAGGCCTTGCGCTGATTTCATTCGACTAATTGACAGATTGATTAATTGATTGTCAGGATTAAGGCCATGATACTCATCTCACTGTCTGTGCGACCTTCAAAAGCCCTCTATATATTTATTTATATTGCTGCTAATTTGATTAATGCGGCATTGTATTCACTTAAAGTATGTCAATTGATTTTGCTCCTAATACAGCTAATTAAATGCAACTTCGAATGCAATCAACGAGGCATTCAACCAATTATGTGGCGTATTCATTTCAATAATATTTCAAGCGCTTAATTGGCCTGAATTGTAATGGAAATTCAGTTAAACAGAACTCATGAATCAAGTGCCACAAATCTATAATTACAATTTTAAATCAATTCAAATTAAACTACAGCTTTTATAATTGCTGCTATTGATAAATAAATATCTTATGGGCAATTTAAGTAGGCTCTCTTATGCATTTTGTGGACAAATATTTATGCAAATAATATTTACCTTCATATTACAAATTTGGTTTTTTTGTTTAGGAAAAGAAACATAATAATAATATTACCCCTTTATAGCCTGCAGTGGAATATATATAAATATCTTTGGAAAGTTGATTCTATTGTTAGTGCAATCGATAATTGCATGGCACTGCTGACTCACTCCCGAATAAATCTCAGCAAACTCGAACCTACTTAAATATTCTTATAAAGAAAACCAATTTTCTGGCTGCCTCTACTTTTCCCATATGCTACGATTGAAGTGTGTTCCATGTCCCAACTGGAACTCCCACTTGTACTCTAGTGCAGTCAAAAGTCAAAATCAATTTCAATTAATGCAACTCTACTAAAGTGAACTGTTTATATATACAGTGCACGCTCGAAAGAGTGAACAGCTGCTGCATCTGGGCAACAAAAAACAAGTAAGAATGCTATAGTCGAGTATACCCGACTACAAAACTCCCTGTACCCAGGTCGAATACTTACGATCGCATCTTCGTACACTTACACATACACATACACATACACAAAGACGCACACATACAAGCGACAGCGCAGCGAGGCATTTTAAGTGGTGGCTGTGCTTCTTCTTCCTCCACCGCGCTGCAGCACTGAATCTTCTTTCATAAATAACTTCCGTGTTTATCATCCGATCGACTTGAAATTTAAACAGTAGATAAAAAGTGACTTAAGTATCGTAAAACGGTTTTTATCAAATAGCTGGGGAATGGGGGGGAATATCTCGGTTTGAAAATAAACTTGACCTGCGCCCGCTATACACGAACCTACAGTTGCTAGTTCCTAGCTGCTGAGATCCTTGCGATCATACATACGGACGGACGGACAGACGGACGAACGGACGGACATGGCTAGATCGAAATCTCTTTTGATACTGATCAAGAATATATACACTTTATAGGGTCGGAGATGTCTCCTTCTGCCTGTTACATACATTTGCATAGATTTAGTACCACCTTTTTACCCATTTTATGGGTACAGGGAGTAATTACTAGAAATTCAGATAAAAACTTAATTTACATTTTTACATTGAATTGGAAACTCCAAATACAAAAATAAATAAAAATTGGGAAAAAAATAATAATAAAAATTTCACAATAAAATATAAAAAATTCTGTTTTTGTTGTTGTTGTTAAAAAAAGTTTGCATATTTTTTTATTTAACGAGTTTTCTGCTAGCTTTCGTGGCAGCTTAAACAAGTTGTACATTAGGGAAAAAGACAAAAAATTTGATCAAGGGATGATACTACACTCTAAAAAATAGAACTTTCAATTTTAAACTTCCCAAAAATTATTTATCGTTTTTTCGGTGTAAGACGTTATTCTCTCGACATTTTTAACATTTGGTTGAAAATGAAACCAAATACGGGCTACTCCAAAATACGCCAATTTGTAAGCTTCCCAGGATGTAGTTAATTGTTTTCTGGCATAAAACATTAGAATTACTCTCTTTGTGTCGCCATCTTTGTTATCTCTCTCACTGTAAGTATACCTAGACGGTTTCATCTTAATACTTTGTTAGAGTGTATTGTATATAGGGAATTAACAAATTATTTACATATTTACATTATTCACATTATTTACAAGGACATTTCTTTACATTCAACATTTAAAGGAGGTGAAAAAGAGCATGAATTAGATGAGGATCCTGGCAGGCAGATCCTGGTATGTGGAAATATTCTGTTGTAGAAGAAAAATACAAACAGACCTTTGCTGAATTCTACATTTGAATCAATTCCACAGCAAATATGATTTTCTTTGGCAATCTTATAGAGAAAACTCTTGGTTCACTCTATCGAGCGTGCACTGTAGCATATGCGTTTATTTTTGTGTGTGCAAGTGCACTTTAATAATGAAATTTCTTTGTAGATTCGAGCTTAAAATTATGACTATAAATATCCGTGTGCAATATAAACATTGTACTTCAATTATCGCATTAATATTGAATAAGCTTTTGAACTGATTCGATGCCACAAGACCTTGAGGCTGTCATTTGATTGGCCTTTTAAATGACAGCTTAATGGAATGAAATTAACACATGGTTTGTGTCTCCATCTCTCTCTCTCTCTGTCTCTGTCTCTGTCTCTCTCTGTCTGTCTCTCTGTATGTGTGTGCTTATGTATTTAATTAATTTTGAATGACGTGGCATTAAGTCACAGTGGCACAGTCATATTGCGAGTCTTAGCCAAATGTCTCTCCGGATGTTAATTAGTTGTGGCATCAAATGACGCTGACGACCGCAACTATGAAATGCAATTTATTGGCGACAGCTGCAGCAGGACCAATATATGTTATAAATCCAATATAAATATCATAATTATCATTATCATTATCATCCTCATCATCATTATCATTAGCAGCAGGCAGCAGGCAGCAGCAACATCATAATTATTATGTCAGCCATGTCGATTGCCATTTGCCCTATGGCGACCCATTTAATTAAACTTTGCAACCCTTGAAAAGCCAAACTCATTGCGGCTTTTGTTAACACGCGGTTGAACTTAATTGCTACATACACACACCCACACACACACACACACACACACACCATCGCTCTGACAGAATCACACAGAAAAGCCCCCAAAAGCATGCAATAAAAATTAATGAGCGAGAAAATTTTTATTGACGCGCCTTCTGCAATGCATAAATGAATAATAGAATTGAGCGAGCGAAACATATTGAAAGAGTGGCCTAAATTGCGTTGCCTGATGGCTGACGACTGCCACGCCCTCCCGCCTTAAATCACTATGCTTAAATATGCGTAAATATTTTGTCATCATTCAGCATTGTCCATCATGTGACGCACTTCCCCAAGAGATTTCAGTGCCGCTCCAGCTCCAGCTCCAGCTCCAGCTTCGATGCGGGCTGTGAATGCCCACGACGCGTGCGGCCGGCTTGGGAGTTTGTTTGCATAAAAATTGTTGGCCCAACTGATTTAGTAGCCACTAAAAGCTGCTCTGACATCAGCAAAGGACATGGCCCTGTCAAATGGTTGAATGGATACACGTGTCTGTCTTGGGGCACAGTGGGGCAGCAGCGGCTTGGATGCTGTGATCCTCTATAAATGGTATTATACTTCTTAGTAGCGATGCCAAAATATCGATAACACTATCGATAATATCGATGGCTTATGGTTTTTGAGTCCATCATTACTCTTTGATAGTTTTTCTTTTCTTTTTAACTGTCGATAATTTGGTAGCACTACTTAAAAACTATCGATGACACTATTTGATATTTTATATATTTTATTTTGTTATAGTATTTAAAATTACTTTACTTTAGGTATTACTAAGCTGTCAGTTTTTATAGCTCCAATCTCCAAATTAATTAAAGCCAATATAACTTTAAGAAATACATTTAGCTATTGATAGTTTCAATGGCACGGACTATCGACTAGCAAAATTTGTGCGGTTTTATATCGAACTGTCTGGCAACTCTGGTCATATTTTGAGGTTTTCCAACACTAAAAACGATAGCATTTCGTGTTGATACGCATATTGGTCTACTTTAATATGCATTTATTTCATTATTTCGGCAATTAAGTCAACAACCCCCGCCTGAAATCGGTTCCTGGAATTTTTCTGCGTGTTGTGAGCCTCATATATCTTTATGTGTGGGACCTCAACGACATATTTACCAATTTTTGTGTTGGAATACTAACGATAGATTTGCAGAACTTGCATTCAAATCTCTGATAGATTTAATATGAAATTATCTTTTGCGAATCGGCTAAACAAGCTGACAGTATTGGCGAGAAACTTATATGTGTCCGATGCAAGCAATCGTTATCAATAACTGTGTTATCGATATACAAAATCCTGTATTAATTAAATTTGGTATCTTCAAAAATTCGTTGAAATGGTAATGGTTGATAACGTTGATTATACACAGACAAAATGTTTTTTCAAGATATTAGAAACAACAAACTTGCTGGCTAATTTTAGCAGTGATTTTGAGTCACTGTGCGGCGCCGTTAGTCTGAAAAAAACAAAGCTGCGGAGCTTGCCTTTTTCTGGAAATTGCATTGGCCAGAGTAGCACTAAGATTGCGCATACGCCACGTGGCTGCAGTTAGTCTTGAATGATTTATTGACGTTGTTTTGGCCTTTAGCAAAATGAAACAATGCGTTCGCCGAGTGTATCTGCTGATTAGTTGTTTGTTCGACTCATTAGGCGCTGTCAAAAAAAGAAAAAAGAAACCAAACCAACTCAAACAGAGCTCCTACGGGCAGGGCAAGGTCCTCATGATGTCAGCGAGGGCTCCTTAAGTCCTGCCATGCCACTAGCCGTGCGTGTGCCCATAGCTCTGCAAGCTAAACGGGGCACGTGTTGCAGACACCTGGGCACACTCCCACCTGTCCCTATAAATAGCCGGGCTAAGCCTTGACTCGAGTGTTGAAACCACATTGAAGGTGTGTTAAGTCGCGTGCTGTTTAAATGAGTGTGACTTTTGAAAAATTAGTATACTTAACAGACTTAACTAATTTTTGAAGTCAGTTTCGACGGCAGCAGACTCGATCTAGTTGAAAGCCGGTAATATAGTATGAGGTCAGCAGCTCATATACCAAATTTCATGATCGTATCTACAAAAATATCATCATCATTGAGAGGATAGAGGTCAGTTTGACATCGAGTTAACTACATTCTCCAACTGTTAGAAACTGGGCATATTCATTTACTGAATTCATTCGCTTATTACAATCATGCTTATCTTTTGTTGCCGGCAACGCCAAAGGTGCGAAAAGGGATAAATGAGGAAAATCAATCATTAGTAGTATTCTACCATGCCGTTTTACTCAACGCCTGGAACTCTTACTGCTCCCAATTCCATTTTAGAATCCCTTCCTATTTCTGGGAAGGTTGTAGGAGTTAAATGAATATACAACAAGCAAACTAAGGTTATTAATTACATCCTGCTTCATAAGGTAGGCGACATGCTTTTCTGACTTATTTATGCGAATGTGGAATTGCGAACAGGTCTGTATATTTCACTTGAGGTTTCGTCATGAAAATAAGTCAAGAATTTTTTCTATAATATTTTTTTAATAATGTGCAAAATATATCTTTTTAAATTCGTAAAATATTTTGCTTCGGAAACGATTAGACTTGAAAATTAAACAAAATTCGAAAACTATATATTCCCGGGGAAATGTTTTTGTCATGAAAATCAACTCTTTACTATCTCCAAATATTTCTTTTTACAAAATTGCAAAATATATTTCACCTCTGAATTAAATTTTTACTGGGGATTGTTTTTGTGAAGAAAATTAACGAAGAATGTTTTGATAGTTACAAATACGCCTGATAATTATACCCTAACGCACTATCCAGACTTCTAATTACTAAGCCAAGAAGGAGAAGACTCAAAAGGTGCCATCCATTGGATCTCCCTACCAGATTCCTCCATTAATATATTTGGTAAATATTGTAAATAATTGATATTAGTCCTTATCTGTAACAATAATTCTATATATCACCTTTGATACATTTTTCTTTATCCCCTACATGTAAAACTAGAAGGAAAAGGTAGCGGAAAGCCTGTCTTAATAAAATATACAAAGGTTTTAAGAAAGGCAAAGATAATTACAAGTATCATAAGTCATATGCTTAATGTGCAGCTTACTTGCCCGTTAGCTCAAATATGATTCATCTATTTTGAAATCTGTCCGAGACATTTCCGGTCATATACCAAATGCGAGGCGGAAATTTGGGTCACGAGCGCTTTTGAATTGCGTGTCCTGAATTATTTTGTCACGCGCCCAATTTATCAACTCTCAGCTTGGGGATTTGACTGCCTCCTGGCGGTGCAGAGCGTGCCTGGCCATTGCGTGGCAATTCAGTTGCATGTCTTAGGTTGGGTTTTGTTTCTGTTTCGGTTTCGGTTTCGGTTTCGTTTTGGAACTGTCGGCATCGGGCCTGCCCACCAGCCCCGCCCCCAGCAGCCAGGCATCTGAACAGTTAACACAACACTTTGCTGCAGAATTTTGCAATCGCGTTCGTGATTTTTATGGCAGCTCAAAAGCCGTTCGAAGCTGAAACTTGAAACTGTGTAGCACCTGCAGCAAATTGGTTGCCGCAATTGGTTGGCAAATTTCAAGGCGTTGTCACGTTTCAAAATCTTTCGCAATTTGCCACAGCAGGTGTGCATAGCTCCCCATACCTCTCACTCTCACTCTCCCTTTGCCTCCTTCCCGCTGGTTGATTGCGCCCTTTCAGCTTGTTAGTTTTGTGTGTTTGAGCCTTACTTGCCACAACAACAGGCAGCTTTTGCGAAATGTTAAAGCGTCGCTTCTCCATGCAGCACGGGAATAAATTGGCCTCGTCTGGACGTGATGTTGCCACGTTTCTGAATTATGTGAGAGGCCGCGAGGCGGATGAGCTTATGCCCGCCTCCAATAATGCACACTAGCCGGAATGTGTGTGGCAAATGACACTTTGGCTGCAACTTGCAGCACTCGCCAGTTGCGACGCATATAAAAACTCCCATTTAGTCGGAAGCTCCAACTTTAACTCCGGCGCCACAAGAGCCTTGTTCCCTGGCACCCAAAATGGGGCCTGGCTAATGAGGGGCATAGCGGAGAGGAATCGGGGAAGGTTTGCCAGCTTAAGCAGCGGAAAATATCAAATATCCCCCGAAAGTATGCAATAAAGTATTTGATTTTATGAGCCTGGTCCCGGCCAAAGACAAAAATGCATAGAAATAAAATTAAAGCCAGGCAGTGCGATAGACATGAATACAGAATACAGGACTAAACGAATATACAAAAGCACGAAAATGGAGAATAGGAGCACGAGGATTGGGAGCGTGTGGGGATGGCAAGGAAAACTCATGAATGGCATTCGGCGAAACAATAAATTAGCCAATGTGGATAGATGAACAGCATATGAAGCGAACATAAAGAAACCGAAATACGAGTATGTCTAAGGGTGGATTAAAATGAAAAAGATTGCATATTAAGACGGTACATAAACGGGCAACGGAAACCGACATTGGCTGAAAGGTTTGTTGAATAGAAACGTCAGAGAAAGTGATGCAAATTGGACAAAAGCAGTATTAAAATGACTCACAATGAAGAAAATATAATGCAGAAGTCCAATAGGTACAGTCTTAGCTGGTAAACCAATATATAATACTAGCTGGTAATACCCGGCATTGCCCGGCAAAATATTTCGATTATTATCACAATTTTCCCTCCCGTGGGGTAGACTTTCCTAAATGGTTAAGCCAAATGCCTAATGATTTGTTATGTAGGGCTTTAACAATGACTTTAAAGCCGATCTAACCAAACAAATAATCTCACTCAATTGACTTTGAGTCCCATTTCCCGCCCGTGGCGACGGGTGGGCGTAGATTTTCCCAAATTGGTCAGCAGTCCTCTAAAATACTTTCGATAAAGCTGGACGAATAATACAAAAATCCAGAAAATAGCGGAAGGGTGGGAAAATGTCTTTACCTAATTCAAGTGACAGTTTGTAAAACAATTATTTCCATTGTCAATAGCCAAGTTCCACATTTCTCGCATTCTATTAGTGTGTATATTTTTATAACTAGCTTAATCCCATCACACTTGGCAAGAAGCTATTCAGTGTTATGGCCATTTTAAGTCCGTGGGAGGGTTTTGAAGCTAAAACATTTGCCTTTATTAATAACTTTTAAGTCCATGGGATGAAAAACAAGAAAGCTCTCAGCTTATGTCATAAAAGTAAACTTCTGTAAAGAACTCAAGGCTCACAGCTTCTGTTTATTTGTCAGTCAGAAGGAACGAACGAACGAACAGTTTCATGCTTCATTTTGTAATTATTATTAATAATGTTCAAATTGTCAAACAATGAAGCTATTATTATGTAAATAATTACGGCGATGTCCTTCACTTCAAAGGCTTTTAATGTTTCGGGCAATCAAATAAGTTATTAGCCAAGGTCGGCAATAGTGCTATATACATAATTCACTTGTATGCTTATTCATTTATTGGCCATTATTTGCCGATTAAAGCCCTTTGTCGGTTTATGCGCACGCAGAGCAGCTTAAAGTTAATGCCGCCAAAAGTTCACCGCAGACAGGATATCGGTTGGCCCACATGGCGTATGCGTAATAAACTATACTTGTCCTATTAGCAAGGCTCGCTAAAGTTTTTTGCACGTTTGTTGCCAGTGTTGAAAGTTTTTACCAAGTTACTGACAAGGATAAAAGGGCGACTGAGAAAAGGGATAGCTCTAGCTCAAGAAAAGGGACACGGGCATTGGGCATATTTTATAATGCTCGGCGCATCTCACTATTTTGTGGGCTACTTGGGGTGGCTGGGGGCGGGGGCTTGCGAAGGTGGGACCGCCAAGATAGCACACACTTAGATGCCCCATAAACACTCACACAGACATGCATGCACAAGCACATAGGTGTGTATAAAAGGGTACTTGCCTGAAAGATACCCTGTACTCTCGACACAGTTTTTGTTGCTCTAACTTCAAGGACAGACAGACGAATATTGCACAGATTTTATACTCTAATATTCTCTTTTTCAATAAATTATTTATAAACATAATAAATATAAACCTAACCTAAATAGGTTATATTTATAAGTTTTATGTTATAGCTTAAAATATAATTTTAAAATGTAGCTGTAATTATACTATGTTCCCGAAGGGAAAATAGTATATTGGGCTTGCGAAATGTCCGTCTGTCCGTCTGTCCGTATGAACGCAATTTCTTTGCCTTTATCTTTAAGCTAGAGCAACCAAACTTGGTACACCTGTTGGTGTATACCGTCAATTTATGAAGTGTCGAGATCGACACCACCACCCCTCCCCGCAATTTGGGGAAAACCTGTATCTTCCTCATTTTTAAATATATAGTCACCAAATTTGGCATACTATTGTTGAGATTTCCGACAGATCTGCATCAAAAAAAAATTTGACCCCCCACCCTCACCCCCACAAATCGGCATATGATATCCCCAAAACACGTTTTTCAAGGGGTATATCTCCTACAGTTTCAAAGATAGAGTTACCTAATTTGGCATACAGACTAATGTTGACCACCTGGGAAAATCTGCATCAAAAACTTTTAAACCCCCCACCCGCTCCTCCGCAAAGGAGAAAAATCTATATCTCCCACACCTTTACAGGTAGAGTCACCAAATTTGGCATACAGACTAATCTTAACTTTCTGGACAAATCTGCATCAAAAAAATGTTGACCCCCCACCTCCTCCCCCGCAAATGAGAAAAATCGATATCTCCCACACCTGTACACTCTACCTGTACCAAATTTGATATATATCCGACTGCAACGTTCTTACTTGTTTTTATTTCTTATATGTATAAAAATATTTATTTGAGTTTACATTTGCTTTTTGCTATCATTCTATTTGGACAGCTTGATCAAAATGGTTTAGGTAAAAGGAAAAAAACTTAATCTAAAAATTGTATTCAGCATAGTTTTGATCTTTGATTAATCAGAAATGATCTCCATAGATACTTGTATCTCTATCTTTCATTTTTCTAATAACCAAGGTTGATATTCTGCCTGTTACATACAGCTGCACAGCTTGTGTATGCCCACTCAGCCATTTTAAATGGCTACAGGGTAGAGTTAAAAGTGCTGAAAGACAGACACACGAGTACAAGTATTTATATATGAGTCTGGCTCTGATTTAATGCGCGTGTCGTAGATGCCCATTATGGTCTTTATGATCGACTGTCGGGGAGAGAGGGGCGTGTCAGTCATTAATTGAAGCACTCACATATTCATGTCGCCTCTCTGTCGCCCTCCGTCCGCGCCGGCAAGTAGGCTTCCTTCGTCCCGTCCTTGCAAATTCAGTTTATTATAAGAAATTTATTCGACTCTTTTGCCGAATGGCCATGCAAATTGACTGTTCCGGCATTATGTGTGGGGGCGTTCCATATTTGCATATATACACATTTATATATAAATATATATGTATATGTATTTAAACGATATGTGCATGGATCCTACATTTCGGTTGAGTGCGTGCAAATGGCAATCGCCTGCCCCTAATGTGAGATTCGTTAAGTGAATACGAAATGTGAATCAATAAGGAGTCCACACACAATGCTCATAAGTATATGTTTTTATGTCCTGGCTGACTCGCCTACAATTTCCAGTTAGCAATATTATTTTTGTGGTTATTGTGATAATCAATTTTAAAAGGGTTCATTCAGAAGTCAATTTGTTGCCCATGAGTTCTATCCTGTTATTTCAATTTAGTCCCAAGGCTGAGATCTTCAAGCTGACAAGTTAAAACTTTGTTTGATTTTCCGGGAGATCAGTTAAAGGAAAAATTAAAATTATTTGGATATATAAAAAAGTTAAGATGTGAAATTAAGTGTTCTTAAAAACTTAGTTAACTCTTTTTTCTGCAGCTTACGTTTGCTTTAAAGATGCTATTAATTTATGCACTAAAAGGATATATGGCACGCACTCGAAGCTTCCCTTAACTTATCTTTCACATTGTTTTGCTTCACCGCACAAGAGTCTGATAGTAAATGGTTGACAAGGATGTGCCAGAAGTATCCTTTTTATGTTTACACAGGGCCAGGAAAGACTTACGAGACTGAACATCTGGCGCCCGTTTACACTTGACTGACAGCAAAACCGGCCGAATATTCGACGTGTTGCCAGCGTGTGTAAACCGGGCTCGAAACTAATTACAGTTGCCAAGGGGCTGGCCACAAGATGTGTGCCTAAAATAAAGACTGCGGCTGGCAGGCGCAAACAGGCAGACAGACCGACTGACAGACTGACAGACAAGTGGGCGAATGGATGGATGCACAGACAGACAATCGCTTGGACAAGTAGACAGCTTAATCAATTCAGCGAACGGCCAACGAATTCTGGAGAGGCTGTTCAACCCGGAATGTCGCCTGCATGTCGGTCACGCACACGACAGGACACCAAAAAAAAAAAAGCAATCAACAGCGCCAAGCTGCGAGCCGAGGACACGAGTTGGCCGGAAGTGGCGTACTCAAAGGACCCAGTGCGTGCTGGCCAGGAAACGCAAATAGCCAAGACGAAGGCGCAGGCCCAAGAAGCTGACAATGTAGTGTATCTGGCAGGACCAAAGAGCCGACTCGCATCATGATGAGGGATCCGTCAAATTTGTAGGGAAATGTCCATAATAAATTGGTTTGCCAGTTTGCCGCAAACGTGTGGCGAATTTTGTATAACTAGATGTAACATATGCAAAGACGCGTATATGTCCATAGATACATGCATATGTACACATACATATACATATCACTCAGTTGCCGCACGAGTTCCAAACTCAGGGGCTGGGGCAGCACTGAAAGCGTCCTGGCTGGCGTCCTGGCCACCTTTATGCGGCTGCATGTTCGCATAGTCGGAAAACAGCCAGAGCGTACAAATAATTGGCTCCAATTAAAAGTGTCGCAAAACCAAAAGCGAATTTCGAATAATACAAGGCTTGTTGGTATACATTTGAATATATTTGAATAGATTTTATAAACGTTTGTTGATTGGTTTCAATATTAGAATCACAAATGGCGACAACAATTTTTGTTATACCCTTGCAGAGGGTATTATGATTTTGTCACGAAATGTGTAACGCATTAAAGGAGACGTTTCCAATCCCACAAACTATATATATTCTGGATCAGCATCAATAGCCTCGATATGGCGACGTTCGTCTGTCTGTTTCCAAGCAAACTAGCCTGTCAGAGCAATCGTGATTGAACTTGGCACAGATCCTTCTTTTTGCTGCAGACAGTACATATGTCGGAGACGGTCGGATGGGAATAGCTTTACCCCCTAGATTACAAACTCCCATAACTTTGTCAAAACTTAGCCGATTTTCATGCGGAATGTCTTTTTGATCATGATTTCTTCTCTTAATTGATTTGGCACTTAAATTTTATTAAATTAAAAAAATATATTAAATTTTTCAAAAATTACACATTTAAAAAATCTAAAATTTGGAATAAATTAAAACCTCAAAATTTCATTACGGGCATCAAAATACTATAAAATAAAAACAATTTCTAAACTTGTTCTGGAAAGTTTATTTTCTGGCTAAAATTTATGCTTTTAATTTAAAAAATTTCGACTTGTAAAGTTTTAAGACCCGGAATAACTCTACCTCTCAGATAACCAACTACAGAATGTCTGTTTGATCCTGTTCTGTACTCTAAATTGATTTGTCACAACAATTTTATTCAAATTTTATTCAAAAAAAATTGATTGTTTGTTTTTTGGTTTTACGGAGCTTCGATTCTATGATTCTTACTCATTTCAAACATCAACTGCATCTACATGGTTAACTTGGTGAACATCGATGAAAGCGACTTCGCTCAGTGTGACCAACTCGTGCTGTTGATTTAATACGGCCACTGAGGGGTGGGAGTGAATGAAATGGGCTTACGCTTGTGCGCTTTTAAGTGCAATTAAATAACTGTAAAGCAGAGGGGGGAGCCGCATCAGGCACAGCTGCCGCCCTTAGCCCCTGGGCCAATGGGCACTGTCTTGGGGCTGGAGGCTGTTTCTTTTGCCAAGAAAATCAATCACTTTGGCAGCACAGCTGCCAAGAGCAAAATGCTTTGTCATTTATACCGCTAACCGTTTGTCAGCAGCGGCAACGGGAATAACACTTCCCCAGCGACCCACCAACCCACCAACCCACCAACCCACCGACCCACCGACCCACTGAACCACTGCACACGCTTGACGACCATTGGATCAATCAAATGCCGGCACGCTCGAGCGATTGTTGAAAAATTGTCGGACATGTACAATAATGTTTATCAAATGGCATCTTATGTGATACACAATGCTAAGGCGCACAGTGGTACCAAGCCCGCCAACAGCCAGCCAAATATCGAATTTCGAATGCGAAGCATAAGGTCCAGTATCGAAATCCTTCAACAAATTTAAATTTTCAGCTAAAAGGTTTGAATAATTCGGGTTGCCTTTTAGCCAGTAGAAAGGAAAACTATTTGTACATATCTGCAAAAGAACAAAAGTTCTGAAATTTCATTGTAAAATATGAAAACAAGATAGAGAATGATTCAGCACTAAAAGTACTTAAAATGGAAACAGGTCTGGATACCTAGTTATCAAAAAACGCGAAACCAAAATAAAGATATTGAATTTTCAAAAACTTGATGATCTTAAGATGATGTTAAGTTGAACATACATAAATAGGCTTTGGCACAACCGCGAAATCACAATAGTGTCAGATTCAAATATATATAAATTTTTGGTCAGATAATGGGACACATGTGACCACTGTAAGGCGTGACGATGGCTGCCGCCTTGTTGTTGTTGCGTTAGAATCCTGCAAAGTATTTTGTAGCATACCTTTGGGCGCGGATGTTGGCCAGCCTTCGTTCGGATTTCGTTGTGTGCAAGTATTGTGTGCTTTGTTGCTGTTGTGATTTGGCATTGATTTGGGGCAGAGCCCACGCAGATAACAAGCGAAAGAAGAGAAATAGAAGGCATAAGCTGCCACGCCACGTGGCATGCAGCAAAAAGGAAGTCAAAGTGCATTTGTAATGGCTTGACACAAGGATAAAGGCTGCTGGCGAGACTGTATGTGTTTTGATTTATGTTAACGATTTATTTTTCAGCTTAAAATTGCTGACGATGGAGAAAATATTTTGTTCTTTGCTGGAAAAGTGAATTTCACATTGGGACAAAGTTCTAAACTCAGTATTTGTTAATGGCATGGTAAATTGTGTGAAAAGTGCCTGTCATTGGTATTTTGCCAAGGCATTCAAGCCATCCATGGTCACTTTGATGGTGCAGACATTCTGTTCTGATGAATTGAAAACGACACGATGATCGGTATGATGTACAAAAGGCAAACTAGCTGCAAGGTGAGTTATTTTTTGCTATTTTATTGATGTCCTCCATGTTCACGTTATTTTATCATATCAGTTAGAATGCAAGCTGATTGGTTTTTCAGGATATATTTTTGGGAAACCACGATTTAGTTTTTTTTAAATCATATAGTCTTATTAATTAATTATGTAGCTTTTGTCAATAGAGTGTGAATGCTGCCGGGCCGACTTACTACATAACAACATTATCATTATTATCGATTGATAATCGATTTTCGATTAATGTGGCGGTTGGATGATGTTTGTTAGTACCAATATGTAATAACTTTGCCGCCAAATTTGGAACCTTGAATAGAATTGCTGACTGCGGTATACATTTTCGCAGTTCACAGGATTAACGCAAGCATAATGCGATAAATGTAGAGTTGCATTATGTTTTAACAATGGAAATAATTGTTTTCAACATTTTCACTTGAATTAAGTACTCACTTTTTCCCAAACTTCTGATATTTTCTGGATTCTAGTATTATTGTTCCAACTTCATCAAAAGTATTTTAGAGAAGTGCTGACCAATTTTGGAAAATCTACGACCACCCGTCGCCAAGGGCGGGAAATGGGACTCAAAGTCAATTGAGTGAGATTATTTGTTTGGTTAGATCGGCTTCAAAGTCATTGTTAAAGCCCTACATAACAAATCATTAGGCATTTGCCTTAACTATTTAGGAAAGTCTAACCCACGGGAGGGAAAATTGTGATACGCTATTTATGTGTATTTCTTTCGGTTGACGAAAGTAGTCAAATTCAACAAAATGCATTTTAATCTAAATAATTCGCCGGGCAACGCTGGCGTTTTACCAGCTAGTATATTTATATAAATGCATCCTGTACATATTATTGTAGAGATGATTGAAAACAGCTCCGCAAACGTTCACAACTAATTTCTTTAATATTGTTTAGAGAAATTGAATATTAAGAAACATGTATAACAAACATTAGCAAGGCTGTTCTGGATTTCACAGAAAAGTGGAGCCGATTGGCCTGTGGAAAAACCTAATATTATGAATGCATAATTTGAAATTGCTTCAAACGCACAACAAGTGCTAAATTATCTGCAGGACTCTTTCTACATCCCAATCCCATGCAAGGCCTAAGCAATTGGTTCCAATTGTGTCGCTTTGAAAATTTCAAATGCACATATGCCAATAATTGAATAAAAATATTCGTAGCAGAGCCCGAGAAGGAGAAGGTTGACTTGGAATCCGAGCTGCGTTCAGAATTTGATTCGATTTAAAGCGCATCGTAGCTCGATGGCACTGACGCCTCGATGGCGCCTCTTGGGCGACTGCCACTTGACTTTGGCGCCTGTTCGCATGCCGTTTTGGGGGCCCTTGGGTTGGAGATGGGAGAGTGGAGAATGGGGAGCAGGTGGCTGAGATCCTGGGACATAAGCCGACTCTTGGCCCAGACTCGGGTGTCGTCTCTGTTTGCATTTGTGCTGTGGAGCGCACTTCATTGCGTTTGCTTTCTTGATAAGAGCGTTATTGAAGCGCTTGAAGTGTTTGCCAAAGGCACGTCTTTGGTGCCATGAGACGAGCTCCCCAGCCAGCTCAGCAGACAGCTTAGCTCAAATATTGACTGGCACTGCAACTGACATTAAAGCCAATTTCTCATATCGATGCGCTACATTAAATATGCACAACGCAATGCTTTTTGGCCTGCCACAAAACCACTCAGCTCCCATTGAGCAAGGACTCATTTTGAGGCTCCTCGGGGCTGCCAGTTGCCAGCAGGCATAATTTTCGTTTTCAATTAACGTCGCTAAAGTTGGGCCCCTTCAATTAACTCGGCTCACAAACTCATGTGTGTTCGAGTTGCCCATGTAGACCCCCATTGGATAATGACGGCTCAAAGTTGACAACTCGGCTCTCGGCTCTCGGCCCTCGGCCCTCGGCTCAAGTGTTTCTGCGGCGCAGAGTGGGCCAAAATAAATTTATAACTGCTCGAGTGATCAGGCAGCATAACATTTACAATTTATATTAAGCAAAAATTAAAAATTATTGTTCTTTAATTTGTGTCATAAATATCCATAACTGAAATCTTTACTTGATCTTATTTGTCAGAATCACTTATATGAAAAAAACTCTTTTTATTTCAATTTAAACTATAATATTTTGTTAATTTGTAATTGTTAATAATATATATGTGTATACCTAATATAAACCATAAGAAATTAAGAAATAAAATAAAGAAAACCAATTAATTTGGTATACTCTACATTTCCTTGGAGACAACAATTATAAATCTTTACAAGCCATTAAATAAAATATGTACTGGCAGCTGCTTTTTTAAAGATATCTCAAATATCTGATGTCCTTTTTAGTCTTCCTTACTTCAACCTTAAGCTTGGTTTTGATCAACAATTAATAAAATTGCATTTAAATTTTTTTTTAATTTCTGTAAATTTATTCTTTATCCACTTTCCACTCCAACTCCTTCCCATTTCTCTCCACTCTTCACTCCACCCTTTAATTCTCCTTCTCCTTCTTCTACTTTCCACTCCAACTCCTTCCCATTTCTCTCCGCTCTTCACTCCACCCATTAATTCTCCTTCTCCTTCTTCCACTTTCCACTCCAACTCCTTCCCATTTCTCTCCTCTCTTCACTTCAACCTTTAATTCTCCTTCTTCCACTTTCAACTCCAACTCCTTCCCATTTCTCTCCTCTCTTCACTCCAACCTTTAATTCTCCCTCTTCTACTTTCCACTCCAACTCCTTCCCATTTCTCTCCGCTCTTCACTCCACCCTTTAATTCTCCTTCTCCTTCTTCCACTTTCCACTCCAACTCCTTCCCATTTCTCTCCTCTCTTCACTTCAACCTTTAATTCTCCTTCTTCCACTTTCAACTCCAACTCCTTCCCATTTCTCTCCGTTCTTCACTCCAACCTTTAATTCTTCTTCTTCAACTTTCCACTCCAACTCCTTCCCATTTCTCTCCGCTCTTCTCTCCACCCTTTAATTCTCCTTCTCCTTCTTCCACTTTCCACTTTCCACTCCAACTCCTTCCCATTTCTCTCCTCTCTTTACTCCAACCTATAATTCTCCTTCTTCTACTTTTCACTCCAACTCCTTCCCATTTCTCTCCTGTCTTCACTCCAACCTTTAATTCTCCTTCTTCTACTTTCCACTCCAACTCCTTCCCATTTCTCTCCTCTCTTCACTCCAACCTTTAATTCTCCTTCTTCTACTTTCCACTCCAACTCCTTCCCATTTCTCTCCTCTCTTCACTCCACCCTTTAATTCTCCTTCTCCTTCTTCCACTTTCCACTCCAACTCCTTACCATTTCTCTCCGCTCTTCACTCCACCCTTTAATTCTCCTTCTCCTTCTTCCACTTTCCACTCCAACTCCTTCCCATTTCTCTCCTCTCTTCACTCCAACCTTTAATTCTCCTTCTTCTACTTTCCACTCCAACTCCTTCCCATTTCTCTCCTCTCTTCACTCCACCCTTTAATTCTCCTTCTCCTTCTGCACTTTTACTATTTTTATTTTTATATATCTTACCTCTCTATTACTTCCATACCTATCTCTTTCTCTAAGTTTTCCCTTCTTTCATTTAGCTGTATTTTTACCCAGTATAAATAGTCAAATTATTCTAACATTTTGAGTTAATTGCAATTGATTTTTACTACAAACTTGTCCCTATTCAGGTGTAGAATCTATATCTCCCCACACTTGGCTGTGATTCGGCGCAAAGCTAGCCGGACGTGCAAATAAAATATCCCCATCGGGTCGGTATCGCTTGTAGCATTTTATGTACGTTTTTTTGGGCTGTGCTATTCTGTCAAATTAATGATATTAATATAAAGTTTCATATTTTAGGCGACAGCATTGTTTGTCGGCGAAATAAATAAAAAAAATAAGAATAAAGAAATGAATTTACAGATGTTTGCATTGGCGACCTTAAATAAATGTACGAGCATGATTAAAAGCTCAAATGAAATGTACTAGAAATTGCATAATTAATACATTATTTGAAGGTGCCAATTGGTTGGAGATTAGTGCACTTCTGCCAATAGAGTTTGTTGTTAGCCCACTGTACAGCTAAAGCTTGCGTAAGTCTCAGCAATGCGCCTCAATTTCAGTAACTTTGTGCGTTAGTTGCAATGTAGGTTTTCGCTAAGGCCACACACTCACACCAATACACGCACACACACACACACACACACACACACACACATACACACACCAACATGCTTCAGGCAGAGCACGTTGCGTATACGTGTTAAGTTGAATGTGCGTGCACCTGTTATGCATGAAATGCTCTGTGAACTTGATAACTGAACAGCATACAGGCGTTACACTGAGAATAACTGCTGTTCATTAATAACCAAAATACATATTTTTTATAAAAAGCAACGCAAGCCCGCCCCTATAGAATCTTGATTGGGGCAAACTTAGAAAAAATGTCTTTCCATATTTCTGCGCGTGCTGAAAAATCTCTGGGAGTTCAGGAACAACTCATAATCTGCGGTACTTGTGCATTTTCTCTTCACATTTTGTGAAGCAGATTCATTATTTGTCTCTTTTTCCTTTTTAATGAACAATTCACATTTTGTGTTCTTGTTTGCAAGCAAAATGGTTTAACATGAATTTTGTTGGTGCTGCAATTCGTGCTGTCATTGTTTTTTGAAGTGTAAGTTTTAAATTTGTTGTAACTTCATAGGAACATTGCGTGAGTAGGTATAGTAATGGGCTTAATGAATATATACGTAATATTATTATCTTAATGAGTTATTTACATAAACTCATCTCTTTCATGCCTAGCATGGGTTTTTTTGTATCTTTGTTAAGAGAATTCTTAAACCAGCTTATCTTGTAGACACAATATTGGTCTTAAGACAGGCAGAAATCGTTGCGAAATAAATATATATTAAAAACTAATAAGAATATTAACTGAGTATTGGAATCCTCAATCAGTATTAGGCCGCAACACATGCAGCGGGTAAGTATGAAGTGACCATGGATGTAACGAATAACAAGTTAACATAGCTGAATTTTGTCCAAAAGCAACACCATAATCATGCCTCAGCCACAGACCCAAAACTGAAAGGACCCATGAAAGGACGGGGGCTTGCCACGATTGAGGAGAACAGTCCTGTCAAACAATCGATTATTTTGATAGTTTTTAAGGAGCTACCAATGAGCATTGATAGTTTCCAAAACACTATTCCATTGATACTATGGATAGAGCCATCGATATATCTACTGATATTTGTTAAAGCCGATGTGTTAATGTTAGCAGTGATCGAGACTGTGGCTGTTGATGTCTGGACTGTGACTGTTATATGAATCTGAGATAATTATTAACAACAACACTATGCAGCAGGCAACTCAATGTATGCAAATTTCAAATGTACATCAAATAATAGCCACACACATGTACACACAACAGAAGTGTGTGTGTGTGCACCTGGCAGCCTGCTCACTATCTTAAGTTTACAGTGTGGAACGGATAGCTGCCTGGCTAACGAGTCGTCACATGACAGGACATGCAGACACACACACACACACACACACACACACACTTTGCTTTGCTCTGACACAACAATTTGAGAGCTCTGAAAATCTGTTGGCACTTTAACGCACTTTACTCTTTTGCATTTGGCAATTTTCTGTTTGTTAAGTGCAGAGCGGCGCTGGCAGCTTGATGTTAGCACATGAATCATGCATCAATCATTCATCATCAATCATGGTGCAGACGGTTGAGCCTGGCAGCAGTAGAGCCCGATATCCAGTACTCTTGAGACCGTTACCAGATATTTACGAGCTTGGCATGGAATTTTGCAAGAATTACACATGTGCAAGTGCTTGTAATTTGAATGCCATGTCAGGCCTAAAGCAGATCCTAATCCTGTGTGTGTGTGTGTGTAATATGAGGCCGAGTCCTGCGCCAGTTATCCTAGGCAAAAGTGTCGCAGACTCTTGATGAGCTTCTGCTTGGTGCCATAAATTACGCAGACACGACGCTGACATCATATGGCTCCAGTATTCAAGGCATCGTGTGAGTTTACCATATTGTCAACATGGAGCCCTTGCTCCACACACCAAACACCGATCCCAGGCCCAGTCCCAATCCCAATCTCAATCCCATTCCCCATCAACTCTCCTCATTCCTTGCCATACTTCTCTCACATCATCATCAGCACTCTCATCATTGTAAAGGCGCAAAAATGCGTCGAGCAACTGCTAAGTGCATAATAAAATTTTATTATTTTTCAGCTTAAAGCGGAAATGAATGTCGTGCAGTGTACTTATGTGCAGCACACAAGCACATACAACAGCACAAGCACACACACACACACACACGCACACTCTCACACACACATTCGCCTACAGCTGGAGGTCCTTCGTTGCAGTGGCAATTTTTGTGCGGCAACATAAGAATCACACTTGGCTGCAAGTAAGAGATGCGCAAAGGTGCGATATCTGCGCAGGACGAAAATTATGGCCATAATGGATGAATGTCATATTCATCGCTATCACAAGAAGTTGATGACTTTATATATTTAGGGCCGATCTTCCAATGTCTACGTAAAGTACCCATTAGCTCATTGTTAGTTCAACTTAACTGTTTGTTAAAGCAATCTCAATTTTCAATAGACTATTCCATTTTTGTATCACTAAAGGCAAAAATATTAGAACAGTGGCAACGTTGCTGTTCAAAACAGCTAACGTTTGGTGACAGGTGGCAACATCAATGTGACAAACGGTTGCAATCAGCTGTTTTTATATGAGACTTAACTTATTAGTCAGATAAGGTAACTGTTAGTGCTTACTCTTAGAGTTTACTTAGATGTTAAATAATCGGCCCTTAGTCTATAACTATGACAGATCCTAGTGCTCCTAGCTTCTAGGTTCGAGCTGCAGTCAAGGAATAGTTTTTATATACCACAAAGTTCTCATGATAATATGAAGTAAAAAAAATAAGAGATCCTTAACTGAATGATTCGGTTTATAATGCCAATCATCAAAGAACTCACTTTTTGATTATTATCTTCTACATTTCTTGAAAAGCATTTGGAACTTCGTACTCTTTTGTCTGCGAAGGATCAACTGTTAAATACATTTTCTTATAAGGAATATTTCCTTGAGATTGAGGATTCTTATCGTTGTAACTAAGAACTCAACAGAGTTGCATGTTCTCAAGTTTAAAAGATTCTATCGATTACAATCTAAAGTGGATATTTTGGATAAGGGCTTAAATTAAATTGGTTTGGATTAGATATTGTCTTCCTTACGAGGATTGATCGTGATTACTCGTGTCATGACCTATCGTTTATTCATTTATTATATTCTCGTCGTCAGTGCGGGTCCCCATTCAAAAAGTCACACATGCAGATGCACACAAGAACTCAGCAGCTGCTGCAGCTGCTGTCGCCGCCTTTCAACAATTCTTTCGTATGCTCCAAGTAAATGGCAGCAAATTGCATTTTAATCACATTGTTATCCTGCTGTGGCAGTCAAGAAGGGCAGACAACAGCACTGACATTTGGTTAGTTAACAGAATAGCCCCGGCACCCCGCTCCAATTGAATTTTCATTAAATCCACTTAATGAAGCGTTACGTTTACCACAGATATCACAGCCACGTCTTGTGGTCTGTGGCAGCCACAAGTTGCTGCGGGACAATTGACCTCTGAGTGGAATGTTTGATATCTGCATTATGGTCAACTTATTACCCATAAGCGATAATCCAGTTTGCAGTCGCTCAACTAATTGCAGCTAATTGCTGATGTTTGTCAGTACAAGCTGGATATCGGGTTAGAAAACCGTTTACATTTTCCAGCTGATGATGACGACCACTTTGGAGATTCTTCAAACTTTCCAGAGGGTTCCGAGTATATCCTTGTAACATTTCATTTTATCAAATTTTCTTTTAATTTTCCGGGTTCTTTTCCTTCATTTTAAAGTGTGAAATACGATAATACAATCTGATAATACTAATTCATAATAACAAGAAACAATTTTGCGAGATTCGAGAGATCCCGGAGGAATTTTGCAATTTTCAAATTAGTCCCAATTCCGCCAGATCCCGAAGAATTACTCAGGAACTCATGTTCTTTTCTAATCTCTCTACAAATTGTCAACCATGATAAAAATGTAAATAAGAGCTTTTCTGTGATTGTTTATCAGAGCTCTATCATCCCTCGCTGTTAGATTAGAGGCTAAAAGAGATTGGATATAGACTAGCAAGGATAGACACACGCACACAAACACACACACACACACACACACACACACACACACACACACACACACACACACACACACACACTAATAAGTGTGCAGTCGCATGACAGCGAATGCAGATTAGTTTTAGCTCCTTTCATGCTCCTTGCAACATGGCACATTGCGTTGTTCGCTACTCGCTTTGACATTTTAATTAGTAGCTGAGGCAAACTCACACACCATAGCACATACTGGGTGTGTGAGTGTGTGTGCTTGTGGGTGTGTGTGTGTGTGTGCCAAGAACAGCTAGATGTGCAGAAATTTGAGTTTAGTTGGAGCCGGCCTTTGCTGACTGCTGCCCTGAAAAATTACAATAAATATTTTTTAAGCCGGACAGGACCATTTCATTCGCAACATGAAGCTGAGCGTCCTGTGCCCTGCGCCCCCCTAAACCCCCGCTGCCAAATGTTTTCTCGGGGTTTTTTTTTGGCTTTTGTTTGAATAGGAAGTATATACAACAACGGCAAAAGTTTGCCGCGGCATTTTTTTGTTATATGCCAGATCTTGGGGGTTAGTGGGAGCTAAAAGCAACATCAGCTCAAGCGAGTTCGTTACAATATACACTGTTTTCACAGGGAGAGCATATTGGAATTGTGCAGAGCTTAGAGCCTAGAGATACCGCTCATCTGTAATATGCATTTGGTAAAAGAACTAGTTATTTATAACCATTCAAAAAAGTATTACAATTAAACCATCTAGGTATATTTACAGTAACAGAAATAACAAGGATGGCGACGGCGACATAAAGAGAGTCATTATAACTTTGTATGCCAGAAAAGAACTAACAATATTTCGGGAAGCCTTAAAATTTAACTGGCATATTTTGGAGTCTACCCGTTTTCGTTTAAAATGCTAAAACTGAGAGAGAATAACGTTTTACACCAAAAAAAGGAACAACAAATTTTGCGATGTTTCAAATGTAATCTTTTTTTTAGAGTTTATTGGCCAGCGTCTATAACTGTTATGATTTTATAGCTAGGCTCAGAAAATTTGGTATGAGGAGAGCTAATGAGCTCCTTGACATATTGAACCAAACAACCTTTCAAAACGAACAGCTCGGCTCCCGCAAATGACCAAAATGTACACACATCTTTAGAGCAAGAATCATGCTATTTGATAAGATCAAAAATGTTCCTGCTGAGTTCCTACACTATGGGCAGTGTATATTGCAGTCGGGACTGGCTGCATTGTTACTGCTTGTTTTATTTCCTTGCTGGCTATATAAGCCAGCAGTCCCCGTCCAACTGGCAACGCTGCTCGCCATGCATGCGGCACTGGAGCTGAACTTGGAGACTGGGAAGGGAGCTGGGATTGGAGGCTGGGGCTGGCGCTGGGGCTGGGGCTGGTTACGTGTGTGCAGCCAGAGATTAGCTAAGCAGAATTGACGGCCAAGGCGTGTGTGTGTGTGTGTGTGTATGTGTGTGTTTGTTGCTGTGGGTCGCGGATTGACAGTTGCGTTAAGCGCATTTCAGGATAGCCAGGACGAATGCTAGAGATCGCCTCGCTGGCTGCTAAGCTCGTACATGGAATTAGCCGTGTTAATAAAATGCCAGCGTCTGCGGCAGCCAAAGTGGCATTTAGGGACTTTTATGGCCGCCCCGCCCCCGTCTTGGCCAAACACCAAAACTTTGGCTCGTTAAAATAAATTTTGCCTTGTCTTGTTGCCATTTTTTGCTTTCGCATTCGCTTTTTGCGTTGCGCGAAATTAACGCGCTTTGCCGCTTTAACGGCACCTCTGGGGATCCCTATTGTTTCTCCCTCCTCCCCCCCTTCCACTGATTAGAGATGGCCGCGTGTCGAACTTTCTCAATATGTCGCGAGTGCGAACCACAAATCGCCTTCTGGCCTGGTCAACAATTTATCCAACGAGACACGATTTCTTTTAAATATCATCAATTAAAATGTTGAAAAAATGGTTTCCAATTTCGCTTAAATCGATTGAAATCGTAATTAATGGCTGTTTTAAATTTCGAAAAACCATTAACTGTTTGGATTTAAAAGTTAAGCGAATGGAAACAAAAGTAATTTCAAATTGTATTTTTAATGTAACTTAAATAAATAAATCAAATATTGCAAAGAGGATTTATTTAATAGATTGAATTTAAACCAATTCAAAGAAAACATTGAAAATAGGTTTATATTTCATTCGGAAAGGAAACCAAAAACGAATTGGAGTGTTTTCATTTTCAAAAGTATTTTATTTAATTTTTACTCCCTGTTTTATGGGTAAAAAGGGGGTATTGGATTTGTGCAAAAGTATGTAACAGGCAGAAGGAGACATCTCCGACCCTATAAAGTATATATATTCTAGATCAGTATCAAAAGAGATTTCGATTTGGCCATGTCCGTCTGTCTGTCCGTCCGGATGTATGAACGCAAGGATCTCAGCAACTATAAGAGCTAGAGACATCAAATTTAGAATGTGGGCTTGTGTATAGCGGGCGCAGGTCAAGTTTATTTTAGATCCAAGATATTCCCCCCCACATCCCCATAAAAACCGTTTTACAGTAACAATTTTCAAGATGTAGCTTTAGGATAAAGCATGTAAGTATATTACTTTAGACACTCCTAAAATACTGTTCAAATTTCAAGTTGATAGGATAATAAACACGGAAGTTATTCGCAAAAGAAGATTCAGTGCTGCAGCGCGGGGGGGGGGGGGAAAGAAGAAGCACAGCCACATCTTAAAATGCCTCGCTTGCGCTGTCTCTCGTACGTGTGCGTATTTGTGTATGCGTAAGTGTACGAAGATGCGATTGGAAACTTTTTACCTGGGTACAGGGAGTTTTGTAGTCGGGTATACTCGACTAAAGCATTCTTAAGCTTAAGGGATTTCGCTAATACCATAATATTATTTATGATTTAATCAAAGTTATTTGCAAGCATTTAACTTACAAAAATAGTCGCCTTTCTAACAAAGTAGATATTTCGATAGTTTGGAATCTTAAGCTTTTATCCTTGTGGTGATGTTCTGGTTGCTGCTGAGCTCGTATCTTATTGAGTTAACCTTTATCCTTGTGCTTATGTCCTGGCAGTTGCTGAATTCCTGTCCCACCAAGTTACTGAGTTGCTGAAATACTGAGCTGTTGCCGGCAAGTTGGACCTAGTTGCTTGCTGCCTGCAATTAAAGGCCAGCCATGTCCTTTGGCTTGTTTGCTGCATACTCCGCCTTCAGCGGCAACATTGCAGCTGATTGAGTTGCAGTTGTGCTAAAAGTTGCTCTTGGCCATACAGTTGAACTTCTATAGCTCAAACTTTCTTACATCGCATACATTTAGTTTTAACTCCGCAAGCCAGAAGCAACTTACTGACTAAAGTTGAAATTATTGAAATAGCTTTTCCCTCTGCCAGTTTACATCAAAATGACAACCGCTGTATCAGGATCTTATTTCATAATAAAAAAACCCAAATAAAATTGAAAATAATGCACACTAAAGCACATTTCTGTGGTCTGGTATCTGGTTAAGGTCTGTTGAAACGAATTATCTAAGACATTAGATGAGAAATTGCTTATTATTTTCTTAACGCAGAAACTTCAACAGAAATTCGAAATATGAGTTATTTCTACATTTTCCTTTTATTTTGTAATTATTATCTAAAGAAATGAAGCTAATAAATAGTAGAAGACTATAAGATAGTAATATTACTATTAGTATATTATAATATTACATATAAAATAAAATTCCACTCTCAAATCAGTTAGGGCTTTCAACAGTCGAAATTGCATGCTGATTTGAATCAAGTAAATATGGGAACATATACATTATGATTCTCATCTATTTCCCTTCAATTCGAAGTCTGGCAGATGGTGAGTCGTGCTAGCGTCGCTTCACTGTACTCGAATAACCGAAGCAGAGCTGACTTGCATTGCAGCAACTGTTTTACTGGCAGCGCAGCAGCTGCACTTAAGGGAGCCATGGGCTAGTGGGGCTCTAGCATAGTTTTTGGGCAATAGGGGAGCGGGCGGGGCTTGGTTGACTTGCGAAAGTTATAAATTGTTTTTATTATCAGCGGCATACTTTAGTTGAGCTTCCCTGTAGCTGTGTGAGCTCGAGACAGGTTTTCAATTTTTACACATTTTTTATCTGCGAGTATATCAATTTTGGGCGACTTTAAATAAAAACGAACTGGCAGTGTGAAGCATTTAAATAAGGATCTTATTAACTTTATTTATATATAAGCCAACTTCTGTTGCCATTGCCTTGTCAGTGGGCAACTGCAAGTGCTGTCATCTTAAATACTTGCAAATGTCCTTGTTACTCGTTTGTTGTGAACCCGATAAGTATTCAATACTTTCAGCTCCCTGCGTTCTTTGTGCTGCTTCCTTCAGTTGGGAACACAAAGGACACATGCTTAACGAATTATCTATAAGATATTGTGTTTTTTCCCTTGCTAAAGTAATCCCTTAAGGCGCTTATCCTGCAGATGGTATTATAAGCCGAGCTAATCTAGTTTTACTTTGGTCACTTTTCTACTTCTTTTAGTTTAGTTTTGTTTTAGTTTTGTAACAATTAAGGAAATACTTTAATGGCTAGAAACTATTGTTTATCATTCCTCTCCTGCATTGAAAAATGTTAATTATACTACATTTCAATTCTAGATTGCCCCCAGGGTCTAGCAGAGTCAGATGTCAGATATATAATGAAATTGGGTTGCAATAAGATTATTAAGCCCATTCCGAAATCCTTTAAGGATAGGTTTCAAAACTAATGCTAGCCTGCTTCGAACTCAGACTTAATTGTACATTAAGTTCTATTAATATATTTCTATTAAGTTTAATTTAAGTTCATAACAATAATACCAAGAATAAATGGTAAGTTTAAAATAAAATAATACACACTTTTCCGTGATTTGAATTTGCAAGTGGAATTCAGAACAGGCCTGTATAAAGTATAGCTAGGACTTTGGCAGTTATGATCTAGGGAACTACCATATTAAGTTAATGCCTTAATAGATCCTTGAATCTGTACGATATGCTTAACTCTTGATGATTGTTCTGGGCGTCTTCGGTACTCGTTTATCGTGGGGCGCCTAAATGTATGCAGCAAAAATTGAAATGCTGTCGCTTCTAGGACTTTCGCAGAAGCTTTCAAGTGTTGTGTACCTTTGTGTGTGTGTGTGTGTGTCAGTGCTTGCCACACGTCATGAGTAAGTGTGAAACGCACACAGACACATGTACAGAGTCGGCACGAAGGTCAATTGGGGACCAGTTTATTTAGCTGAAACTGGCGTTTCTTTTTATTTATTTTTTTTTTGAGCTCGCGCTGCTTTAAGCAAATAAATTCAAATTAAAACGAAATAAATTACAAAAATGCGCTTGGCTAAATTGCGGGGGCCGTGTCAAAGGGCAACATTAGTCACGTACAACAATCGCCGCCAACGTCAGTGTTGGCATTTTTAGATCTTTTGTTTAAAACATAAATCGTGAACGAGCCCGGCGACAACATTGTTTGCTATGCCCCCTGCCCAACAACCCCTTGCCACAGAGCGTCTCAAACTTTGCCTCAGATTCGGCTTGCGTATTTCACAATAAATTCAGCGAACCGCCAGCACTTTACATTAATTTTGCATTTTGGCTGGCTTTTGTTTCTCTTGCTGATAAGCGGAAGTGCGACAGCCAAAATGAAGGAGAATTGTCCAGGGACAGCTGAAGGGACTGGGGGAGGCAGGGAGCAACGACAGACAGCTAGAAAGGCAGCGAGACAGTGAGACAGATTGATTGACAGGCTGAAAACCAGGCTGCCAGCCTTAGCTCGGTTTTCATCTCCCTGGGATTCTGCTTAGTTCCAGTTTCTGTTTCATTTTCAGTTTCAGTTCCAGATTAGAAATGCGACCAAGTGACAGATCAGGCGAAGTCACAAATGATACGAGGCTGACATTTACTGCGACTCGTTTCCGCTTCCGCTCACAAAAGAATACATACAAGTGCCAGATTGCTTTCGATATTGCTGTTGTCGATATAGTACCATTGCTGAGGCTATTCTAACTTGGATGACGAGCTGAGTTAATGCAGACCTGAATGTTCAAACGTTTCTTGCGCTGTGGCTCGTGTGTGTGCGCCCTTGTGTATGTATGTGTGTGTATGTGTAAGTTTACGAAAATGCGATCGGAAATTTTTGACCTGGGTACAGGGAGTTTTGTAGTCGGGTATACTCGACTAAAGCATTCAATCAACATTGCAATAATGTTATAAGTATTAATATGCTGTCTAGCTTAATCGCCGGGTTTGCACATTTAATGTATCAAATATTTATTTTTGTTGTTGTACAGTGAGAGCCAAAAGTTGCACAGTTCTTGTCATAACCTAAAGCTCTTATAATCGTGGTCAGTCAGTGGGGACTGCCTCTTTTGTATATATAGATTTAGCTATTGAGTTTAAATAGTTTAAAACAATAGAACATTATAGCCGATCTTAGCGCAAACGTTTTTAATTACTTAACATAAATCAATTCGATGTTCCATAAGCAGATTAGCATTAGAAAAACATTATATAAATTCGATGAATACACTTTCTTCACCATCTCACCGATTTCGAGATTTAATTTCAGCCGAGATTGGTCTGGAATCTGATTAACTTGCCGTAGAAACAATCGTTTGCATGTCTGCAAGGGTATTTAAACTTCGATTCTTGTGGCCAATATGATTCTTATTGTGGTTTGCCCTTAAAGTGATGATTTGGGCACAATCAAATGCCCACAAGTTGAGTTTAATGTGAATTTAATACGCTTAGTTAGCATAATGTGGTATTGGAAAGGAAAGATGGCTTTAAGTTGAATACTTAAAAGGAGTTGCAGTGCAGCAAATGCGAAGTTCTGCTTTGCTGCCATTGAGAAACAAATAATTGGATGTGAATTCAATTCCAAGCCTTGCCAAGCCAAGGGGAACCGCCCGAGCCAACTGTACCTAAATGAAGGCAAACTGAAAGCCGCAAAACGCAAAGGGAAAATATCGATACCCAAATGGTGTGAGATAGAACAATTTTGTTTGAGTTTGAGGAGAGATAAACTAGACAGAATTGATAAAACAAAAAGGGAAAAGGAAAAGAAACCGCACTGAATTGAAAACTTGTCAAAAACAGTGATGATGAATGTCAGGTGAAGTAAATTGTATTCAAGTTTCGAATTCCACACTTTAAGGACTGTCAGAAGATAAACTGTACCTACAACAAATCAAAGTCCTGCCCCAAATGGTAAGCTACAAACATTTCTGTGGAATGAATTCGAGAGCGGTATTAGGAACAGGTCTGCTAGGGCAACATTGAAAAGGGTCTATAATATTTATTCAAGATTCTCAAATTTCTTCTAAGGATGCCGTTTTTCTATTAACTGTGCCAGCATTCATCCAACGAATAAGTTCCTTCATCAATATTTACATAGCAGTTGATGTAAAACTAGTTTTCATCCTTAACTATGCATGTCCATCTTTTGGTAGCCCTCTTCAGTTATTAAATTCAAATAGTGCCTTTTCCCAGCCTTGTGCTGTATGGGACGGGGGTGTGGGGAGTGGGCAAAAAACATTTATGAGCTTGCCAAATATTTAGTGGTACATTGTAAGCGAAATGGCTAAAAAACCGAAATGTGGGAGAGCATAAAAAAGGAGCACGTAAAAGAAAAGTTAACATGTGTTTGACGTAAGGACCGTCGGGCTGGGGACGAATCTTTACGAGCTCATCTTATTCCTTTCAAGTGCACGGCCAGCTGGACCTAGCCTATAGATAGCCCCCGTTCCCCTGCCCCACCGAACTGTGCATTTGGCATTTTTGTATAATGTCTTGATTCTTTGCAATTTTTTTTTCCTAATTTTTATTTATGTATTTTTTTTTTGGTGCTCGTTGTACATTTTTGGTGATTTAGCAGAATTGATGGCTCGCTTTTGGCATGACTCGGCGCTTTAGAGCAGCGGCTGGGCAAAGTAGCGCCGCACGAGAGGGGGAGACAAGGATGAGCGACAGATCCATTCAAAATTCATGGATGCTCTGATTTACGAACAGAATGTACGAGAGTAGAGACTCTCGTTCCCAGTAAAGATTAGCATGAAGATTTATTTGCCGTAAACAAGCAACGTAAACATTAGCCGGCAACCAGTTTATGTAAGCTGAAATATTTAGAAGGATGTGTCGTGGAGCACTTATTGTTCATATAAATTGCACAGGTAAAAGTGTGAGACTGACTAAGAAGTGTCATGGAAAATATCATATTTCCGACATTTAATAATATTCCTAAGATCTAACCCGTAAAGCAATGCCAAGTAACGAGCTGCTTAAAGTAACGTGTGATAAAATAGCGATGTCAACATAAATATGACACATAACGAGCTGAACGAGTACAGTGGGCACTGCCGAGTGCGAACGTCAGTTACAGTACACTCTGACAGCCAAAGGATAAACTAAGTAAGGGGAGAGACGAGTATGTACAGGCTGCAAAATGCTAATTACACAAAGGACAATAGCCAAAGGCCGATTTCTGAATAACTATTGTCCTTGCTACACTCGAAACACTACAACACAACTCCAACAGCCAAACTACTCGAAGTGTACTAACTAATTACAAAGGCCCATGTCCTTAATGGTAAGCCGTCAAACAAGGCTTGTGCTTTTCTCCGCTGTATATTTAAGGCCGCATTCTTTTGCTTAAGGGCTTAAGGATTTAAGGAAACCTCTCAATAAGTTCGCCTTTAATCAAATCGCAAAATCAGACTCGCAACCAGTTATTTGTTCCGCTTACGTTGCAAATGAAAAATGTAATTTGCATTGGCGCATAAGCGAGCCAAAGGCTGCTGCTATAAGGACATCTCCAAAGTTGGCAGCTGAGCTCGAGTGGTAATTAAAGCTGGTCGCCGCCGCCGCGGTTGCCTACATTTGCAATTGAAATTAGCAACAGGACAGGGCTCAAACCAAGGCTGAGCCATCGCCATCGCCATCGTCATCGCCAACGCCATCGCCATAGCCAACGACCCATTGGCCCTTTGCAAAGCGGAAATTGGCTTGCTCGCACAATTGCACAGCTCGCAGGATGATGGACGCAATCCTGGCCAGGAATATCGCACGCTCACGTTGGATTGCGTAATGAGTGTTGACCTTTAGCCAATGCATGCACTGCCAAAGTTAAGCACTTAACCGCATCCCTCCCTCATTTATCTCTTTCTATTTCTCTGTACAAATGTTCGAATTCTTAATTCAAATATTTTAAAATCTCCTCAAACGTGGATAATTTAAGAATATATTTATGACTAGCTGGTAAAGCTCAAGCATTGATAGGCGAAATATTTAGATAACAGTTCATTCATTTAAAATGAAAATGAGCTGAAAGCCAATCGCATAAAAATATGAATGTCGAATGCCAAAGTTTTCCACCAATGCTCCGATCGTAGGGGTGAATTTTCCGAAATTGGTGAGACACGTGCCAAATTATTTAATGTGTTGAGCTTTGAGAATAAGTTTGAACCAGATGGGAATAATATTGGGCTTTCACCCTTACAGCTTCGAGACCCCATGGGGGTGGATTTTCCAAAATCGGTGAAAAATTTAAAGAATGATTTTTCGTATAGATCTTAGATAAAGAGTTTGAAGCCTACTGGATGGTAAACAGAAAAGATTCATAGAAAAGTTCTCAGTGAATTTCAACACTTAGGGGTGGAGTTTTCCAAAATCGCGTCTTGGTGTGTACTTTCATCATAGATTGCGATTTGGGCTGTGCGACTGCTGTTTTATTCACGTATCTTTCCCACCCCACAAATAACCAAATTATGCCGGACTTGAAACAGAGTATTCTGCTGTGGGGTACGTCCGACTACAATGTTCTTAGTTGTTTATGTATATATTTCTCATTTGCATAGAAACAGCCAGACAGCCGGACATGGCTATATTACTCCCGATTAGGAATATACAAGTACACCTTGTGACATATTTCAAGTGTCTGGCCAAATGATATTCATTTTTGCAGCTTATTGCTCCCTTGGGGTATAAATGAAGCGAATGGATAAGATATATCAGATTATTAATCATTATTAATTTAAATTTCAACAAAAATTGTAGAGAACAACTGGTTTATTTTGACTATCTTACGGCACGCAGCACAATTATACAGTTGGCATGTCCTTAACTTGTTTTCATTTTGGCACAAACGAAACATCAAAGTGAGCGAAAGCGCAGCAAAACATTTAATTAAAGGACCAAGCCAAGGCGCTGATGACCCCCGAAGCGGACAGGAAGGTGCCTTACTGAGAGAGTGGGAGGAAGAGAGAGAGAGAGAGAGAGGGCAGGCAGGCGATGACGGTCGCGCCACGTGGCGTATGCGCAACCTCAAAAACGGCTGTCATGCTAATGACCGATTATCGCTGCGTGTATGCGGGTCAGGGAAGGAGTGCGAGCCAGGTGTGTTTAAGTGTGGAAATACCTGTGGAGTGATGGCCTGTCGGCTACCCAATATTTAAATCGCAGCACGTTAACTTGGCCAAAAGGCTGCGAAGCCACAAAGTCACTCAATCAAAGGTGTCACGCAAAACTCTCAGCCGAATTTCCGCCCCGATTACAGTTCGCAAATGTCGCACAATACAATTCTAAAGAATAAAATGAAGCAAATTACACTGGACAACAAAATGTGCACAAGCCAAATATGACATATTCAGATAAAAGGATATCATCTGTCAGCAACTGCAATTCAATAAGCTAAGGTCATTTACCTAAGTTTGCTTTATTTCCAACTTAAAGTCAAATGTTTTATTAAAGCTGTTTTATTCAAATGTTTATTATATTTTCTCTTCAACTACAACATTTTAATTTCATTTACCTAATAAATTTCTTACATAGAAAACTAATTAATTCAGATTACAAAGTAATAAATGTATTAAGAAACAAGAAAGGATGGCTATCTTCGGAGTGCCGAAGCTATATATCCTAGCAGGAAGTAAATCTTATAAATCTTAAGTTTTACGGAAGCCATGTGGTTCGATTTTGATCAAATTGTAGGAAACTACTTGCAATATAATAAAACTCTCACTTAGTTTGGATGAAATATTTGTATAAGCAAAAAGTTTGATATAGTTTGATATAGTGGTCCGATTTTAATCAAATTTGGCCAGATTGTATAAACTGTCTAGAGGCTTAGTTAAAAATAGTTTGATAAAGATACCTTTGTAAACAAAAAAGGTTTTTCATACAAAAACTTAGATGTCGATCGATCATTCCTATGGCAGCTATATGTTATAGTGGTCCGATCCGGCCGGTTTTGACATATGTACTGCCTGCAGCATAAAGAAGGGTCTGTGACAAGTTTCATTAAACAGAAACAGACGGACATCGCTATATCGACTCGGATATTGATGCTGATTCAGAAACGTCTAATTCAGTCCATTCCACATTTCGTGACAAAATTATCATACCCTCTGTTGGGGTATAAAAACAAATATTTTGTATTCCAGAAATGGTTCTGTTTTTGCCAATTTCCAGCACAAAAATAGCCAAAGTTAGTAAGAGCTCGGAGCTAGAACCAAAACCAAAACCAAAACCAAAACCAAAACACTCCCAATTATTTCGTGTTGGCCAGTTCAAATATGTGCGGCTGCTTTTGACCATATATGGTTATATTTCTGTTAACAAATTTATTTTCAGCACGCAAAGATTTGTTAAAGTGCGTCAATCTCTTCCGTGTTGGAACTGGCAGGCTCGAACTTGTGGGCAGAGGGCGTGGCAGCGATTAAATTGCTTCATATCACAAATGGAATTTCACGTTTGCCTTTGTGTGTGTGTGTGTGTGTGCGTGTGCGTGTGCGCGTGTGTGCGCGTGTGTTTGTGTGTATGTGTGCGTACCTGGAAATTGGATTTCGCTTTATGCAAATTTTTGCGCACAGATTGAGTGACATTAATGGATGATGATGTCGACGTCGCTGTCGGACAAAACCAAATGTTAAGGGTCACACAGACCACCAACCCTAACCACCCTCCCCCCCAAGCATAACACGCCCGGACATGACCACAATCCTCAGTAAGCACACAGCTCAGCTCAGCCAACTTAGCTGCAATCAAAAATTAAACAAATTGCACTCAAAGGACAAAGGCAGCGCCTTAATTGGGAGCTGGAGAAATTGAAGGCGCCGGAGCAGCAGCTGGGCTGGTGGGGGGGTTGTTGGTGGGAGCGCTAAAGCGGGCTTCCTCCAGCATCGGCATTGTGCCGTTTTGTTGACATGCTCACAAACTTTTGCTTTTGTTGCTTGTCCATGCCACCTGCCGCATGCCACATGCCACATGCCGCATGCCCCACACCCCATACCCTGCCCTGCCCTGCCTTGCCCTGCCACTGCTCATTAGGTTCGGCTTGTGTTTTTATAGCCATTTAAAACATTTATGGTCAGCCATTTGAATGGCAGGTGAGACGCCCGCGACCTTGCTCATTAAGTTGCTTCCATCCCTCTCTCGCTGCCCTGCCCTCCATCATCTACCTGTCCCTCTCCCGCTTGCCTGTGTGTATGTGTGTGTGCTTTTGTAATTGTTGCCATTTCTATACTGTGTTTCCAATGAGCAATAGAGTATATTAGTTGTTCTTCCTCGATGCCAACAAGTTTTGTTCCTATCCATCTACTTTCGTACAAGTTTTAATATTTTTATGCCACGCCCACTTACGCCTATTCCTTCCACCTTTTCAAATGTGTTAGCTGAATTACAGTATTTCAAGCTGCGACAAAGACATTTCCCGGATTGCATTCCGTTCATATTTGTTTAATCTCTTCAGAAACAGTTTATAAACTCATAATGTATCTCAAAACATACTACACGCGCTGTGACAGTACTATGACAGTTTCTTTATATAACACTCATCACAACTTCTAGGCCCACTGTCCCTGTAAATACATCTATACGAATATCTATGAATATGTTAAACTGGGCCAGCTGAAGGTCCTGGCAGCCACCGCTGGTACACACACTTATCATATAGTTTTAAGTGTATGATTACTTTTAACTAACTATAAAAGAACTTGTCCTGACTGACTGACTGATCCATAATGAACGCTTAGCCCAATTCGTACGACCTACAAGACCGAAAACTTCACAAAAGTCCTAATTTAAAACAAAAATGTTGAAAAATTCACACAAAACTAGGGAAATATTCAGGAAATAGTAATCCTTTTGTGTGTGATGAGTTTGGGACCTTTTGTGTGCCAATATTTGTGATTCCTATAGCGAGTTAGTTCATTAATAAATTAAGATCATATTATTTATTAAAAGCGATTGCCATACGATCGACTTCAAACTCATTCTCAATGATCCATATAAGAAATCATTCCGATTCCGATTCGAAAAATTGGAGTTTTAAGATTGTTCTCGTTTATTGTATGATTAATCTTGAGTTCAGCTTCAGGTCACGAGAATTGTATGAAATCTTTAGTTAGCGCGCAATTTAAACAACATTCAAGGTGTTTTTTTTAAATAAATCAATAACACCACCCGATAATCAGCTATATCTATAATAAAGTATGTTCAAAGAAGAAATAAACAAACATTAAAATAAATATTTATAACTGTAACCTGATCCAAAAGTATGCGGAACAGTTCTGTATATAGAGTCACAATATTTGATAATGGGGAGATGGGCAAAGACGACGTATATCGCAGTCGGGTATAACCGAGTGGCATCTTCATACTTGTTAATTGTCTGTTTACCAACGCTGCAGCGGGGGGTTGGGGTTGTCGCCACTCGGCTGTTTGTGCGCTCTGATTGCCACTCTTGGAAATTTAATGCGCGTTTTCACAATTTTTACAGTAACGAATTTTTACAATTTGGCATTGTTGTTGTTGGCTTTGTTGTTTTTGAACAATTTTATTTACTTTTAGTTTGTTTTTTTTGTTTTATTGGGTTCTTCTTTTTGTTGTTGCTTGTGAAATGTAATTAATGTAGGCATTTGTTGTTGGCACTAGGCGCAAATTAAGCCCGTCGCCCCCGAGGCAATGGGTTTTGCCCCGCGTTGAATTCTTTGGGAAGTGCTTAAGGGCACAATTAGCCCAAAAGTAGGCAGTATATTTCTTAGTTTGTATTTTTATTGTCAACTGGTTTAATGTGAACGACTTTATGCATTTGTTTCTTTTTAAGCTTGTCCTAATGACAACATTTACATTTCTCGATTCAAGCAAAAATTCAATAAACATCCTCTGTTGAGACCAAATGGTTAAAAAGGTTAACGAGAAGAGCACCCATAAAATAACCTTGCATATAATATAGTTGTTGTATTCTTAATAATAGGTAGTACTACACACGTTTTTATCACAGATTTCCAAATGTTTTAATAAATAAACAAATATAGAAACATAAAATAAAAATGTTGTATGCTTTTAGCTAGATCAAATTTCCTGAGTTGAAATTTCAGACAGCAAGTTAACCTCTCCGAAATCGAATGTCGTCAATTTTAAGGAAAATAAGTCCCATAGAGTGTTCTTTTCTGGGATAAGCAATCGTGTGGCTTGTCTTTGCCCTAACTATTTTCTTTTATCACAGGTTTTCCCTTCAAGGATCATAGAAATGTTAAAAACATGTCATTGTGCCCCTTGTATTTATCTATTTATCTATTTATCTATTTATCTATTTATCTATTTATCTATTTATCTATTTATCTATTTATCTATTTATCAATGATGACTGCAAAGCAAAAAAAAAGGCTATCGACTGTATGGTTCACGGGTTCTTTGGGTTCAGTTCTTAAACCTGGCTTATATTGTTTCATTTGATCATTGAAATTAATAGGAGAGATATTTTACAGCAAATGCAAATGCAAATGCTGCTTTCAAAGTCTAACAAAAAGGTATGGTAAGAAAAAACATAAGAAATTTTAATACCAATCAGTATTTTGTGAACCCAACCTAAAAACGGTTCGGTTCGGACTTAGCTTAGAATATTTTCCGGACAACTGGGTCTGTTTATGGTTCAGTTCCAGGTTGGAATTCGAGTTTCGAACCGGATCGGTTTAAATGGGATTTTGTAAGCCTAACCTTTAATGAGAAGAAAAAAGGTTCGGTTCGGATCTAAATTTGAATAATTTCTGGATAATTGTTCTCTTTAAAGTTCAGTTCCTGGTCGGAGTTCCAGTTTCAAACCAGTTCGTTTCAAATTGGATGCCCGGATGACCAAGGGAAGGAATCAAAGTTTGCGTACTTTTATTTGAGTACAGAGTATCTTGAGTAGAGTATTTTGAGTTGTTTTAGCAGCCACTGCACGTGCTGTGAGAAAACAAATTCAATTACAAACTGAGATGTTCAGTAGGACCCCCGCAACCATCCCCGTTCCCCTGCTGCCCGCAATAAAGGGCAATAAAGAAGCCTGGAAAGATCTGAAACTGGACGCCTCATCAAAGTAATTTAGCGAGAATAAAGAAAACGTTGAAAATTTTGGGAAACGTGCACTTTAAGTTTAATATAATTACCTCCATTTGGGAGCCCTTCTTGCCCATGGAGCCGCCACCCGTGTGTCCACCGCTCTGTGCGGCATTCATCGTTATAAATGTGCTTGTATCTGTATCTGTATTTGTATCTGTATCTGAAACTGTTGCACGCTCTGTATTAGAGCGTTTTGGAGTACGGGGCGGAGTCGCGTCAACGCCGTCCTTTATTAACAGCTATGCCCAGGCCGGGTATTGGTAATTATTACTATATGTTGCCGTCGCTGTTGTTGTTGTTGTTGTTGTTGTTGCTTCTGACTCACAAATTATGGCCAACACGCGGACCAGCCAATAAATCCAAGCGGTCTTCGTGTGGCTGCGGCTGCTGCCAATTCTCAGTCTCGCCTTCAATTGAAATTTATGTGCCGTTGAATGGTTCACGTTGCTCTTCTCCCTAGTTTCCTGGTTGTCCTTCCTTCTTCCCTGCTCTCTTCCTTCTTTGTGTAATATCAAGTTTAAAGCTTCATTTATTATTTAGTCACATAACGCCTTAATGTATATAATATACTTATTTATGTATGTACATATGCTCTTTATACTCTGTTTCCAAGCGAAATGGAGTATATTGAATACAAGCAAACAATTTTGGCTTGGATAATCCAATAGTTTCAGGGTTACAGCTTAATAAATTTTCTCTTCAAGGTTCGAGATGAAATTGGTTCGGTTTGGGCTAGTTTTGAGACCATTGGTACGGTTCGGAGTAGGAAGTTGAAGCCGGCTCAAAACCTGCTTATATCCTTGATCAGACCGAATATTGACACTCTGAGTATAGAGTATATGGCAGTCGGGTGCAACCATTGGCATTTTTATTACTTATTTTGGCTGGGGCAGTGTGGAATGAATGGGAAGGCAGGCGGGAGGCAGTGACATTAACTTTTATGTTGTCGCTGTTTTGCACTTTGGCACGCGCCTAAATTCAATTTGCAATTTCAAGTTGCATTTCGCGTGCCGGCGATTTTGTTAGTGTTTGTGCTGCTTCTTCTCTTTTGGGATACAGCTTTTTTGTTTTCTTTGTTTTCATGCTGTTTACATACATTACAAAGTGATACTGTGACTAATGCAGGAGCGAAGCTGCCCAGAGAGAGTTGACATCAACACTTAAGCATGTCTGGCCACACAATGGGAATGGGCCTGGACTGGCAGAGACTGGGGGAGACTGGGGGAGAGTGGCGGGAGGGACAGATCCAATAACAGGCGCAGAGCGGGGGACAAGTGACAGCAGCAGAAATTGAAGTTGAAACTTAAATAAGCCAACAACAACAGTTTGTGTATCAGATATATATAATGATACATATAGGAGTACTTATATAGGGGCTCTTGTAGCACAAACCATAAGAAGGTATCCTGCGCTGCCCCGGCAGGGTGCGTTCGGGGGGGAGGAACGCAATTGACACGACTATGTTGTATGTGCGTGTGTGTGTGTGTGTGGCAACTTAATGGCTTAATTAATATCCAACTGGCATAGATTGTCAATAACGCTATGCAAATACAGTTTTCTGTTTACTTTAAATAAACTGCAATCATTTCAGAAATACTCGTTAAAGTTGTTGAAAATAATATTGAAGAATATATTTTTTTAAAGAGAAAAATAAGAGATACATTTATCAACACAACACCAGTCTAGGCTTCACCTTCGCTAAAATAAGCAAACGATAAATAAATAACTCGTTAGACAAAACTTATAAACATAAAATAACTTATGGTAAAGCGTGGAGTATATACATCTTATAGAAATATATGCATTTTTACTCCCTGTACCCATAAAATGGGTAAAAAGGGGTATTACATCTGTGCAAATGTATGTAACAGGCAGAAGGAGACATCTCCGACCCTATAAAGTATATATATTCTTGATCAGTATCAAAAGATTTGGTCATATCCGTCTGTCTGTCTGTCTGTCCGTCTGTCCGTCTGTCCGTCTGTATGAACGTGTCGATCTCAACAACTGCAAGAGCTAGAGACACCAAATTTGAAATGTAGGTACCTGTATACCATACGCAGATCAAGTTTGTTTCATATTTCAGATATCTCCCCCGTTCCCCCGCAAATCGATAAAAACCGTTTTACAGTAACAATTTTCAAGATATAGCTTTTAGATTTAGCACGTACAATACTTTAGTCCTCTCTTAATCTACTGTCCAAATTTCAAGTCGATCGGATAATAAACACGGAAGTTATTCACGAAAGAAGATTCAGTAATGCAGCGAGAGGAGGGAAGAAGAAGCACAGCCACCAATTAAAATGCACCGCTTGCGCTGTCGCTTTTGCCGCCTGTGTGCGTGCGTCTTTGTGTATGTGTGTTTGTATGTGTAAGTGGACTTAGATGTGATTGAATGTTTTAGACCTGGGTACAGGGAGTTTCCTAGTCGGGTATACTCGACTATAGCATTCTTACTTGTTCATATATAAATATGTATGCATTGAAGAACACTTTAATTTTGTAATCAGATTTGCTAATCTCATCGATGAAAATATTTCGAAATATATTTATAAGAAACTTTTGCAAGAGTTATGGAAATGGTGCATAATTAAACAAGTAAGAATGCTATAGTCGAGTGTACCCGACTACAAAACTCCACTTCCAAACATACATATCTTCGCTCACCTACACATGCACACACACACATACACAAAGACGCACACGCACAAGCGGCAGCCCAAGCGAGGCATTTTAAGTGGTGGCTGTGCTGCTTCTCCCCCCGCGCTGAAGCAGTGAATATTCTTTCGTGAATAACTATCCGATCGACTTGAAATTTGGACAGTAGATTAAGAGTGACCAAAATATTGTACACGCCAAATCCCAAAGCTATATCTTAAAAATTGTTCCTGTAAAACGGTTTTTATCGAATTGCGGGGGAACGGGGGAAGATATCTTAAATATGAAATAAACTTGATCTGCGTATGGTATACAGGAACCTACATTCCAAATTTGATGTCTCTAGCTCTTATAGTTGCTACGATCATACAGACGGACAGACAGACGGACATGGCCAAATCGAAATCTCTTTTGATACTGATCAAGAATATATATACTTTATAGTGTCGGAAATGTCTCCTTCTGCCTGTTACATACAGAGTTAGTACCCCCATTTTACCCATTTTATGGGTACAGGGAGTAAAAACTCAAATAAAAACAAGTAAGAACGTTGCAGACGGACGCACCCGACTGCAGAATACTATGTTCCCAGTCCTATATAATTTGGTTATTTGTGGATTCGGAAAGAGACGCGAAAAAACAGTAGTCTATATGCCAAATTTGGTGACTCTACCCGTACAGGTATGGGAGATATAGATTTTGCTCCTTTGTGGGGGAGGGGTGGGAGGGTCCAAAAATTTTTGATGCAGATTTGTCCAGGTGGTCAACATTAGTCTGTATGCCAAATTTGCGATCTTGACACTTCATAAATTGAGGATATGCACCAACATTTGTACCAAGTTTGGTTGCTCTAGCTTTAAGGGTGTGGAAAAAAATTGCGTTCATACGGACAGACGGACATTGCGCAAACCCAATATACTATTTTCCCTTCGAGAACATAGTATAATAAAAATAACTTAACCCAGTCTTCCGCCCATTTTCTAAAATTAGTTTGATTGTAAGTTGATGGGATGGAAAAGGAAATGCTCCTAAAATGCTCATCCTCGAGTATTTATTTCTATTGAAAAGAAGGCTTATGTAAGAAATGCAACTTGATGACATTATCAGTCAGTCAGGACAAACAATCTTAAAAATACAGAGGTCTACTGCAGTCAACTAAGCCAATAAAATGATAAATGTAAAATAACTAAACTCAAGGCAATATTTTAGAAAATCAGTGAAAAGTTGAATCAATTTAATGTGTTTATTTCGTTATTCAATAAAGGATGCGCCAGGATGTTCCAAATGTAAACAGAAGGCAATGCTGCTAAGTATATATGTATATACATATATTTGTATATAAATATGTATGAGTATGTGTACTGTGCTGCTTTAATTTAATATCTTGATTTACTTTGCATTTATCTTTATCATTTCAGCTCGGCTCTTTTTCCGCTTGACTGGCGTTAAAGGACCAATTGAGGACGGCTGGGCTAATGTCTTGCAGGATGGCATTAAATATTAATAAACTGTACGCTGTGTGTATCTTGCATCAAAATGTCCTGCGGGCAATAAAAGCCTCAACGCATTTGCACGTAGCATTTGAATTGGATTCGAAATTGAGTTTTTAACAACGATAATCACGTGATAGAAGAGAGAAAGAAACCGAGTGAAAGGAATATGAATGCATTGAGGACAACCGTAGGCATTGAAGAAAAGCAAAGCGAAATATGATGAAGGCAATTTGTCTGGGGTTGACCCAAGCCTTTGATAAACATAACAAGAACACAGCCCAGGACTCGCAGTTAGATGAAAGCTAACCAGGCTAGGCATATGTGGGGTCCAGTTCCGGTTCTGGGTCACGGACAGGGCAGGAGGCAGGAGGCAGGGGGCAGGGCACGGGGCCGGGCAAGGGCCAGGGTCTGGGCCTGCTAGTAGACCGCCTAGTATGTGACTAATGTGTGCTCTGATTGTTGTTGTTGTGGTTCATACTCGGCTCCCAAAGGGAACTAGAGTATATTGGTTGGGTGAAAATGTCCCCGTGTCCGTCGGAACGCAGCCTTACGAAACTATAAGTACTAGGGCATCCAGATTTGGTACACATATTGGTTCATACCCGCGTCAGATTAGGTGTCAAGATTTTGTGAGCCACAGCCCCCGAAAATGAGCATTATCTATATCTCCCCCACCTTTATAGCTGCACTCACAAAATTTGCTATGAGAACTACAGATGACCTCCTTCAAAGACTGAACCAAAATTATTTGTCCTACACTCAGAAAGTCGCCCATAAGCCAGAAATAGTTTCAATTTAATAGAAATAATTGCTAAATTTAAGAAATATATTTCCTAAATTCTGAACAAAAGTAAGGCTGCCTTTGTCTACAAAAGTAAGGGCATTTATTTTTTTAGTGTACTTCCTCTTCCGTGCCTGAGGGTGGGAAACGAGTATTAAGCAGTCGGGAGGTTTAGACTGCGAGGTTTATGCTGGTTTTAAAGCTGCCTTTGTGAGCTGCCAATTTGCCTAAAAGTCAGCACAGATATTTTATACATTTAGTTGAAAATCTGTATTTAGGGGACAGGGAGAGGAACGGGGGCTCAGGAACTGAATTGCAAACGTTTTGTTTTAATGCGTTTGCTACGTGATTTAATTAGTTTGTGTCGCCGGCTATTTGAAGCGCCTGCCAAAAGGCATTTCTCTATGGCTAATTACTAGACATTATTAACATATTGCAGCCGCTGGCGTTGGGCCCAAGGCGTTGCTCAAATTGTGAATTCTCACAAACGCTTCGCACGTGCAAATAAAATGGCCAAAAAACTAAAACAAGAACTAAGCGATAAGCGCAACATCAACGCTGTCTGCTATTCACTGTGATAATATGCCAGGACACAGACAGTTACAGGGACTGGGACAAAGCCAAAGACAAAGACAAGGGACACTGATAAGTCCACGGATAAATGACGTCCAAAGCCAAGTCGGCAGTCGACTAGCAGCTACCCAGTATTGGGTAGTACATTATGTAGATGATGAATTTAGTCTATTTCAGAAGACGTATCTTCGCCGCCTTAAGAAAAGACACTACTAGCACCACTCAGAAATATAAATGCCCTGAAAGGCAGAAACTCGACACACTTTGTAGTCAAAGGGCGCTAGAATTAATATATTTCTTAAATTTAGAAATTATTTCTACTAAATTGAAATTATTTCTGACTTTTAGGGTGATCTTTGTTATGGGGCATTTCTCTTTCTGAGTATAGTCCACCCTTCTGTCTTTCTTCACTTCTTATTTTTCATTACCCAAAGCTGGCTTTAATTGATAAATGCCACACTACAATTAACTGTAATTGATTGGTGACAAATTAATTGTAAATTATAAAATAAAATTGGCTCATCCAAAAGTGGCTCTAATTGTTAAATGCCACACCTTAATTAACTGTAATTTGTTTATTTTTGTATATTTAATATCACAATCAACATTGATTGCTAACAAATTAATTATAATTTTAAAAGGCTAAGCCGCTTTCCTTCTCGCACGTTATCCAACACTTTAAATCTAGTGATGACAGCTTGCTAGTGACTTTCTAAGTTTTCTGAGGAGTCACCCTTGCCCAAGGGACCTCCTTAGCAGGAGTATATGATTACCAATGTACATATATATTTTTTAAATAATGTTAACATTGTAATTAACATTTCCCTATTCTTTTTTTCCTCGATATTAATATTGCTAATTTTGCTCTATTTTTTTAATTAGATTACGTTTTTTCTTTGTATATTGTTGCAAATTGATCAAACTGTCTAAATAGCAAGATTGCAAGATACAAATTTAAATATATAAATTATTTTTATAAATTTTTATTTTTAATATTTTTTTATTTATTTATTCTTATTTTTCTCTCTCCCACACCTATATTAAGTTAGTCTTTAGTTAGCATCTACCAACACTCAAACTATGTAGATCCTGGCCTATTAAACTCTATACATGGTTGGGTAAGACTTAAGATGGGATTGTGACAGGAAATCTATTTCAAGATCCCAGGTCGCAGCGGGCTTTGGAGTTTGAATCACTTTTAACAAGACAGAAGAGGACAAGGCGGGATCGGCATGGAAAGATGTTTCTAAATCCAATTTTAATTGAATTTGTGTATAAAAGTTTCTTTACTCTTACGAGTTGTAAGAACTGTCAATAATATCAATGGATACTTCAGCTATTCGTGTTTTTAAGTAACTTCCCCCTGAACTATTTTCTGCCACTGAGCACTATAAATATGGGGAAATTTTTACAGCAAGATTAAATATGTGACAAGTCTGCATGGATGTTGGTCTGTGTTAAAAGATACTCGGCTGCATATGCCCACTGGCAGAGCTGCTGCAGGGCATATGAAGTGCCATAGCACGCAAAACAATGAGAATTTGGCAGCAGCGAAAAAATGTAACAGATTTCAAACACTGGCAAGACAATCCCCAACAAATAAGGTAAGAAATCAGCATGCAGACTGCGAACTGGATGTTGCGTGCGGGGAATTGTTGCGATTGGTGGTGGGGGGGGGGGGGGGGGAGGATGAAGAGGGCCTGATTCCGTTTCATTTTAGTGCTTGGCAGCAGATAAAAAAAGAAACGCAGCATACTATGCTTGTTGGCTGTATAGAGGGTGGAGGTGTTAGATGCGCAACTCCGGATTCAGAAACCAAGATTCAGTATTTCAGTATTCGAAATTCACCCGGGGGGAGGATTTGTTGGCACTGGCAATCAGCAGAGCAAGCCAACAATCAAAAGCAAAGATTTGCGTGGCTTTACCGGGGAAAAAGTCAAAAAAAAAACCAAAAAACGAAATAAATAAAAAAGAGCAAGAGCAATTTGCCACATTTATTTAAACAATCGCTGGCAGCACACGAAAAAGGCAACAGGCAACAGGCAACTTGGCAACTGGCAAATCAGAGAAACCCAATTTTGATTGAGGCATTTTCGGGCAATGGATCAGATGGCGATTTGAGTTTTATTGGGCGACGGCAGACGGACAGAAAACTCGGTCTTAACTTGGCTGGTAAGGTGGCTTTGGCACTGCCAAGGCCCGCTGGAGCCAGTTGCCCAAGTAAATCGGCTTGGGCGGCAACTGGGCGTATACTTAATATTCTAAGCGCGGCATTAGAAACTAGCAGGAAAGAACGTTCAGGATTGCCAGTTAGTTTGCAATGGCACATTGTACATACATAATTGGTTAACTGTATTTGACTTATGGCTTTATTTAATAATTTGACATTATTATTTGTTTATTCAATATTTTGATATTATTTGTTGTGTGCTTAGGTTAAGAATTAAGTCCTTATGTTAGTTGAATTGTTGCCAACTATCGAAGTAGCATTATTATTTATTGTTTAATGTATAATGTTTCATTAACAACAATTACAAAATTCAACACTTTACAAACAATGAGTTTTAAAAACAGCACGTTTAATAAAAAAATAGAAAAAAATTATATATTTTTTAATCTTAAGACCGCAATGCACGTGTGCTGGGCGTTTTGTCTAAGCAATGGGCGTGGCAAGTAAACACACACACGCACATATAAACAATTGAATTTACAGCAATTTGTATATATGTAAATCGCGCGCTTAAATTCAAACGGCAGACGATCGTCGAAGCAGGACGCGTACGCGAATCAGGACGAGGACGAGGACGAGAACGAAGTTGTACTGTACTGTGCTGCTCGTTTCACTTATCTAGCAGTTCGCGTATCTGCGAGTCGCGTATCTGAAAGTGTGCGTCTGTGCGACACTGCGACTGCAGCAGTTGGCGTTGTGAGCAGAACTGAGACCGCGGGACAAACGCACATGTGGCAAGGACCTGGCGGACGGGACGGCCATTGTCGGTTATCACAGCATGCGGCAGGCTGTCGTCGAAGCTTTCACAACATCTGCATGGGAGCTTTTGCCGTGCTGGATGCCGAGTTGTGGCATGCAAGCTTTTGTGTCCATCACGTGCCTGGCGCCACAGAATGCGGCGAGCAAAACAAAAGGCCCGAAAACTCAAACAAAGTCACAGCGAAAAAACTGTTTTTTTTTTTGTTGCCATATGTACTCGCATGTGTGGCACGTTCATGTGGCACGTGCCAGCTGTCACCTGTCACGTGTCACGTGTCACATGTCACATGTCACATGTCAGGCAAGATCTCGTTCCTTGATACGCTCTTATGGTTAGTGCGCCTTTGGTTCCTTAACCAAGCTGTTGATCAGCATTCGCATTGCGCATACGCCGCGTTGCCGCTGCCATTGGAACTTTGGAAGCTGGCAGTTGGCTGGACCATAAGTCGCTGCAACTGCCACGCCCCCTGTACACCCAAAGGCAAGTTAAATGGATAGAAAGAATGTATGCAAAGTTGTACGGCATTCATATGTGTGAGAATCCTTTTATGCCAACTCGCAGTTAGCTTGAATGCAAATCGAAATATGCATGTGGCATGGCCAGAACCACAGCCAAAGCCATTGCCAGGGGCTGTGGCATTCAACATTTTTGTCGAACTTGGTTGTCATGCTTGTTAGGCTGTTTTTCTTTCAATTTCGTCGCTGCGTCAACAGTTTCCCAAGTCAATTGAAAATGTATTTCAAAGCAAGTCGCATGAAACTTTTAATACGGTGCACAGCGAAGCAGTTTTCAACAAAAGTTCAAGCTACAAACTGCTAACTGAAAACTGATAGCCAAAATATGAGAGTTCGGCAACAGGCCCGGCCATCAATGATTTATGCCGAGTTCGCCTTTTAAATGCAGCTAGAAACACAGTTCTTTCTCTGGGGTCCTTCTAGCACGCCGTATGCTGAATGCCATGCACTGAACCAAAGTGATGATTTATGTGCTCCACAGGATGCTCAGGCAATGACACGTGCAGTTGTTGTTGTCGTTGTTGTTGTTGGTGTCAGTTGATGCCAGTTGTATTCCATTGGATTGCGACAAAACTGTTGAGAGCTTTTTGTGTGGATTGTGTTGCGAGCTTCGCAAGCTTCTCAGAACTTTGGATTGTGTGCTTTCCAAGCTTGAGCTTGCAAGCTTTGCGCTGTTGCGCAGCTTAAGCTTTTAAAGTGCCAAAATCTGCTTTAAGGGTGCAGTTCTTGATCAAAGTTAAGACTATATAGGAGCTGGTACCCAATACAGCGCCTTGGTATTGAAATGTATTTTGACTGACAAGATATTGTGTACTAATTTTAAAGGCCAAGAAAACGGACTACACTAACATTTTATACGATAAACTTCTTAATTTTTCAATATATCTAGACCAAACTCACAATCTATATATATAAAACAGTTGGTCCTGATTGGTGACTTACTGACTTACATCGCACAGCTTCCATCTATGACGGCAGTGCACACTAAGACGGAATTTAGGAAAATTCCACCGACAAGCGTGGAAAATCTCGGAAAACTTTTGTATGAAACTTTTTTGCTTAGCGACTAATCGGCTTAAAGCTCATTTTCCAAGATATATACGCGAAATCATATTACACTGATTTTGGGATCGACATGGGAGGAATATGGTGGTCTCCAAGTTGTATGAGCGAAAGTCTAATTTTAGTACGATCGGGTTCAAACTCATTTTCAAAACTCTGTACATAAAATAATTCGATACCTGTCTCACCAATTTTGGCATGTTCACCCCTACGGTCGAAAAATTGGTTTTTATTTTCATGCGGTTGGCTTCAAACTCATTTTCAAGGTTCCACATAATAATTTAATAGGCGTGGTGCTCAAAAATTTTGGAAAATCCAATCCCACGGATACGCTATTTTTGTGTATTTCTTACTGACGAAAGTAATGAAATTCAACATAATGGACTTTAATCTAAATATCTCGCCGGGCAGAGCTGGGTTTTACCAGCTACTATATTATATTCGGATAAAAATGTTTATGTTACAAATTTAATTTTTTTTTTTTTTTAAATTTTGCATTTTTATAAAACTTGTGTATTACTTCCTTTTTGACAACTTAAACCAGTTGTACATACAATTTCAGAATCGAATTTCTGTGAAAATCCTTTAAGTTACCACAAATATCTTGGTTTGCGAATTCAAGGCTTCACTGCGTAATATAAAACTTAAGTTTTGATCAAAATCAGACCACTTCATTCTATAGCTACCATAATAAAAGCGTAGAATCCAATAAGATAAATTTCTGTTTCTTCTTCTGTCCTGCAAATGATCTTATTGTAAAAGTATATATATGTATAGTATGTATGTATTATTGACTCCACTGTTGAGGCTGATCAAGAATTATATGCTCATAATGTTTGGGAATGCTATGCGTATACACACTTTTGTAAAGAGCACAGAAAAAAGTAAACCACTCCACATTTTCCAGCACATGCCTGACTGACTTCCCTTTTTTCCTGCTTATTTTGTTGTTGCTGATATTTTTGTTGTTGATGTTGCGGTCTGTCATCAGTTTGCATTTTTATGCCCTGTACACACTTAATAGTCTGCAAAGAGGGTATAATAAAGTTGTGAAATTGTATGTTACGGGCAAGAGCGGGCGTCTGTGACGTCATAAAGTTCACTACCGCTCCTGCAAAAATGTAGTATCTATCAATCTCTTACAATATTGTAGGACTGCTGTTGATGAGCTAACTTTTTCTAACTCTTAAACGAAAGTTTCATACTTTTTGGCATACTTTGATAAGAATTGAAGTCCTTAGTGTTGCTGGAAGGTCATTTAATGCTGAGACTATACTCAAGGACCTGAATGTGGCTTAGTTACAAATGCTTTGATTAATATATCCAGTCAACTACCAAAAACACAGACTATTCATAGGCAACATCGGTTAGGGGGGCTTTTTAAATGTTTCGTATTTCAATCATAACTTCACTAATATTTGTGAATTCTTCTCTCGTTTAAGACCTTAGATTGCCACAAGGGGTGCTCTCTTAAAATAATGATTATGGTTGAATATTCAAGAATATAATATATAATATAATGACCCTATAAACGGTATCTATTGGTCGACACCTCTCGACAATGGCATTCCTACTTGTCTCGCTAGCATTTTGGAGCTCTTCTGTCTGCTCCGTTTGGCGTTCCCTCGTTGCTCAATTCGCATTCTGCAGCTCAAGCAGAAGGATGTTGAAAATTTCAGTTATTACGGCATTTTTTGCTACTTTTCACAACCTGAGCAATTCCCTAAAGGTGCAACAAGGAAATGAATCCAAGCGTTGGCTAAAGGCAGAACGAGTTTGGCGGAATTGCGATTGAGGTCTGTGTGAATATTATGTGTCTGTGTGTCTGTGTGTCTGTGTATCTGTGTATCTGTGTGGCTCTGTGGTTAACTATCCGGGCCAGGGGATTGATGGCAGTACCGGTTCTGCTTCTAACGAATTCATCAACAGCGCTATACACAGCACAAAAGATGAAGAAAAATGGCAGGCTAAGGCCAAGATGCCCGACTAGCAGCGAGTAATAATAGCAACAGCACCACCTACACAGCACACACACTTATCCATACACACACACACACACACACATACACAAACTAAGACGGAAGCCGAGACGGATGTTGTGGGCGTCTGACATGGGCGTATCAAGAGTTTGGCAGGAGGGAAACGCAAATTTTTATATAATACAGACAAATTTTGTCATAAGTTAGCATAATTATTAATTAGTCCATACTATACATGTATAAATATGTTTAATATCTGATTCGTCAGAGCTTATTTCAGTTTTTATATCAGTTTTTATAGATTACTGGTTCCAACGTAATAAAACAGATAATCCACAGAAAGTGTAGAAAGAATTTTGGCATCTATTACAATAAGGAATAAGAAAATAATTATATCTATAATTGTACTTTGTTTTTGCTTGTATTTCAGTCTGTTAATCCAATGTTTTAAGCCACATTCTAAGACCCACATTCTGTTTACATTTAGCTAAGATATATTGGGCAATCACCAATCACCATTAAAATGTTTCTCCCTGTTTTGGTTTCAGTGAGAATTTGCGAAAGCGAATTTCTTTAAAAAGTTTCTAGTATCACTTTTGGCCAGATTTTGCGAATTGAATTCCTTCCATTGACATTTAATTAAATTCACTAGATAATGAAAACTGGAATAACATTTAGTTAAAGTCTTGCCGAATGGAAAATGTGCTGAATTTTCGAACGTGGCGAGTTTCTGGCTACGCCCTTGGCGGCCAGACGTGTTGACAGCCACGCGGCGGTGGCGTCTCCGTTGGACTTGTGGCAAATGCATTTGTTGTGTGCAACAAGCTGTCACTTGAGCTGCAGCTGTCAAAGTAGAGCTGCTCTCCATTCTGGAATCAGAGAGTGCCAGCAAAGTATCATCTGCTTATTGCTATGTTTTATTTACTTCAATTCCCATACGCATTTAAGAGTCTAGGAATTTGATTAAATTTCATTTGGCAAATGCTTGGCAACGGATCCCAATGGAATCTACAATTAAAACCAAACTGGGGAATCAGGTTGATGACAAGAAATGAAAATATTAAGAAATTGCATTAAGATATGAAAATCGGCTTCATTAACTGTATCGTTGTTTTCATCCGATAAGTTTATTTAAAATGTGTAAGCAAAAATGAATTCGGGAAGAGATTTCGAAAATTGCCACCTTCTGGGGGGTTTAAGTTCAATCAGCCTCAAACATATATTTCAAAGCTTTTGTAAAATCCACCCCTAAGAGCGGGAAATGGGAAATTTTTTGGATTTTGTCCGATTGGCACCAAAATCGAATTTCCGTTTGATAGTTCGTTGTTCTTAAAGTAGATAAGTATTTATTTCTTTCTTAATTTGTGTCCTTTCTTTTACTTTTCCTTCAGATTGAGAAACAAGCTAGTAAACATATCAAGAACAACTAGTTTGTGTGTTTTGCGTCATATATCTAATCTAACTCATCTGGGAGAGAAGAGAAACCATGCCATGGAAATACAATTGCTGACTGCGTTGCTTTGCATCTGGCTCTATCCGAAACTTAGCTGCGGCCTCGGAGAGGACGAGGACGAGGTCCAGCCGGTGCACGTGTCCAATTCCATACGCGATTCCTGTCAAGTTTCCGATCGGGGACTAAGCGCACTTAATAATTATGCCCCCAAGACGCAGAAGGAACTAAAACAGCAATTTCAGCCGAAAAAACAGCTGATAAAGAGCAGAGGCAGCGGCAGCGGCAGCGGCAGCAACGCCGAGAAGATCTTTCGACATGGCAGTAATACATTCATCTGTCCAGCAGAGAGTTCCAAGGATGTGAGCTATGGGAAGTCTAACCTGAAAGCGGCAGTGGTAAGAGATGATGACTATGATGACAACGATGACAACGATGAGGCCGCTGATGATAATAATAATGATGACGATAACAATAATGGAAGGGCCTTTTCGGCGCGTATATCCTGCATTCTTCGAGCGCTAGTGGACAACACGAAAGCAATGACCGATGATCTAAAGAAACTCGATTCGCGTATATCATCAAAGCCATCAATGCGCAGCAAATACCCCTATCGCGATAAATACACAAACAGAAAGCCCAATAGGCCCAACAAGCTAGGCAGTGTGATGGTCAAGGAGGACCACTATTCCGATATAGACAATCCTGAAATACAATGCGCACACCGCGCTGACCATGATGGCCCAAAATCGAAGGCTCGTGCCAGCGCTGAGCAGGACCAAAGCAGCCAGTTGGCGGAGACCCAAACTGAAAAGCAGAGTCCGGCTGGGAAGTCGCAGCAGCAGATGCCGGATACCCATAGTCATCCTTTCGATGAGTTGCATGTCCCTGTTGCAGTTTCACCAGCTCGTCTGATTGTGCCGCCTTTGCTGCAGCTGCTCGGCCGCCGGGCGGCATTGGTACTGAAAACGCCAGCTCTGTCTGAGAATCGACGCTTCCTGCAGGTCCTTAATGAGCTGCGCCTGTCCAGGGCTGTGCAGGCAGCTACTGCGGCCCGCCACAGACAGCGCAAAAGGAAGAACGAGCCCGAGAGTCACGTTGATGAGTTCAAGACGAATCTGATGAAAATAGTCTCCAACCAGGCGGCCATCGCACGGCGGGTGTCTGGATTGCTATCTGGGATTCATGAAACAGCCGCAGCACTTCCCTAATAGCTCTGATATTTACTATAAATAAGTAACTATCAACTGGCATAATACGATATAAATACAGATAATCACTTATTTGAATTGCAATGTAAGAAATGACTTAAGTATGTTTATAATAATAAAACTGGTACGACTGTAAACTATAAAAAATATTCGAAATAATCGATGATGGCAACAGAAAGCGCGCATTCGACACTATCGACTGGCATCGATATATTTTAACACAACCTGACAGACATCGGATCGATTGGTATAATAAACCATATAATAATATAAAGATTTATAAGCTAGTATTTATATACATACTATTTCTATTTGACTGCCTGTCGTATACCATAAAAACTAATTTCGGATTTTAGTCCACACATCCCAGCAAAGAAATAAAAGTAATTTATAACGTTAATCTTGAGAACATTTCCTTGATTTGTAGAATACTTAATTCTTGGGCTACTCCTGTCCTATTATATAAAACTTCAAGTCCATCGGATTGTAAGCAACGTAGTTATTCGAGAAGGGTCATTCTCGTTTAAAAAGTATTTTGTTTTTATCATTTAAAAACCATAACTAATATATATTTATTCTCAATATCTCTATATAAGTAGGCTTAAGTTTACTTAAAAACGTTAATTTCTGTCTAAAATTAAGCCTGGAAATATCAGCATCATGAATATTCATCGTACAGTAATCCTATCATTGGTATTCTTATTAAGCGCTTCTTTGGACAAAACATACGTTTTGAATTCACCAGAAAAGGATGCTCTCATCTCGTACGTGGTGAGCAAACGCGGCATGTTCAGTTACGATGAGGATGAGATCAATCCGGCCGTGGATTATCCGGATCTGACAAAGGATATGGAAATAAGGACTGGCTTGCTGAATCAACCGAAACTTGTCCCAGCCGATGATTCATTGGCTGACAAGAAAAAGGCACCGGCTCCATTGGCTGATATATCTGACTTGAAGCAGGACCAAGCTCCAATGCCCGAAGATCTCAGCAATGGAGATTCTGATTTCGATGTTAATGCCGATGACGATGCCGATGCCGGATCCAAGGCCGATGCCGATAACTGTGATACACCATATGATAAGGCTGTGCAAAAGAAGTCAAATGTGGAGGATTTCGATAGACAGCTTAGCCAGGAACAAAAAAAGCAAAAGGAGGAAGAGCTGAACAAGGACGCACTAAGGGAGGGACCCTTCGGCATGGGAGAATAGCCCGAAATAGACGACCATACTTCTCATCAGCTATGATACGAGTAGTTATATATTTGACATTTTAAGTGAATATGTATTTATATTTTGTGGTCCAAAAATAAAGAAACTTAATAAACAATTGCACTGCAAGCCAATGAAATGTACCAATGTTTGTAAAAGTTGATAGATATATCGATATTTTATATGTATTTGCCCGATAATTGCTTGTAATTGATCGCCCTTATAGATATATCGACATCGCTTCCTTATCCCTATATGAGGCTTCTATGACTGGGTTTTGTAATCAATTTTAATTTCATATACTTTTCATGCAATTGGCACTAATATTATGCCAATTTGATACATCAAATGGTACGATTGTAATTAAAAATGGTTAAATTCCAAGGAGTATAATACTAATTTAGAATTCCTGAGCATGGTTGCGATTTCGTGAAAAACAATAAAGTCTTTCATGCGCCAAGCTTTAAAAAACTTCATTTACTACATATTTGGTGACAATTGACAAGTATGTAAAAGTCAAGTCACACTAAAGATTGTCAAAGAAAATTTGTTTTTATACTATGTTCCCGAAGGGAACAGTCTTTACAGTCTTTGAGCTAGAGCAACCAAGCTTGGTACACATGTTGGTGTATATCGTCAATTTATGAAGTGTCGAGATCGACCAAACACCCCCACCCCTACCCAACAATTTGGGAAAACCTGTATCTTCCTCATTTTTTAAGCTATAGTCACCAAATTTAGCATACAGACTAACGTTGAGATGCCCGACAGATCTGCATCAAAAAAATTTTGACTCACCCACCCCCACTCCCACAAATCGGCATATGATATCCCCAAAATACGTTTTTCAAGGGTATATCTTCTACAGTTTCAAAGATAGAGTCACAAAATTTGGCATACAGACTAATGTTGAACCCCTGGACAAATCTACATCAAAAATTTTTGGACCTCCCTACCCCCTCCACCACAAAGGAGCAAAATCTATATCTCCCACACCTGTGCAGTTTTTTTCGCGTCTCTTTCTGAACACACAAATAACCAAATTATATAGGACTGGGAACATAGTATTCTGTAATCGAGTGCGTCCGACTGCAACGTTCTTACTTGTTTTAAATGTGTCTCGCATAACTATGGTTAATAATAAACTTTTGATTTGTAATAGATAACTTTATGTCAAATGCCTCAATGTAAAAACCATGTTGCTTACTCTTAGCTATACACATATCAGAGTGTTCATTTCTCATGGAAATTCAGTGAACTACAAAAAGAGCAAATAATGCAGCATTGCTTTGAATTGTAGTTGAATTGCTCGATAATCGATTTAATTACTGTTTGACATATTGTTGACAATTGTTGATTGGCATCGCACAGTGGCTCGTTTTGTCCTTTTACTTTGCAAATATCATATCTTCAGAACCAAACAAAATTGAAAGAACATTTAGCAGTTAATTTCCATAGCTTTAAAGTTAGTGCAAGTTCTTTTAAATCGGACTGAAGAATTCATCTGAAGAGATGGTCAAGGTTGAATTTTGTTTTCATAACAATTTACACCATAGCAATGCATTGGAAACATGATATTTATCCAATATAAAAACTATTCGGACTTTAAAGATCTTTCACTTTTTTTCAAGCTACGGAAATACACAATAAAACGCTTCAAAGATATGATTTTATCAAAGTAAAAAGTCTCTTAATTTTATTAATTAATTAATGTTTTTTTTGCCAATCTTTTTTGAATTAGCATTAACAATGTTCACCGAATCACGTGGTAATAGTCGAACCCGAACTCAGCCGTAATTTAGGTTAAAAGTCTGTATAAAGACTGAAAAAAATGCTAACAAGTAAGAATGCTTTAGTCGAGTATACCCGACTACAAAACTCCCTGTACCCAGGTCAAAAATTTCCGATCACATTTACGTACACTTGCAGATACACAAAAGACGCACACACACACGAGCGACAGCTCGAGCACAGCGCAAGCGAGGCATTTTAAGTGGTGGCTGTGCTGCTTCTTCCCTTGCGTTGAAGCACTGAATCTTCTTTCGTTAATAACTTCCGTGTTTATTATCCGAACGACTTGAAATTTGGACAGTAGATTAGGAGTGACTTAAATATTGCACATGCCAAATCCCAAAGCTATATCTTAAAAATTGTTCCTGTAAAACGGTTTTTATCGAATTGCGGGGAACGGGGAGATATCTCAAATCTAAAATAAACTTGACCTGCTCCCGCTATACACGAACCTACATTCCAAATTTGGTGTCTCTAGCTCTTATAGTTGCTGGGATCCTTGCGTACATACATACGGACGGACAGACGGACATGGCCAAATCAAAATCTCTCTTGATACTGATCAAGAATATATATACCTTGTAGGGTCGGAGATGTCTCCTTCTGCCTGTTACATACATTTGCACAGATTTAGTACCCCCTTTTTACCCATTTTATGGGTACAGGGAGTAAAAATAGTGCTCTAGTAAATTATTTCTTTAAAATACTAGAAAACTAAAAAGTTACAATACTTTTAAATGATTTGTTTTATAATCGCTCCATCTTTCAATTCAAATAAAGACACTAAGAATCGAGTAAGCCGTTTGGATATAATTCAATCGCAGAAATGAAAGATGTTTTCCAAAAAATCATATTGATTTAAAAATGGAAAAGTTTCTTAAGTTTCAATTCAAATTTTTAAAAAATGTTCACTTTCATAAACTATAAGCAATTCTCTATCGAACAGCATTAACCCAATCTCACCATGACCTTTTTGATTGTTGCCACGTGCCACGTGCCTCGGCCGAACGAGTCACTTTGCGTCGGTGGTAGTAAATAAGTAATATTTTTATTTGTTGATTGTCAATATTTGCGATTCATAAGATACAGTTTATTATCGTTTGCGCCGGTGGGCGATTCCTTTAATCTTGCAGCGGCACTTGCGACAAATTGGCAAACGTTGGCTTTTTCAGCTGCAGCTGTCAAATGAATGCGCCAACGTCATTTCTATACAAATATGAGTGTATGTGTGAGTGTGTGTGTGTGTGTGTGTGATACAACTGTCAGCGAGAACAATGTAAAAGGATTGAATGCGACGGCGGCTGCGAATGTTACAGGCTTGCATTGTCACAAATGCGCATGTTTGTGCGAGTGTGTGTACATGTGCGAGTCTGTGGTTGTGTGTGGCTGTGTGTGTGGCTTTGTGTGGGTGGGTGTGTGTGTGGCGGGCGGCCATGTTTGCCAGCTTGCCGCTTGAGTTCTTTGGAAATCGCTCAAAGCCATTTTCAAATTGTTTTCGCAATCACAACAAAATCGATTTGTAAATATTCGCTATTAACTTAAGCTTTACAACACAGTTACACACACACAATTGCCACGCCCACTTAGCACACACACACACACACACACACACACATGACATAAAGTGTTCTTAACGCGCTTTTGTCTCCTACTAGGTCCTTGGCCAGCCTCGCCCTGCCCTGCCCTGTCCTGCCCTGCATTTTATGGGCTCCGCTCGCATCTCAGCCAACAATTACAGGCAGGCGCAGCTCAAATTTCATTGCCTACTTCAAGGCGAGAACACGTCGACATTTTGCCTAGCTTACACTTGGATATTGTGATTTATTTTTGCTGATAAGCACAATTTCAAAATCGATTGTAAGCGCAAAATTTCATTCTCTCAGTCCCGTGAAACGGGCCCTTTTGGCCTGGTCCTTTATCCAGTTCCAGTTCCAGTTCCAGTTCCAGTTCCAGTTCCAGTTCCAGTTTCAGTCTAAGGGCTTATTGTTTTCCTCGCTCAGACGCGACAATTGTTTTTGATGTAGAACTCGCAGCAGCAGTCGCCCTCAAACGTTCGTGGACTTCTTGTGTCAAATCAAAATAAATTCACTCAAATACATATATTCTGATAATGTCAAAGGAAATTCATTGATTTTCTTCCTTTGGCTTTCTACAACAACAATATCGAAGTGCTTTAATTATGCTTAATTGTAATGCAATCGTTTTTTTTTTTATCAAATTCTATGCAAAGTCTCTATTTCCGAAATATATTAAGTGACAGGAAGGAGAACTGAGAACACCGACTTCTCCGGAATTCATTTATTACCCATATACCCTGTTCCCATTAAAATGCTTACAAAGGGTATAACAAATTTGTGCAAAAGCTCATGTTGAAGCTTCAAAACATGGTATCTGCGATCCAATAAAGTGCATAGATGTTAAATCAACATTAACTGCCTTGTGTGACTAGGAAGTATGTCCTTAAATTAGATATGCATCCATGATTTAGAAAGCAGCTATTTTCAGGGACCGTAAATAATGATTATGTACCCATTATTAAAAGATAATGAAAGAGAATTGATATATGAAAAACGACTACACCTAGAGCATCCTTGTTGCCAGGACTATCCATAGCTGCAATGATTTTTGATATTTTCAATTATACAGAAAAGCTCAATAAAAAAACTTATTTTTCAGATTTATTTATTCCTTTATTTTGTTCGCTTAGAAATAAAAATATGTTTTTGAGTTTTATATTTCGAAGAAAAATAATGATTATTTTTGGAGTTTCATATTTTGCTTACAAATAATGGCAAACAAATGCCAAAAAATCACAAATTCAGTATTTTATCAGTTTTAAAAAAATACCAAAAAAAAAATACCAAAAAATACCACAAGTTCCAAATTTAGAATTTTGGACATTTACGAAAATACTGACATGCTTTGATATTTTCAGTATGAAAAGTCTGGCTACAGGGTATCTTTTAGCCAAGCATACCCACTTGTCTTCATCTCGATTACGTCTTAAACACAAATCTAACCTGCGCTTCTCTTTTAAAATTGAGTTTTAATGAGTTGAAATATTCGTTACTCATATGCTAAGACTGTGATTCCGAATAAGTTCTTTTTTCATGTATAAAAGCACTCCATTCTTTCAAACGAATCACATTTTGCTTGGCCAAAAAATTGAGTTTGAGGGTCTTATTAAATTTGGGAACATGCTGAGCTGGGCGGCTCTTAAATAATGGAAAAATGTTTGCAACGCTGCGGCGCAACATGACGTATACTTGATGTGGCAGTGTGCGGTGTTCTGTGTTGTATGTTCTGCTAATGCTGCTGCCACTGTGGATGGGGCAGCATAAACGACTTTAAGCCACAACACTAAATTGTGAGCATAAATATTATGGACCCACAGTAGCCTTGGCACGGACATCGCCTTGCGTTGCACTTTGCACTTCAGCCCAGTCCCCAGACCACAGTCCACAGTCCACAGTCCCCAGTCCACAGTCCCCAGTCTCGTTCCTCTGGGTGTGTGTGGGTATTTTTGTAACAATGCCTGGCAAGGTCAGGCTTGGTAACTATGCGAACTTGAACTTTGCCAGGCTAAGACAAACAGACAAGCAGCAAACGCGGCGGCAACGGCGGCGGCAGCAGCTATGGCTTTAATTATGGCAGACAACACCTGATGCCAGCCGTTTTGGCCAAGAGCTGCTGCAGCCAGCAGCAATTAGACGCAAAGCGACGAGGTAAGAGGCAAGCGGCAAGCGGCAAGGGACAGCAGCCAACTTGGCAAGGAGACAAGGGCCTGAAATTCTTTACACGATCTGCGCATAAATTGTCATGCAAAGAAATTTGGTGCCTACTTTGAGGCGGCTGGCACGCATAATTCTATTCCATATTGTGATATTTGCTTAAGAGGCGCAAAAGTTTTTGTAAATTATGAGCTCGGTCCGCGTCCTACCCTTCGACATGACAGTGCCATACAGCAAAACGCACATAGACACATAGACACAGGCACATGGTAGATACATAATCATATTCATGACAATATAATGGCGTCTTTAGATAGGCAGTCGAGTGGAAGTGGAAGTGGAAGGACAGGTAACCAGAGAAGACGTCGCCTCGCCGCTGGCTGTCCATTAGCCATGGCAGCAAAAGGACTTTTGCCTTACAGCCAACATCAATAGTCCTGCGCCGTGCTGCTCTCAGTTATCCTGTGCCAGCTCCACGCTTTGAACTTAATAAATTCAGTGAACTACGCAGCGCCAGCAACCGCATTAATCATAAGAATTGTGATGAGATTGGCCCCTGTTTGTCGACTCCCCTGCTACATCCCCCTCTACGCCTCACAAGAAGGACAACTACTGCCTGTGGGTGTCGAGGGGGCTTCATTTTATGAGTTCATATTTCCCAGCAAACTGCTTCTAGATTTAGATAGCATTGCATTTGCAAATTCATAAGTACATATTTGAAAATATAATTGAGTAGTCTGCGTCTTACAGTTTTCTTCACACAACTTTAAATTGTTTGCTTAAAGAACTGCAAGCCATTTCTACAGATATTTATTTTGATTAGTTTAAGGAACTTTCTACTATATTCTATCTTAAAGTCTAAAATCAGGGTGTTCCAATGATTGATTGGTTATTGAGTTTGGAAAGTTTTGGCATGGCAAATCAATTTTCATTGATTTCAAAGCTTGTCCAACGCTTTATTGTATATTTGGGGTAAGTCCAACTACTTCAAAATAGTCGAAATAAATGTGAAATGCAGCTGGATTAGAAACCTAGCCTTGAAAAATGTTATCTTAGAACAGTTTGATGGATAGTTGAAACAAGGAGCAGAAAAAGCAGAGACTTAAAGGCCAAATTGATATGATATTCAAGGTGCCATTCATTGGATCTCCCTAACAGATTGTATTGTAAATAATAGATATTAGTCCATATATGTAAATATAATCCTATATATGTATAACCTTTGATAAATTTTTATTTATACCTTACATGTAAAACTAGATTAGGGTGCCACTTAAGGTGGAGAGCTTGCTTAAATCAAAAATATACAAATACTTAAGCCAAAAACAAATAATAACAAGTAAGAACGTTGCAGTCGGACGCACCCGACTGCAGAATACTATGTTCCCAGTCCTATATCATTTGGTTATTTGTGTTTAGAAAGAGACGCGAAAAAAAAATGGACAGGTGTGGGAGATATAGATTTTGCTCCTTTGTGGGGGAGCAGGTGGGGGTATCCAAAAATTTTTGATGCAGATTTGTCCATGGGGTCAACATTAGTATGTATGCCAAATTTTGTAACTTTGAAACTGTAGGAGATATACCCCTTGAAAAACGTGTTTTGGCGATGTCATATGCCGATTTGTGGAGGTGGGGGTGGGGGGTCAAAATTTACAGATGCAGATCTGGCGGGAATCTCAACATTAGTCTGTATGCCAAATTTGGTGACTATAGCTTTAAAAATGGGGAAGATACAGGTTTTCCCCAAATTGCGGAGGAGAGGGTGGGGTTGGTTGGTCGATCTCGACACTTCATAAATTGACGATATACACCAATATGTGTACTAAGTTTGGTTGCTCTAGCTCAAAGATAAAGGCAAAAAATTGCGTTTCCCTTCGGGAACATAGTATAAAAATTTGGGAAATTATGCAACATTTTCTAAATTAAATTTTTGATTTTTAAGAATTTATATATATATTTTATACGAGTTGTCCCAAGTTGTACATTTGTTTGTCAGTTCAAAATGCTTGTTTTATGGTAACAAATTCTGTGTACTAATACTCTCTATATTTACAACCAGGAATTGTAAATATTACCCAAGTTATCTGAACTCATCACTTTGATTAAATATTGTTATGTCACTGTTTGGCATTTGTTGAAAACTATCCCCATGAATGTTAAATTGAACATTCTCAGCAGTTAACCTTAGTGACCTTAGGCAACCCGAATATAAAACGCAAAAGGGTGTAAAGTGAAATGTAGATCTCGGTTTCCTAATCGCAATCGATGCCTTGTGACCTTCAGTTGCTCAAAGTGCTCAAATTACGTTTGCTTGTAGGTTTGCATAAGTTTTGTGGCTCAGTTGCTCTATAAATGTGCGGACTCGCCTTCAGTAAGATGTCAGCAAGGCAATGCCAACGTTACGATAACAGCTTTGAAGTACTTGGCAAATATTAATCATACGACCCGTGGGCCACACATAAGCACACACAAATCAAAAGGCTAAAATTAATAACAGATTTTGTAGGTTTCACTTACCGAATGCTGCATCATTTTAAGCATTTTGTGTACATTTAGCATTTTTTTTTGTTTTTCGTTTTTTTGATTGACACATATACACACAAGTACATAAAGTATATACTTATTGGATTGGTTGGGTGTGGATGTATGGGTTTTATTTTGTTTGTTGTACAATTCGTGTATGTGTGTGTGTGTGTGTGTGTGTGTGTGTGTGTGTGTGTGTGTGTGTGTGTGTGTGTGTGTGTGTGTGGAGGGAGTAGAAGAGAAAAAGAATAATATATTTTAAAATGATTGCACATTAAACTTTTGATTGGTGCGCTGGAGCGCTTCAATCGCAATATACATATGTATGGATATTATTTATGTCTGTATGTCTGTGTGTGAGTGTGTGAGTGTGTGTGTGTGTTTTGTCCTGTAAGTGTGTCCTGCTTAGACGTGCTTGAGTTAGCGAAAATATAGACAGATGTACGAGTAAGAAGGCATGAATATAAAACGCTAAGATACACATTGATAACTAGACAATATCTTAACGACATGCTGGAACATATATATTTATTACTTACCTGGGCCAAGCGAGCGTCAAATCTACTAAGGCGAATGGACTGAGCGGGGGCGTGGGCGGGGCTGGGGGCAAGCAACGCCAGCAGGCATTGGCAACTGTTAAATGCTGACATCTATTGATTTTGACAATAAAATATACGAAAGTCGCCGTAGACGACAAAAAGGGTAAAAAGCGCAAAACTTTATTTGATTGTTTGGCACCCGCAACCCCCCACACCCCAAAAAAAAACCAAAAAAGCAAAAAGGTATGCTCTAGTCGACGGTGCTCGACTAGAAGATATCCTCTATTTAGATCTTACTCCAACTATCGTTTGTACTGCCCATAGTATCGATTGATTGTAATCGATTGTAAAACTGAGCTTAAGATTAAGAAATCAAAGTTCTTTTTTATGATATGCTAAGCAAGAATGGATCTAAGGCTTGTGAAGGCATAGTACAGTGCACACTCGCAAGAGTGAAGTAATTAAAACCAAAGGTGTTCATTATACCAATGGCAAATCAGTTTTCTTTGATGAGTCTTGCATAATTCCGTTTGAAATATATTTATTTTAAATATTTTAGTGCACTCTTACGAGTGGGTGTTCAATCTTAAGAGCGTGCACTGTACTTTTTTTTGTATCGTGCATCTTTGTATCAACATTATCATATTGGATGTAATATTTGTATTAACAAGAAGTGTTTCATACAAAAGCCTCAGTTTTCACCCGATACTATGGCAGCTATGGGATACAGTAAGTAGTCCGAATTTGATCAAATTTGATCAGTTTATATAAACTCTTTAGAGATTTGGTTTGGCTGAGTTTGGTGAGGATATCTTTGTAAACAAAAAAGTTTTTCATACAAAAACATAATTTTCGACCGTTCGTTCCTATGGCAGCTATATGTTATAGTGGTCTGATCCTACCGGTTCCGACATATGTACCGCCTGCAGCAAAAAGAAGGAACTGTGCCAAGTTTTATTAAACAGAAACAGACGGACATCGCTATATCGACGCTATATCGGCTATTGATGCTGATTCTGAATATATATACTTTGTTGGGTCGGAAACGTCTCCTTCAGTGCATTACACATTTCTCGACAAAATTCTAATACCCTCAGCTAGCAGACATACCCTGCTTGTACTCAGCTTATAGGTACAGGGTATGCAAACATAGCCCTGGGGGTCCTGAAACTGGATTTGTGCCTGCGCTTCTTTCTGCCCATACCCTTGCTGCAATCAGTTTTAACTGTTCTGCCATATTGTTAGACATTTTAGATGCCAATGTGCGTGTGTGTGTGTGTGTGTGTGTGTGTGTGTGCGTGTGTGTGCATGTGTGGGAGTGGCCTGCGGGTGCCTGTTGCCACAACCAACTGTCACGTTGCGTTTTTATTTCAATTTGCAATGTGAGAGCGAACAACAAATCTGATTTTGAACTCAATCAAGCTTGCCGCTCTCAGCTAACGGCTACGCCATATTGTATGGGTTCATTGTGTGTGTGTGTGTGTGTGTGTGTGTGACAACGTGTCCTGCATTTAATTTGATTAACGTGTGCCGCGTCACACATACTGTCATTCAATCTGAGCCCAACAGAACATTATCGTCATCGTCATCGTCATCACCGTAGTCATCGTCATCGTCATCGTCATCGTCATCGTCATATCATCCTGGCCAGCTCATCAATTATGCGGCGCATCAAACTGGTCGTCGTTGCAATTGTTGTCCTTGCTGCTGCACTGATTGAATCCTTCCCCAGGAGACAGCCGAACATGATGCCCCTGCTTGTGCATTGACAGCCCCGGACTTAATCAAATCTCTGCTGCTGCTCTGCCGCTGCTCTGCTGCCAAGCAAATCAATTTGCCAAATTGCATAAGTTAACCAATATTCTGCACCGCCCACCTGCCACGCCCCCGCAGTTATCAGGCATCTTTCATAACAGTAATCGTTATGCTTTGATAACAGTTGTTAAGCAACATGCGAGCTTGCCAACTTATGATACACAAATTGGGTTAGCGGGCTGAAGGATGCACGGGACTAGAAATTTTCGATTACCTTTATTGCATTCACTAAAACACACACTCACACACACACACACACACACACACACACACACACACACACACACACACATGCACACGTATTGCCATGCAGAAGCTGCTCACATTTTTATAAGAATTGCCATTTTCCATAAAATTTTCCTCGCTCATACGAAACGGAAAATCAAACGGGGAAAACCAAAAGTCTTTGCTGACAAACTCTGAATACTCTCTCATGCAAATCACAAAGATTCATATACTATAAAATAATTTCACTTTTGTTCAAAAAATTCGTATTTTAAAATGAATATAACTAATCCTAATCCTAATCCTAAGTAGCAATCTATTTATAGTTTTCTTTGACTCTGATCACCATTAAAAAAAAGTTAAAAGTAATAATAATAATTATAATAAATGAATGGATTTTGCAATGCAGAGGTTCTCTAAGTTTGGAGAAAGTTGCATAATTCTCTTACAAATATAATTCTAGTTTTAAGGTGCTTCATTTATTGGTTATGTTCTCAATAAAAACATAAAATTTTTAAGAAAAATAAAAAATAATGATTAGAATATAAATATTACGCTGAAATATAGATAAATATCATCCCAAAATGTTTTTCATATTTACGAAGATCAAATTAAAGATTTAAATACACAAATATTTGAAAGATTATCGATAATATCAAAACTATCTATATTTTCTATCGTAGTATGCTCTTTCTAACCATTTCTCTAGTTTAAGGTTTACATAAATGTAGGATCCATGTAGCTTCCTGATACCATTGGAAATGTAAGCAAACTAAATCATTTCTGAAAATCTATCAATAGTAATGACTATTGAAACTATCGATACACAAGTTGTTTGCTCTTCTCGCTTACTTTTCAATCTCAGAGCTTAGATAACAATAATTTTACTATCCATGCAACCTTCTGATACCAAGGGGATTGTCAGCAAACTAACTAACTTATTTAAAGCTGTTGATTGTCGTAACTATCGATAGTCGCATGCATTTCCAATCTCGGAGTTTACATGCGAGTAGTTTTACGAACCTTCCTGATATCATTGGGCATGTGAGCATTCCAAACAAATTTCCTTAAATACCTTTAATATTAAACGGAAGCACACAAGCTGATGACGGGGTACAGAACCCACAGATTTATGATGCCTCCATGTTGAAAATATGGCAGCAAAAAAAGAAATGAAAAAATTGAAAAACTATGACCATAGCACCGGCTTAGGAGGGTAGGGGGAACGCTGTAGCCGGCTGCTCTGGCGAGGGCATAAAAACCGCTCGGATGGCGGAAGGAACTCGAGAGGAACCTGAATGGGATATGGTAGGAAGGCTGGCTGCATCGACAGCTGTTGGCAGTGCAATGGCTTATGCCGAATTTCTATTTTTTTGTTGTATTTTTTATGGTACATAATCAAATGACTGCACTTGGCAATTTAATGAGCTTGTTTCACATGAATTCTCATCACTGTGGGTGGCCTTGAACAGGAGACAAGATTTAACAAAAAAATCAAGTAAAACACATAAAGCGAAATAATCTGAACTGTCCAGCGCATGTGCATCCTTTTATGGGCTGTAAAACATCAGCACAGCTGTTTAAGTTGATTGAGTCACATTTTTTGGGTGTAATTAAATACGAGCACTTAATTATTAGACGGCACTTACCTGCACAGGTTCTTTTTTCTGTTTTTATGCTGAAATTTATCGTTTTCCCGCACTGCCATACCAGAGACTAATTGGTTAAAAGGAAAAACTCAGAAACAGAACAAAACTCACAGCACAAAGTTGGAAATTGTTGCCATGCAACGAGGGCCTTCTAAATAAACGTGGCCAAGTACGAGTATTACTAGAGCCTTGAATCAAGTTGAGTGGGAGGAGCAGCCTTACAACAGAACATTGTGCAGCAATTACCAACCGAGTAAAGGCTTAAAGTGCACCCACAGTTGGCCATTTCCCGGACAAGCAGCTTATAGCCAAATTGAATTCCTGTACCTATTAGTCAGACAATATTCATGCGGCTTCTATTGTACTTTTGATAACTCTGTATGCATTCATTCATTTTACGCATTTCAAGATCACATTGTCTGGCATTTCAATGCAAACATTTTATGCACTTGATTGATTTATTTTGTAAGAATGCCACAACTGATTCTATCAAAAGCCCACTAATAAGTGCAGAGTTTTCATTAGTCAGAAAATACTATGTACATTTCAAGTGCAAGAAAATGCTGGCGTTTTATTATAATATTGAAATTGCGCCATAAAATAAATAAAATCTCAACCTTTCTGATCTTGAAATTGCTCAAATTGGTTAAAGCTGTCTTAAAAGTACAACAACAAATTGGGCACAAATTCTCAGTAATTCGTTGACTTGGTTCGATTTCCTAGAAATTTGTGCGCATATTTTCTGAGTTTGGTAGGGACGTCTTTTAAAGGTTTTCAGAAATGACCTTGAACATTCCAAGCCAAGTTCAATTACGATAACTTGAATAAAAAGAAAAGTCCTACCCGCCAATGAATTCATTAATTTCTATTTATTTTACATTGCAAAAAGATTCTAAGAAACTGATTGTAAAGGGGTTGCAGGTAACAAAATAGGTTTAACTATGAGTTGGCTAAATATTGTAAGCTGGTTATTAATATTTATGTGATAATTAAGAAAATGTAAGAGAAAGGTAAGTATAAGGTAATGATTGAACAGATCCATTACCTTCTTTCTATTTATATAAATAGTTCATATTCTATTAGTTACCGATTCATAAATGAAACCCAAACCAATGACAATGTATTATACGTTTACACAAAACGTTTCGTTTTTGGCTGTTAACTATAATATAATAGCTTAGGCGAAATAATAAAGTGCAATAAAGAGATACAGGCCTGTTTCCATTTAAGATTCCGACCAAATCAATCGGAATTGCAACTTTTAGCTGTTCTCAATTCCGACAATCGAGTTTGAAATGTTTTTCATTTGATGCAGTTGAATGCAAACTATTCAAATAAAATCGAAAACGATTCGGAATGAAAAGTACTTGGAAATGGGAACAGGCCTGATTATGTTCTAGCAACGTTTGATATTTTATTAAAACCGTCAATAAGTCACATAGTTTGTCAGCTCCAGCAAGTGTAAGACTTTCTAGTAACGTAAAAACTTATTACCTTTTCTTCGTGAACTTCTCCATCATCGACATAGTTGTGAAGGCTCAAAACCATTATATAGCCTATAAGCAAGACAATTGAAGTACAACTTAAAGGATACTAGCTAAGAAGGACGATTTCACTATGCCGAGCAGCCGATGAGAACGAAATGCCGGCGAAGTTAGAATACAACTGAATCGAAATACGATGATTGATTAAGACTATATATACCTTATGGTCAGCAGTGGGCGTGTCTTACTGTACGGATACTGAATGGTTGAATAAACAGCTTAAAATGTATTATTCACTACGATACTTACGCTGAGCTCAAAATATATGGCAGTTGGGAGCGGTGAAAAATGGTATCATATAGTAAGTAGTAGTAAGTAGGCTAATTAGCAGCTCTAGCTATTGCTGCTGCAGAAAGCGTTGAAGAACGGGTTGCAACTACTTTCAGTTAATAATGAAATTGGACAGAACAAAAGCAGTAGATAATTTGATGGAAAGTAAGGCCAGAGACACGCTCACGAATGCCGAACGTGTTATTCAGCTAGTATTTGCCATAGAAAAATACTAGAAAACGAGTAAAGTGTGAAATAAATGAGAAAATGACAGAATACGAGTTATAGGAAAAACGAAAGCCAAGTCAAATATTTGTCTAGCTAGAAATGCACGCCAGTGTGAAAATATGTGTATCACAGTATATTTATGTATATATAACCATACACTATATATACATATATATGCTAGTATATATACTTTGATTCAGGCGTCACGCACTTTGCGACTTAGTTAAGTTTGCTTAGCCTTTGTTTTGAAAAATAGTTAGCATTCGTATTCGTATTCGTATTCGTATTCGTATTCGTATTCGTATTCGTATTCGTATTCGTATTCGTTATCGTACTTGTAGTATTTGTATTTGTATTTCGATGTATATGTTTGTTTATTTTCATTTAAGTGAATGTCCAACAGCTTTTCTCGCTTGCAGTACTCACCCCGATCCGTCCCAGCAGCAGGGCGTCCATCTCGCCGCCATTTTGAGCCACCGGCACAGTGGTTATCACGGATATGGTCGGCTCCTGTTGGGCGCTCAAATCGACCGACATTTTTGATTTTTACAAAGCGGCTTTATATCGTATATGTGGTTGGGTTAAGGTCGTTGTTATTGTTGCTCGATTGTTGTTATAGCACTATTGGTTGTTGTTAAACACTTGTATTCGTTGTATTAGCAGCAGGTATTTCAAACATTATTGTTATTGTGGTCGTTAAGCTGCAGCTGCAATTTAAATCTAATATTCATGACCTTCCACAGCCAAAAAAGAACTGCTGAATAGTCCTTTAGACTGTCGGTTTCCAATTGTCATCCAACTGTGCAACACTAACAGTTTTATAGTTTATCGAAAACCCAACAGCTTACACAAAATTAACATGCCTGTGCAACGGTTGAGTATTGTGGATTTTCGTGCTCAATACAGAATGTACACATTCGGCGATAAATTAAAGGTCAACATAATCGACCAACTGTCAACAAGTCAATAAGCAAAAGTGCGAGAGAAATCCAATGACTATCCATCAGCTACCGACAGAGCCAAAAAAACTCTGCACTGTTTGGAGTGGTTTTGGCGTGACTTATGAGCTTGGGGGCCACATTTCTTCAAAAGCGAACAAACTGAAAATGAGAACGATATCCAGCCACGTTGCAGCCTTTGTTTTCAACAGAATAGCGCCACGGGCCACGTGCCACGTGTCGATAGTTACCATCAACAAACATAACCATCAAGATCGTAGGATCTGACGCCGCTGCTCTGCTTTCTGGAAGGATAGTTCATATCATTGTATACAGGTGGCAAGGATTGCAGCCTTTGAGAACAGCATCGAGCACTTTAATGGGCGCATTTCATTTGTGTAAATCTTATTGTTTCACCGCTTGAAAAACAATTCCCCTTTTAAGCAAACATAGGATCCTGGTTTACTGGCCCCAAGTCCCTCGACTGATGAAACTTTTAATTGATTGGCTAATTGGTGTCAACGCCAATCAAAACTACAGTCGCTGGCCAGTATATTTCTAATTGGCCCACAAAAGTATGCTACACAAAGGATGCCAACTAATAAATTAAGTTAGAAGCTGCCGCAAGGCCAACACGCTCGACTTGAAGTTGCCCTGTAAAGTTATTGGTTGGCTTATAAAAATGGTTCATTGCATTTTGTTGTTTATTCAAATTACTATTAAGCAAATTCAAATTGCTAACTAAATTCTTTATTTTAATGATATAATTTAGTTGGGATAATGCTTTACAAACTGTTTTTTTCTTAATACTCCCTTTTTCCTTTAGGATAATGCATTAGCACCCATTTTTTTAATACTCCCTTTTCTTAAATTATTATTTCCTTTTTCATTTAATTTCATTGTATTTTACCTTTCATATAGACAAAGATTTTATATATTTGCTGTGACATCTTAAGCAAGTTGTACATAGATAAAGATTTTGCTGCAAAAATGAATTTGCAATCTTAAAGCTGTTATCGATAGCTGTGCTAACAATAGGAATCGATAACACATCTCAAGTACTTCAGGCATTTACCAACACTCCTGTGATCGCTTTGAACTGTTAACCTTTAATGAGTCAAGGAGATTATTGAATTAATTGGCTTAACCAGTTGTGAGCACTGTGAATAACGCACGAATACTTCTGATAACTGGCGCCGATAAGCCAATATCCTGGACCCTAATGCTCTTAAGGGATGCCACAATTACAATTCCAATAAGCCGCACGCTAATTTAACTTGCCAGCTGGAAAAGTTATGCGTCTATTCCCCTCAGAGAGCAGCTGACAGTCACGTTTGTCAATAAACACCGGAAGATATATGACAGCTGACAGTGCGGTGAGGGTTGAGGGGTGGAGTTGTGGTGGATTGAGTGTTTCAAGTTGTTATTGGTCCCACTGTGTGTGTGTGTGTGTGTGTGTGTTTGGCCTGCCTGAGGGCTTTAAACACGCGGATGTTGTCGCTGACATATTGAAATTTCCATTTCCTAAGCAAAAATGTGTGCTCTTGCTGTTGTTTCAGTTCGGGGGCGGTAGGGGCAACCCCCAGCCGGGGCACACGCGTCGTATGCGCAATTTGTAAGCGCTGAAATTGGTATTAACGGCATTACACGCGCTTTATGCGAAGTCGGGGAAGCGGCAACACGACACGACCCTGGCCAGGTGACAACCAGAAGACAGTCAAATTGTCCTTGCACACATACGAGTGCAAAAATACGAGTACTTGAACTTGTGCTTGGGCTATATATGTACGCGTGAATGCGTATTTAACAGTATCATATGAAATTTAATGTGCCATCAACGGTAACGTTGTAATAAAAGCACAATGATATTGTTACACAGTGCGTCCCAAAACTTAACGACACTTCCAATGTTTAATCCTTAGCGGTTTATATATTTCGAAACAGATCTAGGCACTTAACATGCAATAACTATCATCAATCAACAGTTTTCAATATCCTTTTATCAATGAGCGAGTTATATAGTTTTAAAGCCCATCCCACAGGACTATAAAGTGAAATCAATGAACTAAACATTTTGCAACCGAATTAAAACACAGTCTGGATTTACATAATGCCTTTGGGTTTAAAGGCACTATAAACAAAAATAAAACAAAACAACAAAAAGTGTGCCATCAAACCGAACGTGAAGTTTACGAGGTGCCAAATATGTAAATAAAAGTAAAAGTAAAAGTCATTCGGTTTTCGTATCGTAAAGTGCAAAACGTATTCCAGCGAAAGTGATGTTGTTGCTGTTGCCAGCTCCCAGCACACCCCCGGCGATGCTACCCCGTTCAAAGTTGCCCATGCCACATACGAGTAGTATGTGTGCACTCGAAAAAATCAAAAGTGGCGTCACAAGATGATCCTATACAGTTTTCTGAATTGAGAGTCTTAGTGTTGTTAAATAATATATATTACTAGTTGGTAAAAGGCCAGCGTTGCCCGGCGAAATATTTTGATCAAAATTATGTGGAATTTGACTACACTCGTCAATTGAAAGCAAACACCAAATTAGGGCACTTTTCAGACCAGCGGGGAGAGACGCTCCTAATTAGTTGAGCCATATGCTTAATGATTTCTTGAACATTTTTTAAACAATTATTGCCATTGTAAAAACAGCGCGATCACATGTTGTTACTAAAAAATATCGACCGACCGCCACATTAATCGATATCCGATCATTATATCGATGCGACTGTGAATGTAATCGATTGTTTCTATAACAATTAAAGAAAATAATGATCCAAATTTCATCAAATTTTAACAAACTAGTGTATTTATAAGGTATTACAAACCTTAAAATTTCTCACATTGGTTGATATATTTTTAAAAACAAAAAGGTTTTCATACAACTAATTTTTGCACCGATTGTTTCCATGATAGCTATAAGATATAGAGGATTTTTTTTGTATTGTTAGCTGCCTGACCTCGATCGTCAGATGTTAACTGGGTAGATTTCTTTATACAAATAAAGAGGTTTGATTTTCAAATTGAATCAAGAAACTTAAAGGACAAAGAAACTTTGATGTGGTGCGCTTGTTCAGGATATGTTTTTCTTACAAAAACTTGACTGTCGACTGATCGTACCTCAGACAGCTATACGTTACAGCTGTCATATATACTCGTATACATAGTTATGGGTAGTGTGTAGTAGTGAGCCCATCTAGCTGGCTCAGATTGATAGGCAAACTGATGGACGGTTATTAAAACAAATCAAGAACTTATACACTTTGTGGCGTCGAAAATGTTTCCATTTAAGACTCAACTACTACTACTATTGTCCTCAGCAGGGTTGTAATGATTGATTTATTGACTAATTTTGTAGCAGTGTACACCATAATTTGATGACATGCAGGTGCTGCTGTTGTCACCTGGCTGACATAATTGGCAAAGGCGGCCTGCAACAAACTGTCCAGTAAATGAAAATTGAATGATTGCGGTCAAGTGCGCGATGTCAACACGTGGCAGTGCCCGGAGGGGCATTAGTGGAGTGGGTGGCATTGTATGGATTCGCAGAGGGTGGGAAATGGCAGCGACAACGTTGTCAGCCAGCAGTCGGGTTGAGGGGCGGGCGCAGTCGGACGATCTCTCAGCGCTAAGTCAAGGCGACACATGTCACATTTAGCGCACCACCCAACACCTAACACCCAACATCCTGGGCCACTTGAAAGGCGTGCTAATTTGGCTTTAATTTGCATTTTAATACGCCATATTCATAACGAACATGGCTGGCACACAGGGCGCCTGCGTAATGTGCATAATACTCGTATCAGCATAAGTAAATATGCAAATCAGAGGCCACAAAACGCCAACGCATTGCATAATTATGCAATTCAAGCTCGGCATTCGTTTTACACATGTTGCGACCTTCCAAGTTGCAACTCCAGTTCCAGCTCCTCGTTTGCCTGCTCTTTCAAGCATTTCATTTGATACCCTGTACCCAAGCAGAGCGCACAAGGGGTGTGCTCGCTATCTTTAAGCCGGAATGTGGCAAATTGTAATCGTTGAACACATTTGTTGCTCATTTCAGTGCAGCAGATCAACAGTTATCTATATAGCTAGATATAGTTGTCCATATAAGATTGACGAATTGTGTGGAAGGCAATGGGGGAAGTCTGAGCTCTTTATCAGACTAGGATATATACTACTACTACTACTACTTCTACCCCCACTACTACTACTATTCTTACTACTACTACTCCTACTACTACGCCTACTACTACTCCTACTACTACGCCTACTACTACTCCTACTACTACTCCTACTACTACGCCTACTACAACTCCTACTACTACTACTACTTCTACTCCCACTACTCCTACTACTACTACTATTCTTACTACTACTACTCCTACTTATCAGACTAGGATATATACTACTACTACTACTACTTCTACTCCCACTACTCCTACTACTACTACTATTCTTATTACTACTATTCCTATAACTACTACTCCTACTACTACTCCTACTACTACTCCTACTACTACTCCTACTACTACTCCTACTACCACTCCTACTACTACGCCTACTACAACTCCTACTACTACTCCTACTACTACTCCTACTACTACTACTACTTCTACTCCCACTACTCCTACTACTACTACTATTCTTACTACTACTACTCCTACTTATCACACTAGGATATATACTACTACTACTACTTCTACTCCCACTACTCCTACTACTACTACTATTCTTATTACTACTACTCCTACTACTACTCCTACTACTACTCCTACTAAAACTCCTACTACTACTCCTACTACTACTACTACTTCTACTCCCACTACTCCTACTACTACTACTATTCTTACTACTACTACTCCTACTTATCAGACTAGGATATATACTACTACTACTACTACTTCTACTCCCACTACTCCTACTATTCTTATTACTACTATTCTTATTACTACTACTACTCCCACTACTTATACTACTACTACTCCCACTTCTACTACTATTAATTTACGATACAGCTACTAAAATGATGTTCGTACGAACGGACAGACAGAGGAACATTCCTCAAACCCAATATACAGGCCTGTTCCCATTTCCGATTATGATGAAATTATTTGAAGTCCAAATTGTTGAAAATGTAATTCCCTTAAATAACTAGTTAAATATGACTAAAAAGCCAAAACGATTGCCATTTCATTCAAAAACTAGAAAACAGAATTAAAAACAATTCGGAATGAAAATAAATCGGAAAGCGTAAAATTCTTTTCACCAACAATTTCGTTGGAAACAGAATATAAAAATTCAAATGTTATCTCATGCAATATAGCACATACTTCTACCAAATAATTCTCCGAATAGATACAACCATAACCTCAAGAGAGAGATATTATCCTCATAAAACTGAATACAGGGTGTTCCAGGCTGTGTTCATATTTCTAAACTTCAACTGCTTTGTCGTTTCTTAAGCCTTTTAGAAGTGTATGAGAAGTTTATTATAATATCACAACGGCCAAAAGGACTTTATTAAGTACACATATACTTATATTCATAATCAGGATTAACACTTGAAGGAAGACGCATTTATCTCGGAGATTTTAAAAGCTAGAGACAGCAAATTTGGTATGTGGGTTACGCTTATGTTTGTGATTACAGCTGCGTAGTATTTCAGAGCTTTTTACAGAGTATCTGCAAGTTTTGTTAGTTGTTGCTTTCTTATGCTGCTTTGTAAAAGTTTGTGGCATGCTAAAATGGCAGCCAAATGGTTATGGCCAGAGTCAGCTCGAGCGCGGCACGGGAATTATGCATGAGCGCCTCAATGCCCAGGCAAGTGCTACGACACACACACACACACCCAGACACACACACACACCCACACACACCCTGCACCATGCAATCGAAGCACTTTCAACTGTCAGCTGGCAACGTGCCACATCCTTGCTGCCCTGCCTGCCATACCCAACCCTTGGCTAAGAGCAGTTGGCGTTGCCACATCAAATCCAAACCGAAATGCAAATAATTGACATGGACTTGAGGTCCTGCCGAGGCCACCAGGATAAATACAAAAAAAAAAATTGAACGAAGAAAGAAAAAACCATTAGCTACCAGTTGTTTGACAGGCAACCGCAGCTGTAACGAGTTCCGCCTTTTGTTGTTGGCTGGCTGCTGTTGTTGTTCGCCATTGTTGCCCGCCGGGCTTTGTCTCCAAAATGGCCGCACATCATTTCCGCCTTTGCGCTGCCTTCCATTTTATCCCTAATTTTTACTCGCATTTGAACTTGCACACACAAAAGCCACGCCGCGCGAAGCCAAAGGCAAATCATGGCACGCCTCGTTAGTTACCAGGCAACCACACCTCCCTACGCCCCCTTTTCCAGCCATGCCCACGCCCACGCCCACCATAAGTCGCTTCACCAACACAAAATTTCCACTTTGTGTGTGTTTTTCTTTTTTTAATCAAATTGCAATAAGCATCAGCAACAACAACAGCAGCAACAGAAGCACTTAAAGTCCAAAAGTTGTCAATTGCTGCCCGAGCTCTCATAATTACGAGCATTCACACTCCTCTGGCAGGAGGGGTATTTGGGGGGGTTCTGGGGGCGTGCTGATGCCAAGAATTTAAATAATTTTAATTATTATTATTGTACTTTTATTGACAAATTTTTGAAGGCGACAGATTTAATGTAAAGTCTCACACTGCCTGCTAAAAGTATACGCACCACTGAAACTCTAAGCGAAATTATAGCAACAATGACCCTGAATGAACCTTCACAAGGACAGACGAGCTTCCATAAGGATATCAATGCGTGCAAACTGATAAAACAGCTTAGAAATATTTGTTAAATTTAGATTTAGAACGTAGAATTTAGAAGATTTATTCTATCATATTTGTTAAAAATATATTAAGATTCAAAAAAGTATTTCGGAAATACTATTTCTGTTTCAGGCATCATATACTTTGGAGTCATTTTTATAGAAACAGTTAAGAAATATTTATTTTTAATATTTAAGAACTTTCGTGAATATCTCATCAGCAAATATTACACCTAAATATTAGAAAGTGTAAGCGGTCATTTTAATTTTAATTACAGATATAGTTTATTACCTTATACGCTGATTTAAACTCTGAGATCTGTCAGTTGAGACCTGAAGAACCAGATCAGTCTGATAAAAAAATAATAATAATATAGATATATAGCTTAATTGAATCAGCAGCAAGTCTAGAAGATAGTTCGATCCTTATTCTGAAGCTTGTAGGATAAATAATGCAGCTACAAATAAGATACTAGCTGGTAAAATGCCAGCGTTGCCCGGCGAAATATTTAGATGAAAATGCATTATGTTGAATTTGACTACCTTCGTCAACCGTAAGAAATACACAAAGCTAACGTATCACAGTTTTCCCTCCCGTGGGGGTAGGAAACTATATAGTTGAGCCACGTGACTATGAAAATGTCTTTGAAGCCGATCCTTGACTTCCCGCCCGTGGCGACGTGGAGTAGATTTTCTAAAATCATTTGTCATTTGAAAACCAATTCAACGAATAATACTAAAAATCCAGACTAAAGCTTTCCAACTATTTTCCGCCTGTTGTATTGCCCGCAAAGTACCGAGGTTTTTTTTATTTATATTTGGAAATTATTATGAAGCTGAATTCCAGACTTCACCCCTTTCGGGCCGTGGGCGAAGTTTGAAGAGTTGAAGTCAATCGGACGATAATCAAAAAAGTTGCATACAACAGTTTTCCGCGAATATTCCGAACTTGGGGGTAGATTTTTCAAAATCTTTGGGCACTGCGCCTATTATAAGTTTGTGTAAAACCTTGAAAATGAGTTGGAAGCCAATCGCATGAAAATTAAAAATGTCGAATGCCAGAGTTTTCCACCAATTTTCTGAACATAGGGCTGAATTTCCCAAAATCGCTGATACACGTGTCGAATTATTTTACGTGAAGAGCTTTGAAAATGAATTTGATGGTAATCGGATTAAAATTAGCTTTTCGCCCATACAACATTGAGACCCCCATTTTCCGCCCATGGGAATGGATTTTCCAAAATCGGTGAAATATGTGTCAAATGAATTTTTGTGTAGGTCTTTGAAAATGAATTTGAAGCCGATTAGATGGTAAACAAAAATGTTTCATACAACAGTTTTCCGCGATTTTCCACGCTTGTGGGTGGAATTTTCCAAAATCACGTCTAAGCGTGCACTTTCATCTTAGATGCAACCTACTGTGAAAATTTCAGCATCCTAGCTCTTACGGTTTGGGCTGTGCGATCATAGCCAATCAGTCATTCAGTCAATCAGTCAATCAGTCAGTCAGTCAGTCAGCACGAACTCTTTTATATGTATAGATTCGTGCTGAAACAATGAAAAATACGCTAATCGAGTATACCCGCCTACATCATAACTCACATACTTAAACACAAACGCACACGCATCAAGCAGTTCAGCGGCAGTGCAAGCAATCAGTTAATTTCAGCTATTCGTGCCGCTGCTCTGCAGTACCTGAAAGTAGTCTATAATCAGCATATTCGAAATAAAACCAGCTGATCAAGCCGCAAGCCACATTTCGATAAATGATACTCGAGTTGAGAGGAGTCCTCTTATCGGTCATTCCAAATCCAAATGAACACTCAACGGACACCGTCCGACTAATTAAGAGGTGCACATACTTTTAGCCTTGAGTGTTCAATAATTAATGCAAATTGCTGTTTACAAATTGAGTTTTATTAGTCACAGATTTTCAGCTCGAATGTCACAAAGACTGCAATATTTAGCATTTAATTAAAAGCGTTTCGCATAGTCAAGGTTCCTGTTTGGGTGATGCTGAAAGCGCAACAGGGGTGAAGGGTCTGGCGACAGGATATAGCAATGGGGGTGGGCGAGGGAAGAGAGGTAACTAAAGGCAGCCAACAATGGCGGACATTGTCCAGTAATTAAAATGCGCTTTTAAGTTATTCATATTTATTTGCGCGCTGCTGTCATATGAGATATGCATTTTTAATACCTTAGTTGTGTGGCATGTTATATGTGTGTGTGCAACTGCAACATTAATTGCCCCGCTGACCTTCAGGGCAGCCTTATGCTCAGTCCACCCAATGCAGCAAAGCAGAGGCAAACTTGCAATCGTCCTTATCCAAAAGAAGCTGCAGCGCCTGCAATGAGGGCCAACAAAGCATAGTCCTTGCTTTGGCAGGACAGCTGGGAAGTTGCCCTTGTCACTGCCCTTGGCCAGCCGCCCAGCCGGCTGGCTAGTTGCCTATTTACCTGGCTGGTTGCCTGGTTACCCGGCTACCTGCAGCTGCTGGCCATTGGGATTTATGTGCTAGAACAAAACTGCTGCAATTTGTTGATGAGCCTGGGGGCAGTCAAACAAACCACAAACACTTCTCCACTCAGACCAGCTAGTGGCTGCTCCTGCCATTCACTCAACCTCAAGGCAGGAACAACTCAGACACACAGTCAGAAGAAGCCTCGCATCTTTGGCTCAGCTCTGCAGCTCTGTTTGAACATCTCGTGCAAATTTGTTGAATCAACAAAAAACCAAAAATTTCACATTCTGATCAAAGACAACAGCAGCTGGGCCCATAAAACCACACAGCCTGAGGAAACCCCAAGGTAATCTCAGTGCTCCTTCCTACAAGACTGCGTAATGGCCTCCATTTGCCCTTAAAAAGCAGCTACTCAGAAGGCTGATGCCTTTTCATATCCATTGCATTGACTCTAAAAATTTTATAGTTTGGATTTCAGTTCTCAATTGAATTTGGCAGTCTTAAGAAACGCTTTTTCGAGAGAGATTTTGAACAAGATACAAAACTTTTCAAACTTTATCTCAGCCTTAACCATAATTATATCTTCAAGTTTTGCCCGTTTCTCTCCCATTAAGGTAAAGTACAATTGAATTATAAAGTATTTCAATTGCAAGATTTCATTCATATCGGAGAGTTTTTCTAGGGACCGGAGCGGTATTTCCGTCCTAATCCCATTTCTAGCAGAATAATGTGGGAAAATGATTACGTATATTATAATTTATATTTATACTTCTAAATTATAATAAGTAAGATTTATAGAATTACCTATTAAGCATTATTTCATGAGACTTACACTTCGAAGAAAAATAATGATTATCTTTTGAGTTTTATATTTTGGGTACAAATAAAACTTACTTCTTGGGTTTTTTTCAAAAATTAAACTCAAATCTGTATTCAAATAATACTGCATTTGAAGTATTGGGCTAAAAAAATATCAGAAATATTTGAAAATTCTGAAGAACATTTTTATATAGCATCTTTTTAGTATATCTCAGATGCAAAAAAATACCAAACAACATATCAAAAATTCCCAAATTCTCTATTTTTCCAAAAGCCAAAAAATACTAAAAAACAAAAACGTACCAAAAAATACCATGAATCCCAAATTCAAGATTCTTGACATTTACGAAAATACTGAAACTTTTTGGTATTTAGCATACCCATTATACTCCCATTCTCTACCACAGGCCCTTTGGCTAGGCACTGTACACACTCAAGGATCGTGACGGAGGTCAACTGCTACGGGGTTATAGGGGGCACCCACTGACATTGTCATCATCCATGTACGAGAATCTCTGGTGAAGACGAGTGATATTCACAGTCACAGTGAAAATCAATGAAGACGCAACAACATATTCTGTCAGTTTGATATTATATACCGATGCATATTGAACATCGCTATTATTACTGTATCTTTATTGAACTGTTCCTATATAAGGATATTGCTTATTTGAACCAAGTGTGACTGTTCATATTGTGACCTGTGACTGCGAAAATGTTACTCTCAAAGCTCTGTCAAAACGTGACAGGATATTTGTCATGCAAAACGATTAAGCGACAGGTAGGCTGATTTTGGCCAACTCAAATCACTTGGCACTGCTTTCTCCCTTCCTCTAACTGCATATCTCTGTCTTTCGCCGCCTGTCTCTGACATTGTGTCTCTTTCCGGCAAATCACTTAAGCGCACTTAATTATTTGCACAAGTTTCGTCTCCGTTCGCTGCTGGCAGGCGGACACGTTTCACTTTCGTTACATTTCAATTGGGGCGCACAACGGAGCGTATGAGTGATATGACACGTAATCAATAAATAACGCCAAACGGCAAGAAGCAAGGGGCAAGAGACACGAGGCAAGTGGCAGCGGCAACCCAGTCACAGAGTACTTAGTACTCATTAGGTCTGCAACGTGTCCCAAATTCAGTTCCAATTTCAACTCCAAAGGCCCGCGTCTGCCTCTGCTGCTGCTGCCCCTGCCACCGCCTCCGACTGTTCCCAGCAGCCCCAAGCCCCGGAGATATTTTATGCATAATTACTTTTTCAGCAGCCTCAAGGACTGTTTGCTTACTTAGTAAATGCCTCAAATGTCTGTAAGTTGCTTTTACTTTCTGTTTTCTGTTCAGCTTTAGCTTCAGTTACAGCGTCTGCTTTGATTCGGTTTTTTTCTTGCTTTTTTTGGCAAGCCGCGGGGCGTATGATTAATATGCGTGAATTAAGTCAAATCGAATCAATCAAGGCAAATGTCGCTGACAGACAGACCAACGCACAGACAGACAGACTGACGAAGGACAAGCAAATTCGAGTCATCGTAGTCCCAGCAACATCATGACACTTGTACAGTGAAGCCTGGCAACAAATACAACTCATGGCAACTGGCAACAACAAGAACAACATTGAGCCATAATCTGCATGGCAAATGGCAAAATATTGCTTGGCTTCAAAGCCTTTCAAATGGCCAAAGGCGCAATGCTGTAAAGTGCCAACTTCCGGCCTAGGCTAATGCATGTGGGTTCAACACCAACACCAACAACAATAACATTAACAACAACAGCAGCAACAACAACAACAACTGGAGCAACAACATCAGCATCAGGATATAGCACACAATGTGACACATACTAAACTTTTATTACACTCGCACACACGCACACACGCACACTCGCACTAATGCAATGACATTTTTATTACTGGCCAAAACGCTGGCAAGGCCTCCTTGCTGCCCCAACAGTACACTGAAAACAATTGATGTGAAATGGTCAACAAAAACCCCATAAAACTAGTTTCCAATCTGAAAATAACACACCAAATGTTATATGGTATACATAATATAAATATAATATATTTAATATCGAAATTGATATTTTAAACTAAATATAATATAATTATATTCGTATCTATTAAAGTAATACGCTTATCCCCATATTGATTATATCCATACTACATTTATTGTGTACAATAGAAACAAGTAAGAACGTTGCAGTGGGACGCACCCGACTGCAGAATACTATGTTCCCAGTCCTATATAATTTGGTTATTTGTGTGTTCAGAAAGAGACGCGAAAAAAACTGCGCAGGTGTGGCAGATATAGATTTTGCTCCTTTGATGTTTTGTTTGATGCAGATCTGTCGGGAATCTCTACATTAGTCTGTATGCCAATTTTGGTGACTATAGCTTTAAAATTGGGAAAGATACAGGTTTTCCCCGAATTGCGGGGGAGGGGGTGGGGGTGGGGGGTCAATCTCGACACTTCATAAATTGACGGTATACACCAACAGGTCTACCAAGTTTGGTTGCTCTAGCTCAAAGATAAAGGCAAAAAATTGCGTTCATACGGACAGACGGACAGACGGACATTTCGCTATTTTCCCTTCGGGAACTTAGTATAAAAAGATATAGTTTTTTTTTAATAAAAATCTAGAAATTATGTGTTTTAGTGTCGAAATAAGATGAGAAGAATGATGTTTGATTAATATCAATTAAAATAGCACATATTAAATTGATATAAATCTATTTATTTTCTTTCGGTGCAGGCATTCCCGATAGCAAAGCACAATATACATTCAAGAAGTAGACTCGTGCGGCCAATGGTGCCAATTTTTATCATGTTCTATGACCGTGAACCTAGACATGCCTCCAAACGTCACTTACCCCACCTCATCCCTCACTGAGTACTCAGTCCACTGCTTTGATGTTATGGATACCTCCAAGTAGTGTCCTCTGGGTGTATTGACTGATATATGACGTTTGTGCATATTCTAGCATGTTCAAGATTTACTCATCTTAAAAGTAGTTCGATAAGTTTCGGCTGTAGTAATTGATTAACAACGATTAGAAAAGCACTAACGATAAGTATTATCGGTTTGGCATTCGCATTAGCGATCCTTGTAATGGCAAATATAATCAAGCCTGTTCCAAATTCCACTTGCGGATTAATTACACAGAAATGTGTGTGGTCTTCTTTTTAGAGCATGATAGATCTTAGAATCTTAAGGTGGGGTCACACGATATGGGGCAGTCGGCACTTGCCATACCGTGTGAGTATGATACGGCAGGCTGCCACATAGCTTTTGTGATTGAGATACGTGCTCACACGATATATCAAATCAAAGAAATCTATGGTAGAAACGTGCCATATAAGTTTATATGTTAAAATATTTAACATATATTCTTACTTTTGCCATATAAAAATGTTCACGGTTGATTTCGATAACAATATTACATATACGTGGCAAAATTCTATATCGTGTGACCGCACTCTCTACTCTTTTACTCTAATTTAGCTTGTAGACGATCTAAGAAGTAGGCAAGAGATGGGAAAGTGTCGATACCCACGATAATCGATAGAAATAGTAGAAAAATGCTCGATTATGAAATATAATTATAACTAACTTTCGTACAGTTTTCAAAGGGTATCAATTGATCGGCACGAACTTCCGTTTTCTTTGCTCAACATTTCTTCTTACTTATTCGGCTTAGTTGGCGTTTATTTGATTTATGGCCAGGGTCGCACGAGACCCGATCCAGTATTACCAATCTCTGTAGCTATCTTGGGATTGAGGAGGGGGATGCGGCTGCTGACGTAGCCGCTTAATTAAAATCGACACTAAAGCAGCCGTCTAAGCCTGGCCAATTTGCTGACAATGAAAAAAGAGCATGCGGTTAAATTTAGGCCGATTTGAGCCGAGGCCTGCTTCATTTGGCCATATAATCGTATTTCTGTTGGCCTAATTGGAATGATCAGCGCGAAAATACTAATAATTGCGTTTATTTGCCCCCAAAAAATGGCGCCACAACAATCTATGAATTTTAAATTTCATGTTTGTGTATTGGAGACCCTCCGCAACCCGCCACCCGGCGCCAGCAGCAACCACAGGCACACCCTTAGCGCTTGTGATGCGTATACCTTGGGCAGGAATACGCGGAGAAGGCAAGAAATTTTGTTGTTGGCTCAGCTCCGAACTCCCCGCAATATTTTCTGGGTATTTTTTATTTTTTTTCTTTTTTTGCCGCTTGGCTGCCTGACGGCTTTTCACAATTTGAATATTTTAATATTAATGAAAAATGTTGGGGCAAAGTTTCTTTGGCTGTTGCTACCAATTTGCGGCTTTTGCTAATGAAAATTAAATGAAATTGCTTAAAAAGCGGGGCATGCATTTAGCATGAATTATTGGGTGACTTCTGTGCGCCCACAAACTTCACTCCCCTATCCGGCAGCATGCAAGGAACAAGCTCAGCACACATAATTAAACAACTTATGACAAAGGAGAGGAAAAACTTGAGAACGAGGTCGCAACATCTAAAATCAAGTGGCTGCAGTTATGGGCTCTGTCTTTTAGCCAGGCAGGCAGCAGCCACAAGGATCTTCTTGGGCGCTGCTCTCAAGTTTCCCTTTATACTTTGGCCAGGTGAAATTGAGCAGGGCCTGCTGGTTAAAGAGCAGCATGCTATATGCGATATGCGATGCATAAATCAGTTTCAGCTGCCCATCTGACAGCTGTCTGCCACACACACACACCCACACACACACACACACACACACACACACACAATCAAAAGGACACACCAAAGAGCTACACACAAGCGATTTGTCGATTTGCATTCCTTGGAGAGGCAGCTGCCTTTGAATCGACCCGCATAATTGCTTGTTATTCATGTTTTGGCCAAATGATTCATGATAAGCTTGTCAAGCCAAAAGCCGAATATTTCAAAAAAAATCTAATAAAAAACAAGCCTCATTTCATATACATATGTTTGTAATAAGTACGTACATATTGTAGCAGTAGCATATCAGCATTCTTAACTTAATCAAACCCAACGAAAAGTTCTCCCAGAGCCGTGCCCAAGCCATCAATGATTTACCAGTTAATTTAAATAGACATTAATAACAGCACAGCAACACGACGAGCGTATACTCTACCAAGGCTAAAGCCACTCAAAAGTGACATAAGATTACATTCTCAAATTCAGAAAATAAATCCATTTCTTGTTATATAAAATTAAAATGATTTCTGCTTTTTTTATAATTATTTGCATATTTATTTAACTTGTTGTGCTGCTACCTTTTTTTCAAAATCACAAAAAAGTAATTTCATATTATTAAACATGAGTAATAAGAAGAAAATTTACATTTATAAAATTAATATTTTATTTTTATATTTATATTTTTACTCCCTGTACCCATAAAATGGGCAAAAAGGGGGTATTGGATTTGTGCAAAAGTATGTAACAGGCAGAAGGAGACATCTCCGACCCTATAAAGTATATATATTCTTGATCAGTATCAAAAGAGATTTCGATTTGGCCATGTCCGTCTGTCCGTCCGTCCGTCTGTCCGTCTGTCCGGATGAACGCGTCGACCTCAGCAACTATAAAAGCTAGAGACACCAAATTTGGAATGTAGGTTCCTGTATACCATACGCAGATCAAGTTTGTTTCCAATTTCAAATATCTCCCCCGTTCCCCCGCAAATCGATTAAAACCGTTTTACAGTAACAATTTTCAAGATATAGCTTTAAGATTTGGCATGTACAATACTTTAGTCTCTCTTAATCTACTGTCCAAGTCGATCGGATAATAAACACGGAAGTTATTCACGATAGAAGATTCAGTAATGCAGCGAGAGGGGGAAGAAGAAGCACAGCCACTTTTGCCGCCTGTGTGCGTGCGTCTTTGTGTATGTGTGTGTGTATGGGTAAGTGGACTTAGATGTGATTGGATGTTTTAGACCTGGGTACAGGGAGTTTCGTAGTCGGGTATACTCGACTATAGCATTCTTACTTGTTTTTTATAAAAATGTATATATTTATTCAACGTGTTGTGCTGCTACCTCTTTTTGTAAATCTCAAAATAGAATCAATTTAATATTGTTAAACATGTCCAATAAGAAGAAAATGTATATTTATGAAATTAAAATTAAAATATTTGATGTATTTTAATTCTTGTGTTGAATTAGCATATTTATTTAAATTCTTGTACTGCTTGCTCTTGTCAAAATCACAAAATAATTATATTTGATATTGTTAAACATGACTAATAAATAAGAAAGAAAATATATATTTATAAAATAAAATAAAAATTTTTATTTTTTTTTAATTTACACATTTATTCAACTTGTACTGAGTGCTAAATATGATATTTCTTATTGCATTAATATGCTTATAAATATTGGCTTAAGTGCAAGTAATAGCATATCATCAATATGTGTTCTCAGTTTTCCCAATTCGTAGCATTATAATCGATAAATGTGAACTTATCTTGCCCAAAAGTTATTCACAAAGTTGTTGGCTAACTTTATGACAAGCTCGACCGCAATGCAATGCCATTTAAAGGACCTTCATGCCATCCTGCTTGCATACCCATATAGTATATATTTATATATATTTATACCAACTTATATATACACGAGTATATTTAACTGTTACTGTTCATGTTGATATTGACGTTGATGTTCTTGTTGCGTTTGCCTTCACTGTGAGTTAATCATACGCAACGTTGGGCACGGACTGCCAATCGGTGCAATTAAAGTGAGAACGCGGTCGGAGCTGCCAACTTGTTTGTTTCCCGTCAAGGTTGCGGGAAACATTGAACAACAGCGCAAAACTTTGGCCTTTACTTTTTAATACATATTTATATATATGTATGTATATATAAAACGTTTTAACCTAACTGACTAACTGATTGGTGACTCACAGGCAGCCCAAGCGATAGAAGCTAGAAGCCTGCAATTTTTACAGTAGCTTCCTATTATATTGTGAAGAAGCACTCTGAAACAATATTGCTCAATATTAGTCCGGAAGTGGGTGAAAAATGCATTTGAGAATTGTATTAAAATCTCGTTATGCGCCAGCTGCTGCATAACAACGTGAAAGTGCAAAAGAGAAAACTTCTCTCTCTTGAATCGCTCTCTCGGCCTTAAGACTTATAAGTGCGACTGAAATCACTATATTGCTTATATCTCTCAGCCTTTTGTTTATGCTTTGCTTTCGATCTGCGGTAGATGGCGCGCTGCTGTTAAAGTCACATATATTTGTGAAGCCACGACTTAGTTACTTTAAATCGCTTAACGTTATTAATTAGTTATGTAGCTTTTAGTTAATAAAATGTGAATGCTGCTGGTCGGATTTACTACAAATTAACATTGTTATTCACATTCGCATCGATATTATGATCGATTACCGATTAATGTGGCGGTGGGTTGATATTTGCTAGTACCAACATGTGATAAATTTGCCGCCAAATTTGGGACTTTTGAATTTTGCTGAATGCGATGCACATTTCCGCAGTGCACGGTATTTACGGAAGCAGAATGCGATAAATGTGGAATCGCACAATGTCTTAACAATGGAAATAATTGTTTTAACAACATCACTTATTTTAATCGAAATATTTTGCCGGGCAACGCTGGAGCTTTATAAGTATAGTTGCATCAATGCCATTGTGCAATCAAGAACTGCGATTTATGTTGCCATTTGGCAATGATATTAATTACTTTCAAGCCCAAAAAAAAAAGTATTTTTATACGTTTATATGGTCCCTTTTAAATTGTAGCTAGCTAGCGGGATTTTGTCAGTAAAAGAGTTGGCAACACTGACTGCCGACCTGTGGAGCCAAAGTCGATGCCAAAGCCGTGCCTGGAGCCATTTCATCAGTCATGGCTGGTGTTAATTCGATTACTCGTACACTACTGGCTGGCTTAAATATCAAACAAAGAGACTGCCAAATCAATGTATAAGATTAACAATTACAATTCGGTCAACAAGTGCGGCGAAGAGCCAAAAAAGAAGACAAAGGCGTTGCCCATAACGATGTAATGTTGGTCTACACAATGTGTGTGCGTGTGCGTGTGTGTGTGTGTGTGTGTGTGTGTCTGTCTGTGTGTATAGGTGTTGTTGCTTAGATTTATTTCAAGTGAGCTGGCCACTCAATTGCAGAGCAGCCAGCAACAACAACAGCAGCAGCAGCGCTTAACAGTACAATACAAGGCCAAGATGGGCCTGACTGTTATCGATAGTCATTGTTTGCGGCACTTACACACACCCACACCCACACACACTCACACCCACACAGACACACACATACCAGCCATGTCAAGACCTTTTTGATGGTGCCCTAAAGATGTGTGCGCTACTTTTTATTGATGGCGAATATTACGCCAACTAAGCAAATTAAATTGTTTGCATTGGGGCAGGGCAGGATAGGACAGTGCAGGGCAGGGCAGGGCAGGGCAGGATAGGTCAGTGGCAGGGCCCAGGGCTAGGGGCAGCAGCTGCTGTTGGCTTTAACCTAGCAACAGCCAGTCAAAGGTAGCCATGCAGGTTCGTCCAGCGGACGAGACAACAATGGCCAACAGCATACAATGCGATGCGTACTGTGCCTTTGACACTGGAGACAAATAGATGACCAAAACTATTCATAAAGGGCGCTCAGCAGGGAGTGGGCACAAACAATATGAGCAATATACGGTATATAGCACACTATATGGGTACTATTATCGAAGACATGCCACTAATTTCAGCATACTGCACTTTGGGCTAGTTGGCTGCTGGCCAAACTGGCTAAAATGTTGCATGTTGCAAGCTATTGCAATTTGTGAATATTATAGCTAGCTTGGCAGTTTGTTTTATCAAAGTGTTAATATGCAAACACACACACACACACATGTACTTTGCACCGTTCAGCCAAAAAGTATGCTATACAATTGTGCTGCAAATGTTTTATTGCCTGTGTAAAGTTGTGAACGCTCCCACGTGAGTGAGGGTGTGCTCGTATGTGTGTGTGTGTATGTGTGCGTGTGTGTTGGGCGTTGGCCTGTCCTGACATATGGTGTCGACAAGCTTTAAGTGTGTGTGTGTGTGTGTGTTTGTTATTAACTATGACATTGTTATCCTTCGGCTGCTGTCAGAGCACAGAAGCATTTTAATCAACACGATTATACTTAGAGGTAGTGACAAGTTTTAACTGCATTAAAAGTTGAGCTCCCATAAGTGGCTTACATAATTACATAAATACACACACGCACACATACACACACACGCACACACACGCACACTTATGTTTATGTCATTTTGGGTTCTTGGCTCTGACCGTTTATTTTTAGGCGAGAAAACAACAACACTAACTTGGACACTGAGAGGGCTATCTTTTAGTTAGGCAAACACTGTGATACACAAGTGCTGTGTGTGTGTGTGTGTGTGTGTGTGTGTGTGTCCTCGTGCCTTGGGGTAGCAGACACACACAATTTGCAACTTTAACTCAATTTGGGTTTGTGGGCATCCAAGCTTAAGCCTTAGGTAAACCTTCTACATTTCACATAGTACATTGTGTGTGTGCGTGGTGTGTGTGATGTGTGTGTGTGCTAGTCAAGTCATTTCCAAACAAATCAACTAGAGCCCCGTTGGGTCTCGCAATTTGCAAAACGCATTGGCTTTTAATAAACCGTCTTAAACTGCTTGCGGGCCAACGCAACTAAAATACAAAAAACACAAAGCATAACAATGAAAAATTGTGTGTGACCAAAAGCGAAATTCATAAAAGAGCTAAATGAAATATAATAATCAAGCTGAGTGCCCCAAAGCAGAAACAACACACACACACACACACACACGCACACACACCATATTGCTTGGGTACACAGTCAGTGACCGGATGGGGGGAGAGCGGGACGGATAAAAGTGCCATAGGAACGACATACCAACTGCCAATTGCACCCCTAATGGCCAACTCGGACAGAACCATTTAAAACAAGTAAGAACCGTTGCAGTCATAGTAGCTCCCGACAGCAGCATACTCTGTTTTAGCTCTTCCAGAGTTTGAACTTATAACAAAACCGATTTCCATCCAGATTATTTCGCTGCACTCCACATAATTATCAAATCTTCACTTATAACTTCTTCACAAGCTTCAAACGATAGTTTAAAACTTCTTCTGAGTCAGCTCTTCTAGTTCTGGGTGCCCAACAGGATGAAATTTTGACTTATAAAGATTCATTTTTGCCGTCAAAAACTAGAAAAACTACCTCAAAACAAGTTTTCAAATATCTGATTATACTTGTGCAGAAGTTATAAGTGAATATTCGATAATTATATTGAGAGAAACTAGAAAAACTACCTCAAAGCAAGTTTTCAAATATCATTTTATACTTGGGAAGAAGTTATAAGTCAAGTTTCGAAATATTCCGAATTATATAACTTTGTTAAACCTAAGCCGATTTCCTTCTAAACAATATATCTTGTTATATTTTCTGATCTACATTATTGTGGCATTGAAATTTTTCATAAGTTTAAAATTTAAATAGCACATTTTCAATCCATCCAAATTAGTATAAATTCAAACCCAAGATACCCAACTCCGTTTGGGAGCAGAGAATTACGATTTCTTTTGATTTTACTTTGTATTTTGCGGTGCTCGCGCTATTTGCTTAAATGCTTATGTTCAATTTAACATTTACGGGGAGGTGAGGGGCCCACGGGCAGCGATGATGCCAATGAAAACAAGATGACTCTATTCTCAAGCCCCCACCTGCTGCTCCAGTCCAAGTGTGGGATAAGCTGCAAAGTAACCGAATATTAGATACTCTTTACTATGGCAAGTGCATAGAATACCTGGAGCGGGAGCGGAACGATAAGCTGGCCGAAAAAACTATCGGTAGTAACCCTAATCGATATTTTCGATAGTCGAAAGCCGCATCATCGATAGTTGTTGGTTATATACAGCTTGACAAAACAAATACAGTTAAATTAGTCAGGTTTAAGGACTAACAACTATCGAAAGAAAACTTAATGATGATAACCGATAGCAAACTATCGATACTATCGATACTATCGCAAGTGCAGTCGATAGCTGTAAGGCACTAGCAGAAACCCAAGTTGAAATAACAACTTTTCAGTTAATCTGTATTCAAATCTGAAAGCACAAAAGTCTTCTCCAGATTTGTACAATTGGCTAACCTCAGTTCTATGGCAGTCAATTCAATTGAGGCCCAGATGTTTGGGCCACTTGGCTGACACTCGAGCCCAAACCAGCTGGTCGGGCATGGAAGGGCAACATGAGTGCGGGTACGGGTGCGGGTTCGGACTCTGATACGGGTACGGGTACGAGTACGAGTCCGAGTGCTCGTATCTGCAACCCGAGGCAGCGCAAACTGAACAACTTGGCCGCATTCAAAGCTGCTGCAAATTGGCAGTTGGTTTGTTTCGCATTCAAGATGAACACAGATAAGTTAGCGCAAACACCGCCCCCTGCTTACCAACCCCGCCGCAACTCCTTTCAGCCACAGCTTTTCAATTGCCCTCGGGCCACTCTCTTGATTGGCATTGGTTTGTTTTATCCACTCTCCATTCGCCTCTATAATACATAGTTGCCATTGTTGCATGCAACAAGCTGCAAATGCTTGACCTTAGCGGTTCACGGTCAATGTCATGTCGCAGTTGCCATTGCTCTTTGTTATTGTGGCCACCTCACAGCCAAGAAACAAATATCAAACTGTGAACTTCAGGCTAAAAAATGCAATCAAAACAAGTAAGAACGTTGCAGTCGGACGCACCCGACTGCAGAATACTATGTTCCCAGTCCTATATAATTTGGTTATTTGTGGGTTCGGAAAGAGACGCGAAGAACACAGTAGTCTGTATGCCAAATTTGGTGACTCTACCTGTACAGGTGTGGGAGATATAGATTTTGCTCTTTTGTGGGGGAGGGGGTGGGGGGGTCCAATCATTTTTGATGTAGATTTGCTGAGGGGGTCAACATTAGTCTGTATGCCAAATAAGGTAACTTTATCTTTGAAACTTTAGGAGATATATGCCTTGAAAAAAGTGTTTTGGGAATATCATATGCCGAAAAAATTTTTTGATGCAGATCTATTGGGAATCTCAACATTAGTCTGTATACCAAATTTTGTGACTATAGCTTTAAAAATGGGGAAGATACAGGTTTTCCCCAAAATGTGGGGGAGAAGGTGGGGATGGGAGGGCGATCTCGACACTTCATAAATTGAGGATATACATCAACATGTGTACTAGGTTTAATTTTGTGTGAAAAGAAATTCCGTTAATACGGACAGACGGACGGACGAACATTTCGCAAACCCAATATACTATTTTCCCTTCGGGAACATGGTATAATGATACCGAACTACAAATTGTGGCCTCGAAAAAACTTTCTAACAAGCACACAGGAGAACGAGTTTTCAACTTTTATAAACAAAATTTCAATTAATTTCATAACAAAGTCCACACATACATAGAACATATGCATATATGCATTTTCATTGGAAAAACACCAGCTTATAACAAATTGGAACACAAGGACCTTATTACGCGTTTCTAAAGTAGAAAAGTTTAGTTTTATGATCTCTTATCTAATTTTTATCTATATACTACATATATAAAACAGTTCGTGCTGACTGACTGATTGGTGACTGATTGGCAATCATCGCACAGTCCAAACCGTAAGAGCTAGGATGCTGAAATTTTCACAGTAGTTTCCATCTATTATGAGAATGCACAATAAGAGAGGGTTTTGGACATAACCACCCACAAACCTGGAAATTCGCGGAATACTGTTGTATGAAACGTTTTTGTTTACCAATCCACCCAATAGGCTTCAAACTCATGTTTCATTATCTTTCACCGGCTTTGGACAATGGGCGAAATCGTGTGGTTTCAAGTTGTATCGGCGAAAATCTAAATTTAGTCGGATCTGATTCAAACGCATTTTCAATCGTATCCCACCAATCTTGGAAAGTTCATCCGCATGGTCGGAAAATTTGTGAAACACTCTGGAATTTGATTTTTTATATTTCATGCGATTAACTTTAAGCACCACTTTCAAGGATAAACACAGAGGCTTAAGAGAGACTGTAAAATCTCCCCCCACGGTAGGAAAATTTGCGGGAAAACTGTTGTATTAAAATTAAAGCGCGGTGCTCATAGATTCTGGAAAATCTACCACTACGGGCGCGAAAATTATGGTTCGCTATTCTTGTGTATTCCTTACGATTAAGGAAAGTAGTCAAATTCAACATAATGCATTTTCATCTAAGTATTTCACCGGGCAACGCTGGGGTTATACCAGCTGGTACTACTAGTATATAAACGCAAATATTTTACTGTTGATAACATTTTTTTTAAATATTCCGATATTATTTTAGTGTTTTACATTTGAAAACAAGAAGGAATGCTATAGTCGAGTATACCCGACTACAAAACTCCCTGTACCCAGGTCTAAAACATTCAATCACATCTACGTCCACTTACACACACATACACACACAAAGACGCACACACACAGGCGGCAAAAGCGACAGCGCAAGTGAGGCATTTTAAATGGTGACTGTGCTTCTTCTTCCCCCGCGCTGCAGCACTGAATCTTGTTTGTGAAAAAACTTCTGCGTTTTTAATCCGATCGACTTAAAATTTGGACAATAGATTAAGAGGGACTAATGTATTGTACATGCCAAATCCCAAATCTATATCTTGAAAATTGTTCCTGTTAAACGGTTTTTATCGAATTGCGGAAGAACGGAGGGAGATATCTTAAATATGAAACAAACTTGATCTGCGTATGGTATACAGGAATCTACATTACAAATTTGGTGTCTCTAGCTCTTATAGTTGCTAGGATCATACAGACGGACAGACAGACGGACATGGCCAAATCGAAATCTCTTTAGATACTGATCAAGAATATATATACTTTGTAGGGCCGGAGATGTCTCCTTCTGCCTGTTACATACATTTGCACAGATTTAGTACCCCCTTTTTAACCATTTTATGGGTACAGGGAGTAAAAATTGTAAAAGGCACCAAAAGCTTGAAATGAAAACAGCAATTTTGGTATGAAACAACAATAGCTATATATAATATATAGTTAGTATTTAGTATTTAGTATTTAAGCCCGTTTCGAATTGCACATTTAAGCCGATTCCATAGAAATATGCATAGCACACTCATTGGGCTCAAACTTACAACAAAACTATGAATATTAATTATATGCTGCTTGAAAAGGCTTATGCCAAGCGCTTTTGTGGGAAATTGATTGTAAAGTGGAAATCTATTTATATTTTCATCAATTTGATAATTAATTAAGGTGTATATAAGCAGGCCAATTGCAACGGCTTGTGTACTAATCTAAACAATAGTTTGCTCACTATCAAAGCATGTTTTATCTTAATTATGTGCAATTCAACAATCCATCACTAAAGTTGAAAACTTGCAGCAAATTCTGTTGCCGTCGGCGCACAAAAGTATGCAACGCATATTAATGGATTGTTTTCATTTTGTACAATATTTCAATTAATTAATAACGCAACTTGCAACTTTGCAACTGTTCCAAGGTAGCCTCAACTTGGCCATTCCGGAGGTATTTGTAGCAGCCATTATCAACGGCAATTTGTAGTGATACTCGTACTATGAAGAATTTAAAATTTATATTCAAATAAACCTTTCCTATCAGTGAAATTTAAGTATACTCGTTAACTGTTCTTAACCTCCTTTTAATTTCGAAAAATCTATCCATCCCGTATTCTCACCTAATTCATGTTCTTTTTCACCTCATTTTAATGTTAAATGTAATTTATTTATTTATTTATAGAATGCTAATTTGTAGTTAAAATAATCATCCTCAGGATCTGCCTTTCCGGATCCTCACCTAATTCATGTTCTTGTTCACCTCCTTCAAATGTTAAATGTAATGTAGTGCCCTTGTTAGTATTGTGTATATTGTAAATTCCCTATATATGTATCACCCCGTGATCATTTTTTTTCCCCCTCCCTAATGTACAACTTGCGTAGCAGAAAACTCGTTTAATAAAAAATACATCAAAGTTTAAAAAAAAATATTATTACTAGGGTATGGCGCTGTCACGTCCTCCACTCTAATATCAAAGTTCGACCGGACCAGGGTATAATTAAACAAGCCCAAATCAATAATACTTTTTAAAAACATCTAGGAACATTATTACAGAGAAATGTATTAGTTTTCTCAGTTATCGGAAGGAAAAGTTATGAACTCCTAGTATTTAACCAATATCGAAGAGATTAAACAACTTAAACAATATTGCACTTGATAAAAGGTACAATATTCTAGAGTTATGTTTAGATATGGTAACTCTCTCTCTCCCTCTCATTTTATTGAAATTTGTAATATTGTTAAAGGTCTTAACAGTTCCTTTGAAATAACAAAATACTTAAAGAATAATCCGAATTTTTGTTTGATTTCAATAAAGTAAATACAGTGCACGCTCGAGAGGACGAACTTTTGCTTATACTGAGAACAACTCGTAAAAGTGGAAAATTAAAAAAATTATTTTATTGAAAAACAAAAGAAAAATGAAAAAAAATCCTTGAAAAACTATACAAATTGCTTTTCTTGGTTCCTAGTAGTTCACCCTATCGAGCGAATACTGTATAGGAACATGTTTGTGAAAGTTGATATAAATTTTCCAAACTTGAAGTTTCTATAAGTGGAAAGTTAGGAACCTTGACTGTATGTATGTGTGTGTGTGTGTGTGTGTGTGGGTGTCTGTGAGTGTGTGGGTGTCGCAGACAAATATCAAATTAAGAACGCATTTAAAAGCTAACAATTTTGCACATTAAAAATGCCATTACATGGATTTCCGTTTCCGGTCACAGATTTTAACGGCTCGTCATTGTTGCGCCATTGTTGCGAGACAATGTAAACAATAAGTGAGAATCACACACACACACACGCACACACAGTGTATGTGATATATGTATGTAACCCAACAGACAATTGTTTGACTGTTGCCTCTCTCTCTGTGTGTGTGTGTGCACAACATGTTTATTGTGTGTTTGATATGATTTAGTGGCCTGCGCAGCTGATAAGCAGCTTGCCACACTCCACTGATAACTGAAGCCATTTTACGCGCCAAACAAAATGCCGGCACACACACGCACGCACACCAATACACACACACACACACACATACACATACACAACAAAGGAAATTGGCCGCCAATTTTAATGCAATTTTTTATGAGTAGCCCACAATAAAAAAAAGTATATTTCTATATATATACATACATATATAGACGCGAATATCTTTTAATTACTTTTGAGTTTCTTTTGTTGCGCGACTCGCAACGAACAATTAAACTGATAACAACAACAACAGCAGCAATAACAACAACAAAAATGTGAAAAAAAAAATACAATATTACTACTGTATTAATGTTATTATTAATATTATTAATATGGTTATTATTAATATTGTTACTATTTGAAATTTGAAGCGTTTATTAAGCGAAACGGCAAGAACTTAAAGCGTTTAACGGTAAAGCGTCGCGCGTCGCGTTAACCGAATTTCCTTTGCATGTCAACACGCGCCAAAATGTTGCCAGCGACTGACGACGACGACGACGCTGGCGACGCTGCCAACTGATGAACACGGAACGCACCCTCGCCCCGGGGTCCCGGCTGGGGCCCTCACAGCGGCTGGCTGGCAGAGGGGCACAAGGCGTCATTCATTGAGAAAAACGGTGAGCAGAGGGCACAACAAAAATCAGATGGTTCTCAGTGGCAAAATTCGCCTCGAATTTTGAAGCGCAGCTGACTGATGCTGCCTGCCTGCGTAAGCCATTGTGCAGCGCAGCTTTGAAAGCTCACGCGCAGCTTTAAAGCTTTGTATGCTTTTTGCCAGCGCGCCTGTGCAGCAGCTGCAAGGCGATGCTCCAACCATGTGGGACAGAGGCAGCGAGAGCACCTCCAACACTTGTTGCCCATTCAGCATGGATTATAAAGAGTAGACAACTGGCATGAGAGCTTTCGCTCATAAATGTTTTGACACCGACTACAGCGCGGATTTACAAAGTCTAGTCCAACTCTCGGATCACTCATACATAACAAATATTATGTACTCGGTCTCTTTCACTACTGCTGTCTCGCACTTTCGTGTAACTTTTTTACTGACAAGGGACCCCCATATAACAAAAGCTATGTTTTCACGCTAATAGGGCGAGCTGAAGTCCGCGACAAAACATTGAACGCTACCAAAAGCTTTTATAACATTTCTGCTCTGCATACTTCGTACTCAATGACTTGTTGCGTGCGTGAAAGCTTTCTCCATCACTGCCCGCAAAGTTGATATTACTTCGAATACCATAATTAACAAGCAAGTAAGTTCCCGACTGGGGGAGGGTATCTACCAATATGTGAACTAGATTTGATTGCTTAAGCTTAAAGGGTGTTAAAAAATATATATTCTTTTTCCATAGAATTTTTTAAAACAGAGTATACACAATTAAACACTAGGTTAAAATTTACACACAACTATAATTTGTTGTTTAAAATGTTGCCGCGTAGCTTTAATCTCAACAGACAACTATCTGCACAAAGCTTGAAATGGCTTTTGCTCTGCAGAGCTTTCTGTAGATAACCCAATAAACAATTTATGTCTAAAAGCAAATTTAGTCAAAGTAAATAATAAGCTAGGACTACTATCACTCTTATTGTGTCTTATTATATTATTTAAAAACTTTCGAACATTATTGGAGATTTCGGTCCTTCGAACTTCTTAAGTTAAGAAGATTAAAAAAGAAAAATTAATCCAATCATAAATAGATCGACTCGGCTATTGCAGCTAACCAAGAATACAAGTATAATTATATTCTTTAAAGGGCCGGAGATGCTTTCTTCTGCCTGAACAGAGAGAACAGAGGGGAACAGAGTATAAAGGAATTTTGAACAGTCATTGAACGAGAGAACGTGGTAAGTGTACAGTTGAGCACATATCTTAGTGGTCGATTTATCGATCATGCATTATTTTTGTTGTTCAACACTAGTATCCTAAATTTTCTATTTAGATACTTTAACAGAACAACGCATATATGTATGTATTCTCAGCTAAAACAATTTTAGTTAACCTATTTAACCAATAGTTCTAACGGAACTTAGGCCTTCAAATGATATGTACATATCCTTAATAGATCAAACACTCTGAGTGCCATTATAAATATTGAAAGATGCTTGCTGCCAATTAATTAAGAAAACCGACAAATTAAATCTCTGGCCTGTGTTAGACATTACTCATACGCAGCGTTGGCACCCGCTACGCCCCCAATTAGAAAAACTTTTAGGCAGCAACTACAAAACAAGGGCAATAATATACATTCAATTTGATAACAAAACCAAGCATGTACTCTAACTTTGAAGTGTAATTAATATGTTAAGAACTAATTTGCCTGCAGTTGCTGTAACTCGTACATGGGTCTTGCTGCTTCCTGCTGCCTCCTGCTGCCTCCTGCTACAAGGCACGAGTTACGGCTAACAAGTTACAAGTAACTGGCTAAGAGCCAGACAGCCAACAAATGTAAACACACAAAGGCAGAGGCATACACTGAAAACAACATATACGCAAATTTTACATTTTTCAATGTTTCGAAACTATGAATTTGTTTATAAAAAGCCCTATAATTGTAAATAGAAGTATGCAAATCAGTTCAGTTCCATTCAAAGGCATTAAATCCTATTATTCCCTTGCTTTTTATTATGTTGGTAATGTTGTGTGTTGTGTTTGACGCATTTAAAAAGCAGGTTAAATAAGCACGGTTACTCGTTGTTCATAGCTTATATCAAAATAACATGTCTTAATATCAAAATGATATAATATAAATATAATATTTTAAGCTATTATTGTTACCACAAGTATTTTTTCTTGTGTAGATATTGTGGTTGCCACAAGTGGCTGCAAAATTTATGGTCACATGAGTGGCACTCACCTCAATGGTTATGTGATGACTGCGTGAGCGAAAATTGTCATCGTTGCTGCGTAGATTTTTTGAATCGATTTGTACGTTGGTCTGCATCGTGAAGGATTCGTCTTTGGACCTCACACACTTCCAGTAAGTTGGCCTGTAAGAAAAATCAAGGTTTGCTACTACTACATATGATTATAACAAGTAAGGTATTCGAGTCAGCAAATCGTTGCCGTAAACCCAGTTTTAAGATCTAACACGCATCAAGTAGTGCATTACTTGCAGCTAAAGCAGTTCAGCGGTAGCGCAAGCAAGCAGAGCAGATGCGGAGAATAGTCTCTTGAATAGGCAGGCAGTTGGACTTGATGGGACCTTTCTTTCGATGCTGATCAAGTATATTATAGTATGTTTTATGGGATTAAGGATACTATACAACCTCACCAAAAGATGTTCGGGGGGTTGGCACAGCGACCAGAGGATGTTCTCCTGTCCCAAGGAACTTTTCATAGGGACAAAACTTGCTCTTCCTTGCTTATGAAGAAGAATGTGTCTCTTTTTGGGACTTATTATCAAATTTTTCTATAAATGCAGAGTTCTTTAGATGGTTTAGTCAAAAAGCTTCTTTTGTGTTGGAATAACCTTGGTCTAATGATCCAGAACTTATGCCATTTCTCCAGCGCAGGTTTCGAGCAGCGCAACCAAGAGATGTTGCTGAGCCAACACTAGCCAGCTCAACCGCAACTTCTCAGCCTTCTTAGCTCCTTAGCGAAGTGTGTGTGACCATAAAAGACACTCACACCCACACAGAGTGATGTAGAAGTCATTTATGAGAATTTATGAAATGCCGAGCCGCATAAGCAAAATATTCCCATGGCTGTCGCCTCATCATGCACATGAAGTGCAGCTAAACGTTGATTAGAGCATTACGCTCAATGGTGCGTGTCCTTGATAACTGAATATGGGCTGAGCTGCAGAGCACGGGCCAAAAAAATGTTGTCGGGGCTCGTAAATTTACGAGTAAAGTGGGTAACACAATTCGAGCAGCATATGGCAGGCTTTGAAGTCAACATTGTTGCCTGCTTATTAACTTAAAGCGAAATCGGGCTGAGACAAATGGCAGCCCCAAGTCAAAGTGCCAGCCCAACTGGCCAAGTAAATGATGCGCAACACCAACAACAAAAGTTATAGGCTAAATTAAGTGTTACGTTCAAAAGCCGAACTTACTATACACTTTTTGCATTAAAAGCCATGATTTTTTTGTTGAACAAACTCCAAAATGCAATTGAAAATCTTACAAAAATCAAAATTTTAATATTTTAAGGTACGGAAAGAGTTTTTCCGAGAAGCACCGCATTTTTAATAAACTTTCAGATATATTGAAGACCGAACTCAAATTAAGCTTGATGCAATCTCGACTAAATATCATTTTAATATTGAATTGACTATAAAAATACAGTGGCTAAAACGAGATCCTTCCGCACTTCAAACTAATCACGCTGGTAATAAAACCCGTAGAATCCTGAACTTAGGATAAAATCAAAATCAACAAATCAAGAAATTGGAGATAAAAAAACACACAAAAATAATTACTTGAATTAAGAACTTCATACTTTGGTAAGTGGAAAATAATATCGAAGATTACCTTAACTGAACTTCTGACAACACTGGGTCTATATCTTAATGCTTTGCATAATAATATTTTTAATTTACTGCCAAAAGCAATCCCATTGTGAAGTTTTGCAGCTTGGTAGAATAACATTTCGATATAATATTAATAGTACTTAAATGCATTAATATAATACTATATGCACATGTAAATATTGACACTTCCAATTGAATTTCTACTGAGCTCAAAAGCGGCAAAAATTTATAAATAAATAAATATACATTTAACAAGTAAGAACGTTGCAGTCGGACGCACCCGACTGCAGAATACTATGTTCCCAGTCCTATATAATTTGGTTATTTGTGGGTTCGGAAGAGACGCGAAAAAACAGTAGTCTGTATGCCAAATTTGGTGAATCTACATGTACAGGTGTGGGAGATATAGATTTTTCTCATTTGCGGGTGAGGGGGTGGGGGGAATCTGTCGGGAATCTCAACATTAGTCTGTATGCCAAATTTGGTGACTATAGCTTTAAAAATTCGGAAGATACATTTTTTCCCAAAATTGCGGGGGAGGGGGTGGGGGTGGGTGGTCGATCTCGACACTTCATAAATTTACGATATACACCAACATGTGTACCAAGTTTGGTTGCTCTAGCTCAAAGATAAAGGCAAAAAAATTGCGTTCATACGGACAGACGGACATTTCGCAAACCCAATATACTATTTTCCCTTCGGGAACATAGTGTAAAAAGTTGCAGGCTCTGCCTGAATTGTTAAATTTTTCATAAAGCATATTTTTTTATGCTAGTAATAATTACTAAATATATATATGTTAAGGTACTATATGCACAGCCAACGGCAAACTTTAAGATAAAGCTGCAATGCCGTACAGCAAGTATAATATACAACAGGAAAGAGCGGCTATCTTTGACGCACCAAGGATCGTATACCCTTTCAGCAATGTCTCTTATACAAAAACTCAATTTTTAACGAATTATTGCCATGGAAGCTATTTGGTATAGTGCTCCGATATCGATGAAATTGAAGCAAACTATATATAAAGTATAAATAAAGTCACATTTTTTGAGTTTGCATTAAATATATGTATAAGAAACCAGTTTCTCATACAACAAATCATAGTTCATCTCATTGCTCCAATGGCAGCTATATGATATAGTGGTCCGATGTTGATAAAATGATGTCAATTTATATTAACTATTGAGTTTCGTCAGAATATCTTGTCAAACATGTTTTCATAGAATAAGAAAATTGTCGACCAATCATTCCTATGGCAGCTATATGTTATAGTGGTCCGATCCGGCCTGTTCCAACACACGTAAGCCCTGCTAACTCTAAAACTGAGAGACTAGATTGCATTGAAAAAGACAGACAGACGCAATATAGACTCTGCTATCGATGCTGATCAAGAATATATATACTTTGTGGGGCTGGAAATCTCTACTTCAATGCGTTACAAATTTGGTGTGAAATTTATAATACCCTCTGCAAGGATATAACAAAATAAGAGCACAACGAAATATAAAAGAAAACGCAAAATTATGTGAAAAATTTGCCGCTGTGTTGTTCGTAAGAAATATAGACTGGTATAATATATATATGTATATATAAATATGCATGTGTATATCTCTGTGTGTGTGTGTGCGTGTGTGTGTGTGTACGTATTGCTATTGCTGCTACTGCTGCTTTCACCGGCTCTAATGAATGTCCTTCGGCACTTGGCTGGCTTCCGATAAGCAGGAACATTTACTTGAATGCGTAGCTGATTATACGGATCTGAAAACCACAAGGCATAAGCACAAAGTTAAAACTAACAAACCCATTACATTGGTCTTGTTCTTGTTCTGTTTTGCCGATAACACTGGTCGGCATCATTTCAATTTTGTGGTGTGAAAGAATTCGGGATTTATTTTCTGTTTTTGGGTTGCATTTCAAAAAAATGTTGAGCACCCATCAATTCAAGCATATAATGGAACCATATATTGAGAGTCTTGAATGCTATCGTGCAGAAGCCGCCAGTAATCATGTTAATCAAATATGATGTACTTTGAAAACGCAACGTTCTTCAGTGAAAGTCTACTAAATAAAACAAATATTTGATTATTTTCTAAGATGACGAAATAAAAGTTTCCCTGAGGCCTTATACTTAATATCGATAAGCACTTACATTTTTAAAGAGTCTAACGTTTGAATAGAAGTTACCACCAAAGACCTTATAATTATTATAGTTATTAATAATTATGAGTTCTTTGGTACCACTAAGGAGCAGATAGTCTATATGAGGTCACCCTGTGAGGGGTGGCCTGCCGTCTTAACCTAACCTAACCTAAGATGAACTTTACTTTGTCACAAAAAGATTACTATGATGGCGGAAAGAAACTGAGTGGAAATTCATAATGATAGAGTGCTGCCAACTATTGAAAGTGTCTTCATGGTTTTACAGCACTACCAGAGGTCTTTAAGCCGAACTTTCGTTGACCAGTGTAATTGCATTTGACTGTAGAAATGGGAAATGAATTGTAACTATTTTGTATCGCGTATCCGACTCGTTGCCGCACAGAAGCTGCCCCGCAGCCAGTTACCAATCTCAATCACAATAAGCTTGCCACTGCTGCAGGACCCCGCACCAATTTCAAATTTAATTTGCGCCATTTTATTTATTCAGGAGCAAACTCGACTGGGGAGCTGCCACCGCCGGCAATTGGAAGTTGGAACTTGGCAACTGGTAACTGGTAACTGGTAACTGGTAACTGGTAACTGGTAACTGGCATCTGGCAGCTTCAACTTTTCAGCCACAAGTTGCCATCCTGCCGAGCTGCACTGCATCCCATTGCAAGTGCCCCACAGCAGCCGTCATTCGTCATTCCACTCTAGCGCCAAGTGCCCGGCACCCTTGTCGCCAGTGTCCTCTGCCAGTGTCCTCTGCTGTGCGCATTTATCCAACTTGGTTGCGGCTCAATTTAGCGCGAGTCCCCGCGCTGTCAAGTACTCCTCTCCCAATTGGTGGACCAGAACCGTACCGCAAATCAAACCCAGAACATTTTAGACTGCCGGCTTGTTGCTGACATCTGGTTGCGGTAGACACCTGACGACATTCTTGGAAAATCGCCATGGATTTGTACAGAGTGCGCTTCATTTAAATATATAAAAAATATAACTAATCTCCCAGTCGATGCGAAACAAATGTGCAAAATAATAAACAATGCTCTCGTGTACACTCAACTACAAACTACTCTGCACCAAAGTCTTAACATTAATGTAATTAAGTGCATGTTTCGATATTTAAAAGTCATCTGATATTTCACTTTCTTATCGATATATTCAACCCAAATGTAGGTTCTATTATGACAAAGATGAACAATAACACGGAGTTTTGAGAAAAGTGTGGAAAACTTGCCGTAGTGAAACTAATCTGTACCCATAAAATGGGTAAAAAGGGGGGTACTAAATCTGTGCAAATGTATGTAACAGGCAGAAGGAGACATCTCCGACCCTATAAAGTGTATATATTCTTGATCAGTATCAAAAGACATTTCGATTTGGCCATGTCCGCCTGTCTGTCCGTCTGTCCGTCCGTATGTATGAACGCAAGGATCTCAGCAACTAGAAGAGCTAGAGACACCAAATTTGTGTATAGCGGGAGCAGGTCAAGTTTATTTTAGATTGGAGATATCTCCCCCGTTCCCCCGCAATTCGATAAAAACCGTTTTACAGGAACAATTTTTAAGATATAGCTTTGGGATTTGGCATGTGCAATACTTTAGTCACTCCTAATCTACTATCCAAATTTCAAGTCGTTCGGATAATAAACACGGAAGTTATTAAGGAAAGAAGATTCAGTGCTGCAGCAAGGGGAAGAAGCAGCACAGCCACCACTTAAAATGCCTCGCTTGCGCTGTCGCTTTTGCCGCCTGTGTGTGTGCGTCTTTTGTGTATGTGTGTTTGCACGTGTAAGTGTACGTAGATGCGATCGGAAATGTTTGACCTGGGTACAGGGAGTTTTGTAGTCGGGTATACTCGACTATACCATTCTTACTTGTTGTTTAATATATTATTAGTATTTTTCAGATGCGAAAAATACCAAAAATTCCGTATTCAGTATTTTTTCCAGAAGTCAAAAATACCAAAATAATACCAAAAATACCAAAAAATACCGAAAATACCAGTATTTTCCTAAATGTCAAAAAAAAACCAAAAAGTAGTGTTTTCCCACATGTTGAATATTCTGTATTTGTTGTTGGCATGGGTGTTCACTGTGGATTAACGACTATCACTGGATTCACATGGATTCGAAATAGCTGTAGCATAGTGAAGTCAATAAATAAGCCTTTAGGCGAATCCAATAAGTGATTTTCCAGCAATGTGATTTTAGAAATATTTATTTGTGCCAAACAATAGTAAGCTCTTAAGCTATTGTTTGTTTTTAATAGACTTATGCTCTTTTTTTTAAAGAATTGCAAAAATGGTAAACTAGTAATGGCGGATCCCACTTGTATTCATTTGTCAACTATGTTTCTCTTTCCATTGTGTTGGCTGTCAATCAATTGGCAATTGTTGATCCATCGCCAAACACAAAAACCCATTGCATATTTGAGTGTGTCCTGTGGCAATTCGTTTTGTAGCCAGTTTTCTCTGCGTTGCTGCGTTTGTATAAGTAATTAGTTCATTTGAATGGTCCCATGCCTCTGGCCGTGGTCGTCGTCCGTGGCCTTGGCCCTGCCCCAACCACGCATTCTTAGTTTAGGCCGCCCTTGACGTTACATCAACGCTTCTTTCCCATTATACGGCTTTCGATTTTTCCCTCAAGTGTTGCAATTTTCCTGTCTATGTCCCCAGTGTATACACTGGTGGGCGTGGCGGCCATCGCTATACCAAACTAAAGCCGTCGGCCTGTGGCTTTAACTTTGACTTTGATTTTGATTTTGTATCGAGCCGCAACCAAAATGCCAGGAACCACACAATTTAACCGGGATACAAGGATACAGGCAGACAAGGAGCTCTGGCTACACATCTTGTTCTTGTCAATCAATTCAAGTGTCTATTTTCCTCAGCATTTGCATTTGTGTTCGTGTTTTGTCAGGCCTGTGTATGAACTCCCGAGACAAATAGTGTGCATAATGATTCAGTTCTAGAGATGATCAATACCTTACAGCCAGATTTCGAAATATTTATTTAGCTTTAATATTGCTGCTCTCGTGATTAAAACAAATACCATTTAATTGGTAATAAATTCAGATTTAATTAAATACAAAGAATCTGGTGCTTAAGTAAATTGGTATGCCAGAATAAAGAAGTTATAGCATGACTTGTGACAATAAAAATAAAATATGCAGCAGCTGTTAAGTTTTCTAAGCATTTTCCACCCATGGAGTGGATTTTGTGTACATTTCGATTAGATGCAGATTGAAGATGATCTGATAAATAAAATACAATTTTGGATATTTTGAATGTCCATGACCTCCATTTTCCGCACATGGGGTGGATGCTTCACGTCCAATTATCATAAATTTCCACCCATTTTTGTAGGCCTTGAGGGTGGATAGTCAAAAATCTGCATATGACGCTTTTTTCCGTTTCCAGTTTCCTGTTCCGGCTTATCGGAAGTAAATTTGTTTTGAAATGTTAGATTTTCATTATAACTCATTCAACGATCTCAAAAGAAAGTCGTGTCGAACCGAATATTCCATCGTGCTGTAGAGTTCCAAACAGCTAACATAATGGATGTCAAATGCTTTGACTGGAAACGGAAACGAGAACACGCAAAATAAATTCACTTCCACAAAAAATTGACGAAATTGAAAACCGGAAGGGCGAACAGACTTCAATTTATATTTTGTCAGTTTTAAAATGAAGAATTTATGCATTGCATTGCAAAATTGAGATAGCTTTAGGTATTCGCCTAAATTCCTGTGTACATGCAGGAGAAATAAATAATCGATTTGAGTTATCTTAGATCTCGACACATCGTTGCTTGTTTTCTTTTGTGACTTTTTGATGAGATCTGGTCCCATTTGCAAAGTCACGGTCACAATTTGATGTAGAGCCACAATTTGCTTGACATCCTTCAATGCTGGAGCCACATCAACGCCACAATCTGAACAATTTCAGCTATTGCTGCCTATTATGGCTGATTTGGCTTCAGTTTCACTCCTCTTTGACTGTCTCACAATGTTTTTGTTATCATTGTCTTGATAATAAAAAGCAGCAGAGTAGAGACAACAGCAGAGTTCTGATTGCTGTTGCCCATAAGCATATGACTGCTGTCACGCCCATTGCCTGACAAGCATTTACCCACACTCAGGCACACACTCAGGCACACACACAGGCACACACAGTTATCATTGTCAGCTAGAAATGACTTTGTACTTCATTATTTATATTTATTTGTTATTATTGTTGCTGTTGCTGTTGCTGCTGCTGTTGCTTTTGCGTTTGCCTTTGCTGTCTGTGAGTGCAATAAAGCAACGCCAGCGCAACGGAAATCTTAGCATACTTAAGTGGGCGCCAGCCAAGGATGCGCGCTATGTGATTGTGAGGTGGCAAGGGCTTGGGTGGCAAGGGCTTCTTGGTTGGGGGTGTCAACATTCCTATGGGGACTGGGGCTAGAGAAGTGTGCATCATATGCAGCGGCTGCATTAAGACAAACGGACGTTGCCAAGTTTTGTGCGCTGCGCTCGACTAGTTGGCAACTTGGCATAGACAATGGAATTTGTGCTCAAGTGCTGTCTCAACAACAACAACTGCAACAACAACAACAACAATGACAGTAACAACAACAACACGTTGTGTTTCCGGCTTGGCAGCCACACGCGATAGCAAAAATAAATGAAATGAAATAAATACAAGTTAGCGTGCAGGCAAACAAAACAAAAAAGAAACGGACCTGGCTTTGGGTTCCAGGATCGGAGAACGTCATCAAGGATTCATGCTGGCTGCAGTGCACTCAACTCGACATGAATGTCGACGTCACCAAAGTCGCTGCCGTGCTTGGGAATTCCGTTGATTGACAAATGAAGCTGGCACAGGATTAACAATTGAATAGAGCCAACTGCACTGCAATTCCCAGCTAATGAGATTTACCACTCAGCTCGATAATAATGAATAATGAAAACTAATAACTTTTATTATACCCTTGCAGAGGGTATTACAATTTTGTCGCGAAATGTGTAACGCATTCAAGCAGAAGTTTCCAATACCAAACTCAGACTCATAAATGCTGTAGAGCTCAGAAAATCGCATTATAATTAAGACAACCCTAAGAGGCAGGCTAGCATTATTGTTTCTGAATACTATAAGGAAATATTTTATTTATTTTAGTAGAAATAATTTCTATATTTAAGCAAAATATTTCTTTATTTCAAAAACAATAATGTTAGCTGCCTTTGTCTACAAACGTATGGCGACTCTCTCTATTTTAGGACATTGTTTTTTCTGAGTACACAAAGTCTATATAATCAAACTCCCATTACTTTGCGAAAACTTAAGCTATATTCATACGATTTGATTACGGTTTGTTTTCTAAATTGACTTGGCATATAAATTTTATTCATATGCAAAAAACTAAAAATAAATCCAAGTTTTTTTCCGAAAATCGTTAAGGGTCCCCCCTTATACATTTTCAAAAAATAAAATTTTGAAAAAATTAAAATCTCAAAATTTGACTTTTAATCGATTACAAACATCAAAATTAGTAAAAATAATTATTTCAAAACTCGTTCCGAGTAAGTTAATTTTTTGGCTAAAATTCATGCTAAAAATACAGAAAATGTTGACTTGTAAAATTTAAAAAACCAGAATAGTTCTACCTCCTAGTAGATTTGAACCTCCCATAACTATTTTAAAACTTTACCGATTTTCATGGGGAATGCCTTTAAGATCATGTTTTCTACCCTAAATTGTTTTGGCACTCAAATGTTGTTCATATTCCAAAATAAAATTCTTGAGTGTTGTTTTGTGATTTTTACAGGGTATCTCATAGTCGAGCATACTGTTTATTGTTCTTCCCAGCTTATGGTGCCTACAACATATATAATTGTTGTACTCTTTTGAACATGAGTACGGGGTATATCCTAGTCGTGTATTTACAGCAGCATTTTTACAGGCTTTTCTTCAATTTTGTTTTTGGCCTGTGTGCTTTCAATTTGCGTGTGTTGCGAGCAACGTCAACAATGTGCGAAAAATAATTGAAATCGCAGCAGAAACAGCCGCCAACAGGTAAGCAGCCACGCCCCCTTCCCTAGCTCCGCCCCCCCGTTAGCGACAACACGGCACGCGGTTTTCGTTGGCTTCGATGTGAGCCCATAAAATGCGACCCACTTTGCACCGCACGTGGCAGCCGCAAAAGGCAAGTGTGTGAGCACATAAGTAAGTAATAATAATGAGATGTATAATCATAAATCAAAAACACTTAAAGATTGTGTGTCCTCGAACATGAGAACACCCTCGAGTGTTTTACTAAATCGTTAAAACTCTTGTTACACCATGCGATTGCGTGCATCAGTCAATATCTTAGTCAATAAATTTGCTTGCGTGCGAGAAATTTGAAACAATGTAAAGCACTCATAACATGCAAGGAAAGTTGCACGCTACAATGTTACACGAAAAAGTGTGCAAGAATTGCAACAGAGTCTGCGCAAGTTGCGTGAATTGATTGCAAGGTAAGTTGCGCACTTTATTAGTTCGCGTTTGCTTGGTGCACGCTGGATTTTGCACGAAAAAGTAACGTGCAAGAATTGAAACAGAGTCTGCGCAAGTTGCGTGAATGGATTGCACGGAAAGTTGCATGCTAAATTAGCGTGTGCTTGCTTGGTGTATGTTGAATGTTGCACGAAAAGAAACGTGCCATTTGGCCATGCCAAAAGTGATGAAAATGGCATGCCAAAGTCATGCCAATACTTTTTACTGGGTCTTCAAACTATGCGGCTCAAATGAGAAAAGGCAAACCCGTTGACCTGTTATTGTTTTTGTTTTATTTTTGTTTTCGTTGCGTTCTTTGTTGCTTTTTTTGAGTTGTAATGAAGTTGCAGCAAAGAGTTTTTCGAGTTTCCCCCTTTTAAGACCTTTGTGCCTTTGCGGCTGCTTTTTTGAGTACACGTATATATTTATATATACATATATATGTATATAGTTCCCTCGTTGACCTTATCTACGCGTACTTCTGGTCTTTGCGGTCGCCTTTAATTTGCGAGTCCCATTTACATTTGGCATTACCATTATGTATACTTTGTCCGTCCTGTTTGTAAATTATTTGGGGCAACAGTTGCACTGCGGCTGATATAATTTGCCAGCAAAAGCATTGGGCAGCCAACATTACCACAGATGATTTTGCGGCCCCGATCTGGATTAAGCAGCATTAGTGTCCCAGAAATGTATGAATCATTTTATGAAACATTCATATGTATATTTCAACCAAAAATGCAAAACTCAACAAATATTTTACATAGGAATTATCTGGATATCTCCACACTTATATGAAATGTTTATCAATTTTTAATTTTACCCAATTAATTTTTTATAGTAAAAAAAATGATAATGTATATATGGAAATAATGATTTGTTGAAAGACATCAATGTAAGCAGATCAGATTAAATTGATATTATCTTTTAAGCATTATTTCTCGAATTTATTGATTGCTCAAGAAATAAAAATTACTTTTCAAATCCATTTTTTTCCTAAAAAAAAATAACATTTATTTTATAATTTGTTGACTTTTATTTTTCGAAGAAAACTAATGATTTTCTCATTCATTATTAGTCAATTGTTTGACTTCAATTTACTACTTTTTTTCTCTCAGTGTACATAGTTTGTATGCATATATGTACATATGAACACAGCTACCCTTGCATATGTATTTGCATTACTTAATCTCTGATGGCAACAGGCGCCAGACCAGGATAATTCGGTTCTGGTACAAACTTTGACTCAAAGGGTATTCAAAAATTTGTCGCTTATGAATATGTTCAACATTCGGCACAGACAAAAACTAAACTTGAGGAAAAGAAAAAGAAAGTTTGTAATAGAATTTGTTTGGCGAGTCTCAGAGGAGCGAGACAACTGTGCTGTGGCGCACTATGGAAAATGGCGCTAAATTGACACATTTTGTGGAAAGACGTGGATGTGGCACTAACCACAATTTATAGCACAAAAAGACAAGCTCTTCACACTGCTTGACACCCTATTTAAATATCAAGAAAATTAGTGTGCAGTGTATGTTTTTACAACCACAACTAAGCTTTATATCCATATACATACATATAATAAACACAGAGAACAGATTCAAGTACAGATTTCTGGACTAGTTGTGAATCGTTGCATATCTTTATTTGCTTTAACTTAACAGCTTTGGGCTATGTTAGCATTTCTTACAGTTTAATAAAGATATATTAAGATATATTAATAATACACACAATTTGTGTAAATTTACTCTTATATTATGTTGGTGTATGCCCTTATCTTATAAGGTGTCAAGGTCGCAATGTATATATCTTCCACACCCGTACAGGTAGAGTCACCAAATTTGGTATACAGATTAATGTTGAGCTCCTTGACAGATCTGCATTAATAGATTTTCGCCATCCCCACCCCCTGCCCGGCAAATGAGAAAAATCTATAGCTTCGCCAAATTTGAAATGCCGACTATTGTTTTTATTCAAGTCTTTTTTCCACATCACTTGAAAACGAGTATTCTGTTGTCGAGTACGTACGACTGCAACGTTCCTACTTGTTTTTACCAGGGCATGGCAATGGAAATAGCTTGAATTAATTTTGGCAACGTTAACAGACCCCATGTTGCATAGTTTCACGTCGTCAGTCGCACACACACCAGTTATACCTTCTATAGACCTTTCAATCCCATTCTGCCCCCCACATAAATGTATGTAGTATATCCCACATAAGCATGTGTATACTTATATGCAAGTTAATTTCATTGCCTGCACTTTCTGACTTCATATTTTGCGCGTTTTGGGAGGGCACCCAGAGCACTTTGTGGTGCTTTGTGTGATTGTATGTAGTCATATACATACCACATATGAATATGTATGTATATATCGGAGATTGTGTTGCAGGTTGCAGGTTACTGTATATTAGATATGAGCGATATTGTAACAAGTCTGGCTGCTGCTTTCAAATATCAGTAACTACGACTATATGAAATCTTTCTGTTTCTGATCAAACTTGTACAGAGATTAAGCCAAAAACAGCATCACTTAAGCTGAGCTAGAAGGCTATGATTTGGTAGGATAATATACTTTGATCTTTTGGCCAAAATGGCTTCCTTTTGTTACTTATTATAACTTACAGCACAGTCTAGGTATCATTTATTGCCTTTCAATATCGACACATTAACTGTGAATGTTAATTTCGATATTGTGCTGTTAATGTTAATAACAGTATAAACCGCTGGTAATATCAAAACTGTAACTGTTATTGGGACTGCGACTGTTAATACCTTGTGACTGCTCTGAATATTCAGTCACAGTGTGTCACGATATTAGTCAGTCACAGGTTCGACTCATGACTACTGCAAAGAGTTGCCGGCAAGCCATTAAAGTAGATATGAACGTTGCCACAAGTTGTAGCTGCCTCAAAGCATCAACGCGAGCAACCGCGTCTGTGCGCCGTGCCACGCCCACTTTTGCGCCCCCGCCTCAAAAGCACTTTACTTGATTCCATTTGATGGCGGCCAACAGTCGCAACTATTGCAATCGTCGCAACTGTTGCACTTGGCAGTTGGCAGTTGGCCCGCGGAGATTGCAACTCTCAACTTACATCTCGCTGATTATTTTGGCCGAAAACTAAAAAATATGCAAATGTTTTTCACAGTTTCGATTTGTTCGCGTAAAAGTCAAAACTGAAAACTGAAAGCTAAATGCAAATTGTAAATAATGCCAGACAATGGCAATCAGGCTTTTGGCGCCCAGCTGCCTCCTCTAGCTCCTAGCTCATTTGAAATTTTGTTACATGGGGTCGTACCCTACAATTTGACATCTTGACACCTCCAAGAAGTATGCTGCTTAGGATGATTTCTCACAAAATTACGAGAAACTCAAATTACTTGCGAGTAGTTTGCGAAAATGTTTAAGTAGGTAATATGAAGCTCTGTTAACGGAATGCTAAGCACTTTTAAAATGAAGATTGTTGGAAAATATTATCAATATCGTTAAGATAATCCAAACAAAGACATTGCAAGTTGTAGAAACTAGACTATTTACATTAATTGCAATCTTGGTAGATGAGTTAACCAAGTAACAAAGTCATTAAAGAAACTAAGTCACGATTTTCGATTAATGTGGCGCTCGGTTGATATTTGTTAGTATAGTATAGTTATAATTTGTGATAACTGATAACAAATTTGGGACTTTACGCAAACAGAAAGCGATACATTTTTAATTTAAATTGTTTTAAGAAATTTTACTTGAATTAAGTACAGACTTTTTCCCACCCTTCTGCTATTTTCTGAAATTTAGTATTATTCTTCCAACTTCATCAAAAATATTTTCGAGGATGAACTGCTTACCGATTTTGGAAAATCCACGTCCATCCGTCGCCACGGTCGGGAATTGGGGGTCAAAGTCAAATGAATGAGATTATTTGTTTATTTAGATCGGATTCAGAGGCATCGTCATAGTCCTATACAACTAATCATTAAGCATGTGGGTCAACTATTTAGGACAGTCTACCACCACGGGAGAGGAAATTGTATATATATATACTGCCAAATTCAACATAATTCATTTTAATCGAAATATTTCGCCGGACTACGCTAGATCTACTCTGCTATTGATGCTGATCAAGATTTTATATACTTTGTGGGGTTGGAAACGTCTTCTTCAATGTGTTACACATTTCATGACGAAATTGTAATACCCTCTGCAAGGGTATAATATTAATTATTTCAAAAACATTTGTAAGCCACCCAATTGACAAATGTTAACAGAATCAATAGAAATCGGAATTATTTTATATGATGAGTTATTCTAATACCCTATACCAATGAAACAACCTATTATATCTCATACTAGCTTCAAGATAGAAAAAACTTGCGCTTATACTGACAGACGGACATTGCACAAGCCCCACATACCCTTTATCCTTTGGGAAAAATACAAATAAAATATATAAATATATTTTAAATTTTAAGAAATGCTCGTAATTGTATAATAATAATACAGATATATCTTTCCCGTTCATCATCTTCATAGCCATAGTAATGAATGGGGAATATCATAATTACGAATGCTTGTGAATAGATGTAGTTCAGCTCTGGATACAGGGTGTACTCAACTCGAGCTCCCTCGACCGCAGCGCTCTAATTATGTTTATATTGTCATTGTTCGGACTATGAACGTCAAATGCATTTTATGCGGTTTGCTCTGGCATGCCAGAAATAATTTATGCTTTAATGGAATTGTTTCATATATTCGCATTTGCATAATTGAATAACCGAAATGACCGAACCATCAGTTCAACCAACAAATTGCGCACAATTGCCCGAACGGGGTATTTCTTAACCCTTTTTTTGTAGTCCTCTTGCATGCATGAACAGAAAGTTCCATATATTTTCAAACACACGCACAGATATGCAAAAATATAGATTGCCCAAAAAACTTTCAATATAATTGCGGCGCACACAAAATGCAAATCCGAATCCAAATTCAATTTTATGCCCAAATAGCATAGCAATTAGCCCCAACCGCCAACTCTGACAAATTGGCCAAAATAAAATGAATATGTTCGCCATGAATGCCGCTTAAAGTTGTGTCATGTTTTACTTTATGAAGTTATCAACGTTATGAATTCAGAAGCTATGAATGGAATGGCAGGACACAACGTCCTGGAGTCCAGACTAAAGTTCTAAATCCATTAAAACGGCCAATGTGGACTAGGACTGTGAATTGAGCTTGCCCTATTTTCAAGCCGTACTCGGCCTTTGAAGTATATAAGTATGTATCTTAAAGATCTTAAAGACCATCAATATACCCTTTTTACAGGTTTGCTGGGTATAAAAACCTGAATAAAGCGAAGCAAAGACGAAGGAGCAACAACCAATACACCGCATAATCAATCATTTGTATTGCTTTTGTATTGCAAACGTTAAGCTGTGTGTGTGTGTGTGTGTGTGTGTGTGTGTGTGTGTGTGTGTGTGTGTGTGTGTGTGTGTGTGTGTGTGTGTGTGTGTGTGTGTGGCTCATTTGCAAATATTTGTAAAGCTTTTCACGGGGGTTCACGCTCTGACTTTTTGACAATTTGTTATTGCTCTTGATTAATGTCAAAATGTTTGCAGTTGTTGCTGCCATTTTCCATTAATATTGTTGCTGTTGTTTTTGCTTGTATTTTATTGTTGCATAACAAATCAAACAGCTGACAATTGTCACTTGTCACCCAGATGCACTTTGACACGAACGCACAGTGCGTCAAATAAGCAAACTACTGCTCTAAAGCAAATACTTATTATCTGTTATCTCAACTGCTTATAAATAATGTGTACCAAGACTGTTTGCTCTTTCTTCAAGGACATCGTTGTGAAGGACGAAAAGATTGATGGGCATTACTATAAAAACAGGGTGAACTGTGTATGTTCACAATGGATGACAAAAAGAATATAATTGAGATTTTAAAGGGCCATTTTATTGAATTTTAGAGTTTATTCTGCGGCTGCGAATCTACGCAGAATGAGCCTAGAAAGTTTTGCAAGCGGTTCGGTTCACGGTTCAAACAAATCTATCATATTTGATGTATATTGTGATTGATTGTATATCTAGATTTGTTGCCTTCATTGAAATAAAACTCTTTTATTTATAGAATGTATGTACTGAAATAGTTTTATTAAATTTGTATTTAATTTTTATACTATGTTCCCGAAGGGAAAATAGTATATTGGGTTTTCGAAATGTCCGTCTGTCCGTCTGGCCGTATGAACGCAATTTTTTTGCCTTTATCTTTGAGCTAGAGCAACCAAACTTGGTACACATGTTGGTGTATATCGTCAATTTATGAAGTGTCGAGATCGACCAACCAACCCAACCCCCTCCTCCGCAATTTGGGGAAAACCTGTATCTTCCCCATTTTTAAAGATATAGTCACCAAATTTGTCATACAGACTAATGTTGAGATTCCCGACAGATCTGCATCTGTACATTTTGACCCCCCACCGCCACCTCCACAAATCGACATATGATATCCCCAAAACACGTTTTTCAAGGGGTATATCTCCTAGAGTTTCAAAGATAGAGTTACCAAATTTGGCATACATACTAATGTTGACGCCATGGACAAGTCTGCATCAAAAATTTTTGGACCCCCACCCCCACCCGCTCCCCCACAAAGGAGCAAAATCTATATCTCCCACACCTGTACAGTTTTTTTTCGCGTCTCTTTCTGAACACACAAATAACCAAATTATATAGGACTGGGAACATAGTATTCTGCAGTCGGGTGCGTCCGACTGCAACGTTCTTACTTGTTTAATTTTAATGATTACTATACCTTTTCACTTTCATCTGCTTGTTCGGTTCAGACATTTATAAAACAGCTCTTTTTCAAGGAACAGCTTAGATCCGGAAAAAAAGGTGAGATTCAAGGAGACATTTGAAACATTAAAACCGTTACAAGACTTAAATTACCCACTGTGAATCGCCCCGTTACAAATGCAAACAAAGATTATTTAATATTTATTGAGAAATTAAATGTAATTTATTACAGCCTCTACTTTTTGTCGTATAAATAAATTTGTCAGCTTTTGCAATTATTTGGAATAATTAATTGCTAAAATGTTAACTTTATTTTAAATGCCAGCACAGAAGCCTGCGAGCACTTAAAACTTGCCAACGCAACTCAAATGCATTCAAACTTCATTTCATTTGCGATATTCAAAGCGACCACTTTATGGAGGTCAAGCGAAAGTTATAATAGTATTAGAATTATGCTGAATCAAAGCGGAGTTTCTTGCTATTTCATTTTCAACAAGCAAGTCGAGGGTGCTCGACTGGGAGATACTTCTCAAATACCCTAAGCTACAACATACAAATCCAGATAAACTTTGGTACTTCGTCCCTCTGTTTCTTACTACAGACAATAGATGCTTCAATAACTAAATAATCTGATCGTTATGAAACCTTAAGGATACAATGATGACTTGCAAACTGTATTAAGACAACGGATTTCAATTTTCCATGGACAAGGGAAAAAATCTATAGTTTAGAAACAAACATGATCGGCATATGGCCTACAGAACCGTGTGTACATACTGTTGGGACCCCATCTAAAAGAGGGATGAGCGGGATCAGGATTGAGTTTCTGCAACATAATAGGGTTACATATGCATTCTTCTGTCTGATATATACATTTATACAGCATTATTATACCCTATTTTATTAATACAGGGTAAACTCATCATTGGGAAATTGGTAACCAATAAATCAGTAAAAATCATCTCAATTTGATCTTTGAAGCTTTAAATTAAAACCAGTAGAAACTTTACAGGGTTTTCACTGATATCTACTCTGTTTCTAGTTGAATTTTGTTCAGCCTAATGGGTTTGTTCACTTGCGTGGTATTGGATTGGGCTTCTTTCGTTAGAAGGGCATAGATATCTTGTTCGTGATGATAACTTGAGCAAATCTTGAACTAAAACTTTTAAACGGCGGCGAACACATTACTCGGACTAACAATGTAGGTAACTTATTTACATACTTGGTAAGTGCTTATAGCATTGGTTACAATGTTACTTACAGACAAGTTTGTAAGTGTTTACGAGACCTTCTTCATCCTAATAAAAAAAGTTCACACCTAATGATAAATGCATATTTGTAAGAGCACGAAGGAGTTTTGAAAATGGATTCGCCTTTTCACATAATTTATGCAAATGCTCAAAGCCCAAACAAGCAAACAAACAAAACTGAATCAATTTGCAGTTACATTTAAGACTTAAGACAACAATTTAATATTTAAATCTCGCTGATTCTGTTGTTGGTTAAAATTCATTTTCCGCCTCGTTAATAAAATATGAAAGCAAATTATTTGAAATATTTGCTACTGATTATACACCTTAAACAAGTTTGTACTACTACTATAAACTACCATACTAGTATAGAAGTTAATATAATTTTTATTTAAATATCTTGATGATAAGGAAACACATAGCTTCCTTAGCTTTAAGGCTGTAGCAAATTGGGTTCATTGCACTGCACAAGCCCAATATCTCTCTTGCAAAATGTTGTATAAATTTAAGAAATTAAATGCATGTTGAGCCTTACACATTAATATCTGTTGGCGGCAGTATGTATCATTATGCTCAACATCGTTAACATAAAGCTGTCGTTAAATAAGTGCACATATCAAGCCAAATCACGATGGCTTCTAGACGTCGTCGCATCATGATTTTATCACTCTATTTGCCACGCTTAAGGCCTGTTCAGACTATGTAATATTTACGTGCAATATTGCGCAGCTATGACTACAGATTGTCAATGTTTGCTTCTTTTTTAAATTGTATACTATTTTGAATCAATAGCCATAAATAGGGAGCTTGTTAAATGTTGTCGTCGTGCAGCTTAAGCTCTAAATCGCCAAGAGCAATATTTTCATGTCATGTTTCGACAGTTGTGCGAGAATCATGTAATATAGAAAGTCTGAACAGAACTTAAGTCGGTATAATAAAAACAACGACAATTCGTCCGTGAGCGTAATTATCTAGTAAGTACCTATACTCACACCCGCACACACACGTACACACATACTTACATAGGCATTGACAAAAAACAACAAACAAAACGATTAAGAAAAGTTTGGTTAAGATCGCTCGACTATAAGATACGCTGGAGTTAGCTTTTAAATATTCAAAATAGTTTTCTTAGCAAAAAAAAAAGCGTGCTTAATGAAAATATACAATGAAATATTTGTGTTTTAATATGTATTTTATATTTTTTAATATTTTATAAAATACTTTACACAATCCATATGAAAATGAAGCCTTAAGTTTGTTTCCATAAGCGGACCCCCTGAAACCCAAATACAGATTATTATAACACCATAATCAACACACATTACTATCCTTGATTTTACTATAAAAAATGAAAGGTACAACTTAAGTACGAGTATGTATATGGTTAGGCTAGGCTCAGTCACAGTTTGTGCTAACTATTATGGTACCGAAAAGGATCTGTCGTCCGTACAACCGTATAAATATGTGTATATATATAGCTTTAAAATCAGATATACTCTTTATGCAGGTTTTACAAAATGTTGTATTTATTTAACGGGATATTAGAATAATGGTAACTTCATGTTGAACTTCCGTTCGTAACTTAAATAACTAGTCTCTTTAAAGACTTGACTTAAACGACTGCTTCCTTCAGCAAAACTCAGGCGAATGCCTTCAAATCAATCGCATTTCAAACTATTGGTATCGAATTATCGATAACGCGATCTGCTTGATTCCACACGATCAGTGTGACCAACTTCCGCAAGAACTACGTTCCCTTTGCTTTATTATGCCATTCCCACATTTCTGTATTTACAATTATAAATCCAAGTGCGTATTATTTATGTACTAAACTAAATATAATACATTATAAAATGTTTACTAGCTCAATCATTTTTCATGCAGCCCGCTTTGTTTACAGGGCATGAGAACAGATTCTATAGCATACACTTTGGGGCTGCCGAGCACTTAGTTAGGCTAAAAGTGTTCCATTGTTTTCAGCATACATATATATTTGTGTGTGTGTGTGTTTGAGTGTGTGTGTGTGTGTGAGCCTTAATCGCTTGAAATTTATGCATCCCAGCTGGTTGAAAAATCACACTATGCTCGTATTGAAAGCTGTTTAGGCGAAACCAAGAAAAACCAACTTGGTTTGGCTTCCTGGCTTTAAGCGCCCATTGCATTGCCCACCTCTAATGCGAAAACTGCCAGCTGACAGTGTTGCCAACCCCAGAGCCTAGTTTGTTTAGAAAAATCTACATTCATTTAAACATACATCAACTTTAGGTGACAATACTAAAATTAAAATTTAAAGAAATTTGCTTACTGCTTATGGTATTTAAGTTTAGATTAGGTAGAACCAGTTCAGGCAGGTCCTTAGTTCGGTTACTGAAGCATGTTGGAAGATTTGTTGATACTGTAGAATTCGGGTAGACTTGACAAACGCTATCAGCAATTTGGTTCTTCTAGTAAGATACATATTGAAATCGAAGTGCTGTATATTTTATTTATTAATAAAACTTTAAAAATTTATTTTTTTTTTAAATTAATATTGATAGTGAAACTTACGAAACTTAATCTAACAAGAGATTATATGTATGTATATAGCGCTGGCTGCAATAGGCCTTCAGATATATTTAAGTATAGTTAATTAAATGACAGGTTTTTTTTCGCAATTTACGAAAGTTTTTTTAATTTTGCAAGTGGCAAATACAAGTACAATAACTTCGTACACATCTTCTAATATACAGTTGCTTATAATATCTTGTAATATACAGTTGCTTAATTACTCCACAAATATTTAAACCCGTTCCGAAACTCACTTGAAATTCAATTCCACACAAAAGTGTGTAGCATACCTTTTGGGGCAGGATCGTTGTTTTGGCAATTCTTAAGATTTCTTATCACGCGGGTGACATTTGGAACAGGTCTCATTAGAATTTACTTTAAGAATTTCATAATATGGAACTTTAGATTGTCATTATCAAATTTCTAACTTTTGAAGCTTTGGCGGGAATACTGCAAAAGTGGCAACACTGGCTGGCAGCAACAACAACAACAACAACAACAGCAGCAACAGCAGTTGCAAGACAAAAGGCTTGCAAATGTTGTAGTTTTTTAATTGCGGCGCCGCAAGAACAACAAAAGCAAAGGCAGCACTACCAACAAAAATGTCTACACAGTTAAAGCTAGATGAAAAGGATAATGGCAAGAAGAAGAGCTGAAGACTGAAGATGCTGATGAAGACAAGACTAAGATGTATAAAAACCACTTGAAGTTGAAATCGCAGCATAATTGCTGAACACTTCGGGCCCCACATTGGCAAGGACCTTCATGAATACTGGCAAGGGAAATCTCTATCACGATATAATTGCAAAATGTGCTTGGTAACTCTACAAACAACTTAGGGATTGCAAAACATAATCTTATTTGTTGTTAAGTTCTTACAACTGAACAACAGAGTTTCATTTGCTGCAAATTCCAGAATGTCTGCAATTCATTAGTGAGAGTAAAATAAATCTGACATGAGTCCACTTTGAAATTTTCTTTAAGGTAAACAATGATGTCGAATAATACACGAGTATCTTGATATTTGTGGATGCTCGTTAAGTGAAAAGACTTTAAAAGCAAAACTTGGTCAATTAATTTAGTGAAGACAAACAGAAGGAGCTCAAATAAGTACAGTAACAATAACAACCGAGTTGATGATGATGATGAACGCAGCCCTTGAAATATGTCCTGCATTGCTGCGGCAACATTTCCTGTTGCTCACTGGCACACACACACACACACACGCACACACGCACACACACAGACGCACACATGCACACATAAGCTCATATAGTGATATAGACTCTTCATTCTTTGCACAGTGGTGCCTGCTGATTTCTTTTCATGGCCATAATAAAACATAATAAAATAAAAATTGATACTAATTGATACTACTAATGATTGTCAAGAATAGACTCTATGGGCTGAGGAAAAGACATTTTTCTACCGATTATTTATATTAGTGCAATTCTGACCAATAAAATCAAAAAGATTGCGTGAGTTTCGTACAGAATATCTTCAAAATCAAAAATGTTGATTACACAACTCAATTTTCGAGCCATCGCTCCAATTCTCATGACCCTCCGCAAGTAGGGAAAAAAACTGGAGTGCCGAGTTCGAGCTTTAGTTCGGTTCCAAACTGTTTTTCAGCCTTGTCATGGTTTTTTTTGCTATGATATTCTTTTTAATTTAAGTAAGCTTCGGTTTATAGCAGTTGACAAAGGAGAAAAAAAGCGGGCGGTAGTAGAAATAAGTCAACGGAGCAGGACAAGCATTAGAGGGTAAACTTTGTACAAGGTTTACCTACAGTTCCTGCGGGCGTCCTGCCTTAAATCCATTTATCCAATGGATGGGAGCGGAAGAGTCTTCTCTTTCTAAATGGTCTTGCCAGGCAGGCTGCCAAGGAATTGGTTCTTGCGCTGTACCTTTTTGAAATCCTGGTAAATTGCGCATATCGATTTTCCTCCGGGGAAGACTCTTGGAAAGACTCGATCCGTTGACTGGATATTAAGAATACATAAAATTCTGTTGATTTTTTAAATGCATTTTGGTCTGTGGCTCCACTGTGCGTTGTCATCATATGTAGAGAGTCAATTTTCCTTGTGTGCCGGACCACAGGAACTGAAGCAAAGGACAACAGCATATAGTTCGTATATGGAACACCATTTTAGTGGTTAGTTGTTGTTACTGCGGTTGCTGCTGTTGTGTCTAGTCTGACCATTCAATTTAATATGCTACAAACCACACGCTTAATTTTTTTTCAGATCTTTCAGACCAAACCCATCAGCTACGCCTGCCCCGCTGCCCAGCTGCCCCTAACAAACCCTATATCAGCAGTATCGGTAGGTGGGGAGCTGGAACGTGCTGTGCATTTGTTAGTTTTGGGGCACCAACTACGATACATAGTTGCTAAAATGGCGGCTCACATTAAATGCGAGTAATGCAGCTATTTAGCCAAACATTGCGAGAAAAGAAGTAAGGTTAAGCATACGCAGCATTGGACAAGGACTCGAAACAGAAAGCAGCGCCAAGTTTAATGACAATTGAAGCGCTGCCAACAGATAAACCCACATGACATTTGACAAGGCCTTAAAGCAACACAGATGCTGCCCTACTGCTGCTGCTGCTTTTGTTTATGTATGTAATGAATGGGGGCGTGGCCACGCCCTTCGTCATCCTTGGCCATAAAAGCAAAGATGAATTTTATTGGTAACAATTGAGAGGCATCCAACTTTATTGGCACATCATTTGTGCGCAATAGATGACCAGCGTAAGCGTCTTGGATGCCCTTAGGCCCCAGCCCTCAGCCCCTCAGCCCCTCGGCCCCCCAGCTCCACAGTCCCTTAGCTCCTTAGCCTTACAGTCCCCCAATCGCAATCGCAATCCCTCTAACCCCTAGCCCCTAGTGTTCAGCCCTTAGCAGTAACGGCTTCAACAACATTGCGTGCCATAAAGTCGCAATCAAGCCATCAGCACTCCGGCAGAGCAACGGAAACTATCGCAAGCGGAAACGGAAATGCACATACACACGCACACACACATGCACGACTTATAAAATGGCGCCGAAACAGGCAAAATGATAAGCAGATAAACCAGAAGAGCACAGCTCACAAGATAGGCCCGAAAACAGAAACAATAACCCAACAAGCTAGAACGTTACAAACGTGATATCCCGACCACCTGATACTCTATTCCAAGTTTAATATATAAGCTTTATCGTTCAACTTTTCAGACTTTAGCCATGAAATTGTAAGAGATATATATGTCTGTTCCGAATTCCACATTCAAATCACTTTTTTCGAACATTTTTAGAGCAGGATCGAAATAGAAATCTTTGTATCGCTATAACTTCATTTAATTTTGAAAACCTCCCAAAGGTGGGCCTTAAATTTTTCTATAGATTTGATGTGGCAGTGAAATCGAAACTTAAAACGGTTCACGGATTTGCTGTGCGGAAATGGGGGGAAAATGACACATGCATACCAAATTTGATTCCTTCAGCTCTGACAGACAAACCAATATGCTCGTTTTTCCTATTGAAAACAGAGTATAAACAGCAGTGAGCGAGTATGTAAAGCAAGAAATCACAGGCTACAAGTCGTCAACCGGATGCACAATTAAGTTGGCAACAGTTTTAGCTCCGTGTGGCAACTGGTCAAGTGAATTGTGAGTTATTGGCCAAATATGTTGCAAAGGGGCAGCCGTTCAATCAGCACTCCAAAAATTGAATGTGTTCAGCAATATACGAAGAGAAAATGGGAAATAAAAGTAGCTTGGGCTGGTGCAATGTCTATCTGTCAAGTTTTTTGACACTTCCAGAGCTACTAGACTAACCAAACTTGGTACACATGCGGGGATATATACTACATATAGGCAGATAAAATGTTGAGGTATTCCAGCAAACCTCCGCAATTCGACAAGAACCCAAATTTTCCGCATTGTTTTATAGCTAGAGTCACAAATTTGTTATATGAAGACTGATGATGACCTCATTGACAGATTTGTCGAGAAGAAAAATGTCTCTCATTTCCATCCCCATCCCGGAAAATGAACAAAATCTATAACTTCCACAGCTTTATAGCTAGAGTCACAAAATTTGATATGAGAGCGGCTGATGACCTCTTTGAGGGATTTGGATAAAAATATTTTCGCCACGTCCACTTCCGCTTCCGCAAATTAGCAAAAGAAAACCAAACTAGGGAACTTCCGACTGCATTGCTCTTACTTGTTGTATAGTTTAAACCATTCAATGTCCTTGAGGCGGATTGCGTTATGAACAAATGGAATAGTTGCAGGCTGCAACTGTGGCAAGCAAAAAGCTTTTGGCATACGAGTGTTGCAATTAATGTTGGAGACATAAAAACTGTTGCCATTACTTGTTTTGCATATTGCATTCGCTTCAATTTCGAGGGGTTAAAATCCGCTCAGGGCTAAAGGGCACATAAGCCATTAAAAATGTGGCAAGTCCGTAACAGGGGGCTGGGGGCAGTGGGCAGCCAAGGGAGTGCTGTGTGTCGCAATGCTGCGTTAAAATAAACAAGGAAGGACTTTTCCCAAAAACAGCACACAGGGCAAATCTCGAAAGGCTTAGCTAATGACAATTTAAGGATTTTGTGATTTTGTTATTTACATAAATTTACTGTAAAACGCGGGCGTGAATAGCGAATACCCGCAGCGTGGGCGTAAGCCTTGGCATGGGCGTGGCTCATCGGCAAACAAAAAGAAGTGCTTTTAAAGTTCAGAAATCTGTGCCAGTAGCTCACATCATTAAATTTTATGCAAAGCCTAGAAGCGCACAAAAGAAAAGGGAGACGAACAGATGCAACACTTGTTAAGCGTACTTTATATCCTATCAGTTGCAAAATACTCCTAACGATGTTTTCAATGATTTCAGAACGAAAACATATGTACTGGTTCAGTTTCCTACTTGAAAAATTGTTTTGAGTTCTGAAGGCCACATAGGTATTAGAACAATTTCAATCTCCAAAATATTTTGATGCACATCTGTCAAGGAGGTCAACATTAGTCTGTGTGCCAAATTTGGTGACTCCAGCTTAAAATAAAATTTTGAAGATCCTATATCATTACGCCAAATTGCGGGGCAGGGGGTGGGCGTGGGTGGTCGACCTTAACACTTTATAAGCTGAGGGTATGCACCAACATGTGTACCAAGTTTGGTTGCTCTAGCCTCAAGGATGTGGACAAAAATTGTGTTCATGCGGACACAAGGACAGGCGGACATTTCCCAAACCCAATATAATCTTTTTAAAAAAGTTTTTATTGAAGCATGAGTATAAAAACAGTTTTAAGGCCTATTCTAAAATTTACTTTTTTTTTATTCAAAATTTATGAAAAGGATGTTAAAAATTTGAAATTTTAGTTTTATAGACTATTGTATATTATGTATCTATATTTTCAAACCTATATAACTTTTGTTAAATTTTCATGTGGATTGTTTTTCATGTATATACATATATTTCCTCCTAGACTGATTTAGCATTTACCGTTCTATCATAACGGAAAATTGTTGAAATTTTTCTTATAATAAATCTTTCCTATAATTTTAAGTGCTAACAATATATTTCCAACTTATAAATATAACTTGCCAACATCCATGTTAAAAAAGAAACCCTAAATGTCAAAGGATATGGAAGGAAACCATCTAGATTGATTTGTCAAAGAGGAAAGTCTTCTGTTAGTTCGAATATGTCTTAATGATATCCTTCTATATTTTAGATAAAAATTAAATTGAAATTAAGTTGTGTTAGGTACGAGTCAACCGTTTAGAACGGTTAAATGTCAAAGGATAAGGAAGGAAACCATCTAGTTTGATTTGTCAAAGAGGAAAGTCTTCTGTTAGTTCGAATATGTCTTAATGATATCCTTCTATATTTTAGATAAAAATTAAATTGAAATTAAGTTGTGTTAGGTACGAGTCAACCGTTTAGAACGGTTAAATGTCAAAGGATAAGGAAGGAAACCATCTAGTTTGATTTGTCAAAGAGGAAAGTCTTCTGTTAGTTCGAATATGTCTTAATGATATCCTTCTATATTTTAGATAAAAATTAAATTGAAATTAAGTTGTGTTAGGTACGAGTCAACCGTTTAGAACGGTTAAATGTCAAAGGATAAGGAAGGAAACCATCTAGTTTGATTTGTCAAAGAGGAAAGTCTTCTGTTAGATTTGCCACTCACTTTTAGTTTACTATGAGTTTGAATATGTCTTAATTTATCTAAAATATAGAAGGAAATCAGTTAGAATATGTCTTAGTTATTTCCTTCTATATTATAGATAAAAATTAAATTGAAATTAAGTTGTGTTAGGTACGAGTACAACATTTTCGAACGCTTCTATTATTCATAACTCAAGTAATTAAAAAATAATTAAGCCAAATATAACTGGGATTAGTTTCCTTTCATTTAGCTTGATTGGCATTTTTTTGGATGGCTCGTTGTCCTAGTCAAAAATATAATATGTACTATGTACTTTCTCTGGTTGAAAATGTCACATTTAATGCGTTGCACAGATTGTGCGAAATTTATAATATCCTCTGCCATGGATTGCAATGGTACAAAGAAAGAAAAAAGAACTTAAAGAGTTACGCACACAAATCATACACAACACAGCATGTTGGCTATGTGTTTGTATTGCATAAACCCTAATGTCATTCCCACAAATGCAAACACACATAACGCACACATGCTGAGAACGTTGCGAAACAACAAAATTGTTACACCTTGGTGACATGTGCCAACCAACTCGTACGACAATGACACGCGACCCAAACAACTCAACCAAGCTAACCAACCCAACCCAACCCAACCCTCCCCAAACCCAGCCCAACCAAAGCCAACCAAAGCCAACCCAAGCGAACCAGACGACCCTATGCCACCTACCGATATCACCCTCCCCCAATCTCCCAATCCTCTAATGTGCGTCAGTCACAGGTCCTCTCCTGTTGTGATATGCTCAGCGCTGAGGGAAATGTTAGTCCACAATGGGAAAAGACATCAGGCGTTTAGCCCACGAGCCTCAGAATAAATGGGGGCATTGTTGGAGGTAAGAAGATAATCAAAGTGTCTTTTAAGAAAAACATCACCGCATGTTGGCAACAAATGCAAATTACCAAAACACTGAGCAGATCGATTATATTGCCAAAGTACGGCAAATGATAATCATGTAGAACAATTCTTTAAAATTAGTTTCATATTATCTTTAAGTAAACACTAAAAACATTCGGATAAAGCCTAAGAGTTGACTGACTTCTATGATTATAAGGTTTTCATAGTTATGTTTAGATAATTATTTATTTTTTTAGGTACATATAATATTTATTAATATTATTATACAGTTTCGAATTCAGAAACTCTTAAGTTAAAATTTTTCAATTTTGTTGTTAGATGTGTAGAGAAACGGAAACTTTCATAAGATGTTGTTTGACATTTGTCAGCTTTTTCCAAACGGTTTCAAAACAAGTTTAAGATCATAAATGTCAGAAAAAGATGTTTGTGTTCATTTCTTAAAAATTGTAGGTGTATTCTCTAAACAAAGCGCAATCTTCGTACTGAAAGGAATACTATGTTTCTAAGAAATCTGTATTCAAATTTATTTAATAACATACTTCTTATTATTACAAAATCGGTAAACAAATTTAGCTGTCAACTTGCTTAAAATTAATTAAAGTTGTCAGAGATTATTTAAGCAGAAATTTTGAAAGTTTTTGCTTGGCTGACAACTTGAATAGATAAATTCTAATAAGCATTATTTATTCAAATAGAATCTAGTTATAAATATGCTTATTGAAAAGCACAACAAAAATATGATCAAATAATTAGAAACATTTTATTTGTATGCTGACTGCGCTATGGATTTAAAAACTAACCCAATCGAAGCCAAATCTCTGAAGATAATAAAAAACAAAATGCACATACCTACATGTATATAAACTCGTATATATATATATGTATATATATACTATTATCATAAGTTTGTAGAGCTGCAAAGCACAAAAAATAAACGAGAAATCAGAATCAACTGTTTACGATTTCATTGCCGTGTCGTCGTTTCTTATGTATTTTTTGTAGACCATTTTTGCTGATGTTGTTTGTCGCCTTCGACTTAGCCAAAAAGCTACAATAAACCCTCATAAAACACACGGCAAAACGGCTGGGAGCATAGTTCAAGGGAGTGTGAGTGGAAGTGGGAAGTGGAAATGGGAATGGGAATGGGAATGGGAGCGTGTATGGAAGGGAATGCTACTATATCTAGAGTTATTTGGCATTGTTGTGGAGCATGTTTGAAGTTGGCTCCTTCTTTTTAAGTACTCTGCAGTCTACTCGAAGCTGTCCTTTGAGCCAGCCTGAATATTTGTTCATATTTTGTTGGAGGGGGGGAAATGCAATTTGTAAAAATGTCACGCGGCTCGTATGAAATTGAAATGTGAGCGGGCAAAAGCCAAGCTGTCCAAAGGCCAGGCGGCGCTCTCATTTAAAATCAGGCAAAGATTTAGCAACAAAAAGCATTAGGCAAAGTCATAAAACAACAACAAAGCAACAACAACAACAACAACAACAACAGCAGCAACTCCCCCAAAAATGAACGCGTCCGAGAGGAAATAAAAATGTAAATGTAACCAGAGGACGTTGCCTAAACCTCAAATGAAATTATAACAAGTGCGTGCGTGTCTGTGTATGTGTGTATGTGTGTATGTGTGTGGGTGTGTGTGCGTGTATGTGTCTGTGTAGCAGGCACAGCAGCGCAGGCGATGTCAACAATGAGTATTACTTCTGGGAAGGTAGAACCCAGGGAGACATAAAATGTGGGGTGCTAGTTGCCTAGGCCTATGTAATACATTGAATCCAGCAGGAGCACCCCGCCTCATCGAGCCCCTCTCATCTAGATCGTTCACAAATTTGAAATCCTAATGCGTACATACTGGGAACATGCTGAGTGAAATTCAGAGTGGTAGGTAATAAAAATTGAGTGCAGTTGCCAAAATATTCGAAAATCCCATTGAAAATGTTGGCCAAGCACGCAGCCACAGGCCGCCCCCTAATGCCACCTAACCCCCTCCCTCCAGAGCCGCAATGCCGTCAAATGGTCAAGCCATAAAATAACAAAAAACCCACAACAAATCTAAAACAAGCGCAAGTCGCAAATGAAAATGAAATACATTCACATAATATGAATGCAAAAAGAAAATAAATAAAAAAAAAAAAAAAAGCAAAACAAAAAACGAAAAAGCGCACAAAATGAAGCCACAAGGTCAAAACAAAAAGCCAAAAAAAAGCAAAAAAAAGAAAGGGCAGCAATAACTTGTTTAGTTAAAATTGTTTGAGGGGTTGCTCACAATTCAATCTTTGCACCCTGACAAGAAAATTGGAAGCCTTTTTTTCTTAGATTTAATGCCAATTAACTCACACTTTTATTTCAACAAAATTGAAAAATTTAAGACATCAATTTAAAGCTTGAAATAACACTTGAATTTATATTTATATATTAGACTATTATTTTTTGAACACAGCGACCAAGTTTGTGGTCCCAAAAAATAGCTTAAATTGTTGTTCGATTCAAGGAAAAATAATTAGAATGATGAGTTTTTCACTGTAGCTTAGAGAATTCCAACCACAAGTGCGTAAAATTCACAAAAAAAACTATTGTATGCAACTTTTTTGTTTTCTATTCAATCGCATTTCTACTGATTTTCAAAGTTCATTGGAATAATCCAACTGCCTGTGAGGGGAATTGGAATTTCAGAGTTGTATGGGTTGTTGTCTATATATCAAAACCAGGGTTCAATGATAACCAAAATCGGGTTCACGAACCGAGCCTGAACAGTGGCAAAAACATTGGTTCCAGCCGTGAACTGAGCTGCTGGCAAAATTCATCTGTCATCACTCACAACAAAATGTATAAAATTTGACAAATTTTAATATACTCGTACTTAATATAAATTCGAAAAAATTCCAAGTACATTTTGTTTTAACATTGCAATTCAGCTGAAAGCATTAAAGCCAAATACAGATACAGAAATGAGAATTTCTTTTGAATTCCAGCTCGTTTTAAACGCATTCTTAAAGCGCAACGCGAAGTTCAGGCTCCATTTGGGGCTTGTCAGTCCAAGCCCCTCCTCATACCCGAAAGGGGGTTACACTGTTTGGGTCTTGATGGCGTCAAATTTATGGCTGTTGGCATTGGGCAATGCAAATTGTCAACATTGGCAAACGTCAAATGTTTTTCGCGCGCCACTTTTAAGTGCCAGCAATTTTGTGAGCGCCAGAAATGCATAAAGCGCTGAGGCCAAAGGCGTGGCCATCAAAGAAACAATAATACAAACAAAACAACAAAGACAGCAACTGTCAGGACACAAATCATGTGTTATTTAGTAGTAAAGGATTTGAGAAATGGCACACTCGCCCTTCAATGCTCATACGTCTCCTGTCATCGTCCACTCTCAATTAGCCCAAGTAAACCCTACGGTTTGACTACGGTTTTCAAAGAAGCTGCACTTCGTAGATTTGTATTTCTTTTTTATTTATTTTGTTTCTGCTGCATCTCAGAGCATGCCAAACGTTCTTAGCAACAAACTCCTATTTATACCATTTATAATCCACATTTTTCGTTTCAAAAATGTGCTTTCATTTGCCTCATGGTTATGAGCACTTTCCCAAATAATTTGGAATAATTAACAGACATATTTGTCTTATGAAAACAAATTGATCACACTTCTTCTCAAGCTAAGCGGTAAACGAAACATGAAAGGACAGGAAACAGGAGAGGAAAACCCAATCACAAATTTAGACGAATTCCCACAATTTCACTACCTCGTGCTTGTAGCATTTTGATACTCTGTTTCCAAAACAAATTTGTTGCTATAAAGTAAGATATCTCCACCTCTCCTGTAATTCAGCAAAAGACTATATCTATCACATTTGTATAGCTGGATTGGCCAAATTTGACACACACAATACTGTTCCACCTGCAACCCATACAAATCTGCAAAATGTATTCCCAAAACACATTCTTAGCGCGGATATATCTTCTACAGCTTTATAGGTACAGTCACCAAAGTTGACACACAGTTTACATTTAAACTCTTTGATAGATGTGATTCGCGAACTTATCTCACTTTTTTTTTTTTTGTAAATAATCTGAAAAAAACCTTGAATGGGCGTTCTTTAACTCACACCCACCAAACTGACCTTACTTTTATCAACGGGTGGTCTCCTTACACAACTCGAACGATTCTTTTCTGACTGTACATACATATATAGATAAGCATAAATGGCTAAATAGGTATTTTTATGCCCTGTTAAGAACGGTTATAAAGGGTATTTGCAGAAGACGGCACACTCGAGCCTTAAAATGCTATACATTCTTGATCAGCATCAATATCTAAGCCGATCTAACCATATTCTTTGATCTAAGTCACTACAATAGATAGTGACACAAAATTTGGTATGTAGGCTTTTGTATATCATCAAGTTAGTTTAAATATTCTCCCACCCCCGCACACCTAAAAAAGAAAATAAAGTACTATAATAGCCATGTTAAAGATATAGCCTCGATTTAAGCAAAGCGTATAGTACTTTGTCTGAGAGTGCGCCAGAGATTAGGCAAACCTGAAGGCTACTGTAGTCCCCGACTGCAGGGTATCTTCTAGTCTAGAACTTTGCACTAGACCACTGCATTGTGTTGTATATAAGTATTTTATATAAGTATTTATATATATATGCATATCTGTGTGCTCGCATTTAAATGACAGCACTCAAAGTTAGCAAAAAGTAGAAACAGAGAAATGCATTGTTGTTGCTCTTTGTTTGTTATTTATAATTTGTTGTATCTGTTGCTGACTGTTCAGAAATTGAAAATGCAACAAACCAACGAAAAACTACTAAACGTAACCGGAAGCAGTCTTATTATAAGGTACAAGTAGTCTTATTGTGAATTTATTGTGAGGCTTTAAGGTCGTTCTCTCAAACTGGATAGCCAAAACTGTTTGTGGAATTGCAGTGCTGCCAACCTATATGGAATTCAATTTGGTAGCACCGCAAAATGGGCACCATCAGAACTTGCTTATTGTTCATATTTACTGGAGATGGGTTAGGTATAGAGATTCTATCCCAAATTCACCCGATCCGTAGACTTTCTTTCTGTCCCAATCCTTTCCGTTTTGGACTATTCTTGAACTATCCCGTGGGTCCCTAATCTAGCCCGAATTTCTCGTCCCATCAACAATTTGATTAACTTATATTTCTATACTCTTTATCCAGAAAATTTTTGGGAAAAAGAGTGTAATTGGGCTTGTTTTTCCACATCCTTGCAGATAGAACAACCATGCTTGGTACACATGTTGGCATAACTATATCCTTTATTTATAAAGTGTCGAGAGTAAAACAGTGACAAAAGAAGACTTGTTGAAAAATAAAACGCCTTTATGCCGCAAAAATATATTTTATTCAAAAACCACCCTTGTATGTAGCAACCTGCCTACCAAATTTGGTTTCTATAGCTACAATGGTATCGAATAAGACACTACATTGCCCACTCGCCTAACTCATCAACAAGATGAGACATAACGCTCCAATTTATTTTACAAGAAGCTCATTGTGAAATTTCGTCGTGAACTTGAGAAAACAAATCTTAGTACTATAGGGAATTATACTAGATTACGTGTATCACAGTTTTCTTCAACTATTTTAATATGTAAATTAACAATTTGAAAAGTCAAACTAATACCCGGAACCAGCATGATTATAATCCGCACAATTGATAATAATCAAGCTTGTTTCTGTTTTTAGTCTGTTCTTAAAGTATGCCTAAGCTCTCAGCATTGTGCCAGCTGAAGGTAAGTTTTGGACTTTCACAAAGTTTTTTGTTTTCAAACAAACTTAAAATTAAAAATCTTCTTTAATGCACTTAGCGCACCTTCTCAGCGCTCTTAACTATTTTTGTAACTTTAAGGCACTGCGAAATGAATAGGGTTGGAGTCCATTTTGGGTGTAGTACTTACCTGAATTTGTTTTTGGTACCTTTTGATGCTTTTCAAAATTATTGAAGCGGTTACACTAGATACGAGTCTGTGCCCTTGCTGAAACTACTTTCCCTTTTGTTCTTGCTCATTCACTAAGAAAACGCACAATAAACAAAAAACACACACACAACACAAAATAAGAAATAAGGGTACGAAATGTTTTCATCCGTTGTTGAGTGACCGTTAGAAATTTTTGAAAAATTCGTCTCGAAATTGTCGTTATATTCGTTGGGATTGTTGAACGTAAATGTTGTTCTTGTAATGCTGCCACTGCGCTGCCCTGAGCCAGACGCAAGCGAACGCTGGCGTTGTCGATGCTGAACTGCTACTTGTTGGCATTCGGTGTCCTCTGACAGGCCGCAGATGCCAAGTGGCAAGTGGCAAGCGCCGCGCAAACAGCAACACAACATAACGATCGGGGGCGGCGAGGCGCGGTGCGGGACGGTGCGGTGTACTGCGGTGACAACACGACGTCGGCTCTTGGCGCCCTCGCTGGTGTTCATTCGCTGTTCCTTCTCCCATTCATTTGTTTCCCTGCGAATTCGCTGCGCTGCGCATTGTTTGTTGGGTTATATGAAGCGCCTTTGCAGCGAAAGCTTGGCTCTCTTTCGCACACAGCCGGCAAACGGAAAGCTTTCAAGCTTTTGGCGCCCATTTGAATTTATAGCAGGCGAAAGCTTTCTTGTTGTTGCCAGCGCACTGTGGTTACAACAAATAACAGTAAGCCGTACTCCCGTTTTCAAAATCGAACAATTATTGCAATTTATTTATAAAATTACAGAAAACTAGCTCTTTGGAAACCACAAAACACGAAAGTTTACGCAATTCGAATTCGTGTGTTGTTGATCCTGCGAATTTAACAGAATCTTGGTATTTTCCATACGAAACAAAACTTATTTGAAATCCTTTCTGCAATATTTTAATATCATTTTCGCATACTTAAGCATTCAAATTATAAGTCGAAGTTTTATTAAATATATCAATTATCACCTGATATGGGCACAGAGTATATTCAGAAGCAGAAGGCTTTGACATTTTCAAAACGGATCGAAGTTCGAGCTAGTAGTAAACAACCTATCCCATTTTCCTCATAACGTGTTCAACTGGCAACGTATCAACAGCTCGAAAAATAATTCCAAAACATTTTGTCCCTCTTAAAATTAGAAATTGAAATTGAAATTCTCGAATAAAATACGGGTGTGCCTTTTGATACGAGTATAACAACTACATTCAATACTCTATTTGCTAAATGGCAACTGCCACCAAGGACAAGCAGCTGAGGGCCCGTCAACGCACAGGATTGAAACGCCGTACAACAAAACTAATACGCTTTCAGTTTCGTGATATATTAGCTCCGTGTGACTACATGCGTCGCCAAATGGCTCAGCCCCGTTACGATCGCCCAGTTGCACGTGACGCCAACCAGGACAGTTCCAAGTTCAATTTGTATGTTCTACTATGGATCATTATAGTCCTGTGCCTAGGCTGCGGCATTGCTTCTTGGTACCATAAGGGTGATGAGATGACCGAATACATTAATGGCCAATGGAGCCGTTATGGGGATCTGATGCAGGAGGCGGGAGTCGTGATTACTGACTTTATTAATAGCATTTCGAGCCGTGTTCATGATGTGATACAGAGCGAGGGGTTGACCGAATTCTTTAATGGCTATTCGATCGGTTTTATGGATATGATGCAAAAGCAATGGGACCAGATTAATCGTGCCAAATCCATGGCCGAGATATTTCAAGGTGTGCGCGATAATGTTGTTAATCAGGAGGTGGCGCTACATCAGCTGGAGCAGGCGCTGCGCAACGAGACCGCCTTTCAGTCCATTATCCTGTTGGGCACCTCGGGCGTGGGCAAATCCCTGACAGCCCGCCTGCTGCTCAGGGAGTATCCACGGGCTCAAAATGCAAACTTTGTCTTGAACGATATCGATCCACTTGACCAGAATGCATGCTACCTAAAGGTAGCCAGCATGCTTCACAATTTGCCGCGTTATGGCCGTAACATTGTCATCTATGACGACCTGACCACAAGCGATGTGGACTACATTATATCCATCAATTTGGTGGGATTGGCAAAAACCATCAATTTCAACATTAAGCTGACACTCATCTATATTATCAATCTTAATGAAATGACCGCTGACCTGCAGCTGGATATTCAACAGAAGCTATCGACGACCACAGTTATAACCTATCGTACTTTTGGAACGGAGGATCTAGAGAATTGTATGCGTCATGAGGCCAAGCTGGCCGGCTGGCATGTGGAGGGGCAAAAAATCATGCAGGAATTGGCTAACTCATCGAACGTGAAGACATCCGGCTGCAAGGATGCACGTGATCTGGTCCTGATCGGTGGGCGACCGACATCCAATGACCAGGATCAGCACATCGAGCAAACGAAGTCACAACTTGCCACTGTTTAATACAAATACGAATACGATATACGAAGAATACACTTTAATTACACTTGCACTGGCTACACATCGTTAATCATCTACACTCGCATTAGTTAATCTGTTAATCTGTTTGGCACTCCAAATTGTTCAATTGCTAAATTGTTATTTTATGCGTAGCGGTTTGTCCTGTGGCATTGCAAGCACCCTTAACCAAGGCAGTATATTGTAATAAATGACTGAATAGTTCTGAATAATCCTTATGTTTATACTTGACTAACTAGACGTTGGCTTTATTATACTCACCATGCATTATCCGTTCTAAAATATTTGGCACCTACATTTCAAGCAACATTGAAGTTTCCATTTCCATTTCTCACCTAATTTGACCAAGAATATATATACTTTATAGAATCGTAAACGTCTCCTTCAACGCGGATATAAAATGCTCAACGTATACTTCAGTTTACTTTATTTACGTTAAATTCGCATCCAAGTAGCTGTGTTTTCTCACTAGCCAAGGATATATTTCTTGGACAGTGATAAAACTGAACGATTTCAGCTGGCGCCACTTATACTTTTAACGCTGAAAAGACAACCTATCGAATTAATGTCGAGCACAAAGTACTTCCAATTTGAGCCGTGGTCTAACATTACATTTTAAGTGGCTTAAATTAAATTAAACTATGACTAAGCATTAAATGTTTACAACAATAAAATATAGATACATATCTTACAAACCGTTCGCACTAACAATTGGGCATAACAAATATGGGTAGATTAAGTTATCTAATGATTCCCACTAGCGCTCTCGCTGCCCTTCATATTGGCCAGCGTTGCGTCCAGCTCGGATTGTATATGCTCGAATTGATTGTACAGCTGCAGGAGCTCTTGCTGCGTCATCTCAAAGTTGATATCCTCGCCGGCGCCCGTTTTGAGCTGGAGCACGGCCAGGGCGGTCTTCTCGCGCTGTTGGCAGTGCGAGGCAATCTCAACATTCAACTTCCAGGCCATATCCTCAATAACATTGGACTCATACCGCTCGCTGGCCAAATTGTTCATCATTGGCGTCGTTTGGCGGACCCACAGACGCAATATGGCATCAATTTTGGCCTCATCCTGTAGCTGGAGCTTCTCGCGCAGCTCACGCTGCAAATGGCTGGGCTTGATGATAAACGTCGAGATGCGCCGCAATATATACGAGAACGTTTTAATCAGCAGTAAAAAGTCAGCGCGCGGCACGCCCACTAACCGTTCCAGCTCCTCTAGCGTATACTCTGGCTCGCTGCTGGTGTGGCTCGTCTCCGTGCCGCTGCCAGCCCGTTCCGTGGTGGTGACGCTGGTGCCAACGGTGTTGCTGGTCGCCGCATTGCCCGACTGACCAGTTGCGCCGCCACCGCCGCTAGCGGTGCTGCTTGGGCTCATCTGGCGATGCACGTAGAGCAACACCGTTGTGAATGTCTCATAGGGCAGGGCATTGATGATTTTGATGCCCTCGCGTGCACTTAATGGCAAGTCGAAAGCGTTTAGTGGATGAGCAACAGCTTTAATTAGGTTTACGCTTACCGCTCGGTTATCTTTATCCAGTTGATGCTCATTGCAATTGTTTCTCGTTGTTGGGAGAGGACTATCTACCCAAAACGGTAGGGGAAGGCACATAAAGAAATACATATTTTTATAAGCATTTTAAGAACGCTAACGGAACTCACCCTTTTTACAAATATGCCAATATAATTTGTTTCTTTTCCTATTGGGTTTTCGTTTATAAATTTTCCAAATATATTAGTGATGGGTTGCAACAGACAGAAAGTTATCGATTTCATGTTCAAATCAGTTGAATACATATGTGCGCTTATGTTTGGAAGCTGCCTGCTATGGCAGTGCGCTCCGATTTGATTATTTAAAATATGAATAAGAATAATTTTTTAAAACAAGTAAGAATGCTATAGTCGAGTATACCCGACTACGAAACTCCTGTACCCAGGTCAAAAATTTCCGATCGCATCTTCGTTAACTTACACATATATACACAGATACGCACACGCACGAGCCACAGCGCAAGCCAGGCATTTTAAGTTGTGACTGTGCTTCTTCTTCCCTTGCTGCAGCACTGAATCTTCTTTCGTGAATAACTTAGGTGTTTATTATCCGATCGACTTGAAATTTGGACAGTAGATTAAGAGGACTAAAGTATTGGACATGCAAATCTTAAAGCTATATCTTGAAAATTGTAACTGTAAAACGGTTTTTATCGAATAGCGGGAGAACGGGGGAGATATCTCAAATCTAAAATAAACTTGACCTGCTCCCGCTATACACGAACCTACATTCCAAATTTGGTGTCTCTAGCTCTTATAGTTGCTGAGATCCTTGCGTTCATACATACGGACAGACAGACGGACAGACGGACAGACGGACAGACGGACAGACAGACGGACATGGCCAAATCGAAATCTCTTTTGATACTGATCAAGAATATATACTTTATAGGGTCGGAGATGTCTCCTTCTGCCTGTTACATACTTTGTACAAATCCAATACCCCTATTACCCATTTTATGGGTACAGGGAGAAAAATTAAAGTCAATGTCCAAACAAAAAGGTTACAAAATAATCACCGAATAAGGATAATGGTTCCCTCAATCTTTTTGGCGCTCTTTTTTTTGTTGAAGTACCTTGCCGTTTAAAAAAGCAACAGCTACTTTGGATTGAATAAAGAATTTAGTAATCTAGATGGCTTTGGAATTTTGTATGTCAATCTATCTACATAGTTCGGAACGAATAGAATCAAAGAGTTACAGAAAATTGTTCAATATACTTGTGACATTCGTCCCGTGTAAAGTCGAATTTAAAGTGAAAAATGGCTGGTCTTGGCAAAGATGGCAAAGGAGTGGGAAATGGTGGCGCCCGGCGTCAACGCAGTTCCTTGCGGGATCGCCTCCAGAGCATCTCGAAGGCATCTATTCGCCGTTTGGCCCGTCGTGGCGGCATAAAGAGCATATCTGATACCGTTTATGACACAACTCGTGCTGTGCTGGTGACGTTCTTGTCAAATGTGATCCGTGATGCGGTCACATACACGGAACACGCCAACAGAAAGACTGTAACAGCAGTGGATGTTGGATTTGCCTTGAAGCGACAAGGTCGTACACTGTGTGGTTTCGACGATTAAGAACGTTTGTTAAAAAAAAAAAAACAACAAAAAACGCTAACAGGAAGACTGTAACAGCAATGGATGTTGGATTTGCCTTGAAGCGACAAGGTGGAACACTATGGGTTCGACTGTTAACATTTGTTCAAAAAACGAAAAAAAACGGTCCTTTTCAGGATCAGCAATGAATTCTTTCAAAGAGAACTTAAAATATTCAATACACATAATTTGGTTTTAATAAATTATATTTACTCGCTTTATTCAATTATAAAAATGTTTTTAAATATATATAGAATTTAATTGGAGAATATAATAGAATTGGCTGTTCGCAAATACGATATGCTTAAATATTGTTTCATCTGGTCGCTGTTAACAGTTTAGGGTGTCCAGCGCAGTGATAACAATGTTGTGGAATCTTTTAACGCTATTAATTTGCCGCGCATTCACAAATAATTGAAAATACTAATATTATACATATATATCACTTTATGATCATAATATATATAGAGTTTTGTAACTTTAAAATTAAAAACATACAATTTAAATACACGGCATGGTATTTATATACTTATATCGTAAACTCCTGCCGTATTTTCTCCATATAATCTTCTTCATCAGTGCTAACTTCGTAAACATCTCGGGATATGGCAACATTTGTTTGATTTGAATCGATGCTGCGATTCTTGTCTTTTGTTTCCTTCAATTTATTTTCTATTGGTAAATGAAAATTTATAAGTTGATAGGAAAAGCTTGTAAAAACCACATCTTACTTTGAGCAACGCGTTCGAGTTCGTCCTCAGTGTCGGCGCCAGAGGAATGTTCCTGCTGCGTGGTATCCTGAATGTTATTATCCAGTTCATCAACATCACAGGTTTCGGGTGTACTAGTTGCAGATACCATCTCAACATTCTCATCATCGTCCTCCATTGTGGGCTTCAGTGATATATCATGCACTTCTTCCTCGCTTTCGGGCTGACCAAATTCGGTGGTGTTGAGAGCATAACGACGCCACGGCAAACGCTTTTTCAGCGCATAGCACTTTTCGATCCAGCTGCGCGTAACAATTTTCCCCTTACCCTTGACCTGGTTGTACTTGGGCGTATTCATAAAAGCGCAGCTGTAAGAATGAAAAGAGTTTAAACTTTAAAGTAATGTTTTATGTGGGATTTGGATGAGGGAATCGCTTACATAAGATGCGTGCAGCCAGGCTCCCAGTCTCCCTTGTACTTGGCGCCTAGGGCTAATGCCTTTGAACGCAAATCCGCACGATCTGGATTCTGTATGAGCATATGAATATTTATATATTACAAGCTTTAACAATTAAAATGCATCCGATTTACCTGTATGCCACTGATGACCAAGACAACGCCGCTCAGCAGCTGATTAAAGGGTGCATATTTCACAGTCTTCTCGACATTTGTCTTTTGTTTTTTGGCCGAGTTGTTGGCGTCATCTATAGATGAGGATAGGCGCTTCTGGGCACGCGGTGTCGCTGGTTTGGGGCTTTCCTTGGGCGCAGTTGCTGCTGTTGCTGCTGGTTTATCAATGGAATTACGTTTGCCTTTATTTTTTTTGTTTTCTAGCTCCTTTTCCAGTTCCAGTTGCCGCCTACTCTTATCCGCTTGAATGTGTTTGCTTAAACGCTGCTTCTTGGCATCAGCTGCAGCTTCTGGCTTGGCAACATCCTCACCATCATCATCAACATCATCATCGCCAAATAGGAGTGAATCCCGATTTCGATCCAATTGCTTGGGAGCAACAGTCGAGGTTGCGGACGCCGACGCGGTCGATACTACAAGTTTTACGGGTCTTGTATCGCTTAGCCTGCGCAGCCCAGCTGGCGAGCCGGCATCTCGTATGGCAGCTGCCGTGCTAATTGGCGGTTTATTGTCATCATTGCGGGTTGCCTTCCAGCGTTGAAAGAGCGACAACGAGGCCTTGCCGTCTGTCTCGGAATCGGGCGACTCTTCGCGCAGCTTAACCACGCCCAGTGTGGCGAGGCTGCTGCCTGTGCGAGGCGTTAGCTTGAACTTATCGGGCACCAAAGACTTGGGCTTAGCTGCGGCCGCACTGGCGGTTACATGCATTTTAATAAAGGACAAACCGTACGAGACATGTTTGTTGAATGGCTGGGTGCACACGATCTTTACCAGCTTCCATTTATCCGGCAGCGATGTGGCGGATAAAGCTTCGCTGCTAAAGCAACGTACGCGATTAACATTGCTGGAGTTTTTGCTCTCGATGGGCGTCATAAATGAGCTGGAGAGCAGTATTTCTTTGAAGTCATCCTGCTGGCAGCCAGTTTTGCTGACTAGCACCTCAACAAATGCAGAATGCTCATTGCCAATATCAATGCCAGTGATTTGTTGCGGCTCCTCAAACTCCAAAATAACATGCGCGGACTTTTCGCCAATCGCTTGTGTTTTCCATTTTTTGGCGGCATTCTCCCTCAAGAGATTCGCTGCTGCATGCACCTGCAAAATAAAACCGTTTAAAGGGATGTCCATGAGGCCAAGCCCTTGAGATTACTTACCGAATCCTCGCTGCTTACTTCCCGCACGGATTTAAAAACTCCGATCGGCATCTCAAGTTATTTGCGGTCCAGAACCTGGTCATTTGTGGCGGAATTCTGCTTTTAATCGATATTCTCAAAGATGGGCAAAAATTATGTTAGTGTGACCAGAAATGTGAAGGATTTTTTTTATAATAAAATTTTTCACAAAATTTTCAATTTTACATGTTATGTTTATAAATAGTTTTATTAGGTCACAGGGACAAAAAAAAATGTACGCAAAAATATTGCGATAGTTGACCGATTTCCCCTAACTAATGGCTGTTTTTTATTTATTTACTTATAAATATTTTTTTAGTTTTTTGTATAACGAACAAGGATATTTGCATTTAATTCATTATTTTTGCAATAAAGTCCTAAAGTTCCACCACTGGAAATGGCATTCTTATATTCAAAACGTGTTGCTTTAGACCAAAAGCAAAAAACAAAACCAAACTGCTTGAAAAAGACTTCACGATCTGTCAAAATAAATATATAAACATAAAAATATTGAATTTATTGAAAAACACATAAGCGTTTTTAAACATTCTTGAGGGCATACAATATTCAATACTTTCAACACTTACGTTTCCTAATTCAACTTACGTACAAGTTTTGGTATTTTGTTTGGTAATTTTTACGTTTACCGCTGCGGTCACGCTGCAAAGCGCGCTGCTGTTCGCGCATTAATATCAAAAAGTTTATTTTATTTAAAACCATTGATAAGCGAGGACAAAGTGTCGGAAATATGAGTGGCCTTTTGGCTGAAATACAGCGCATTATCGCTGACCTTGAATCAATCAAAGCCCCTATCCGCAATAAGGCAGTTGAGCAGTTGGACCAAAAACTTAACACTGCTAAAGATGGTTTAAATTCAGTATTATGCAGAAATGCAGACATTTCTTGGGAACATCTATTACGGGCCGCCATTGGTGCGACCTATAAGGTATGTATAACTCATTTACCATATATATTTATAAAAGGCTTATTTATTGTTTAACATCAGCACGCCATCGACTTGGATAAGGCGCGCGAAAAAGCCTTCCAGACGCTAGAGAACAAACGCTATTTATACGGCAACGTTGTTGACAAAATCATTGACTACCATTTGGAGAGTAAGTCCATATACTAATTGAACAGTTAATAACTTAAAACTACTGATTTTGTATTTGTAGGGGGCAGAGAAACCAACGAACACTTTCTGGCCAAGTCAACATTGTTTAAAGCCTTTGAAGAGGGCTTTAAACAGCGCATTGTGGTCAAATTCTTTGGCCACAATTTCCTTAACATGCTAGACAGAGGCATATATTTATCGCCCAAGTTTGTCTCCGAGCTGAAAGTCAGCGAATATAGTCGTAAGTTGCAAGTTTAAAACGCTAAATATCCCCGCACTTACTTACTTTACTTGTTCCATGTGCAAGGCATTCTGTCGTATCTGTTTGAGGTGAACATCGAACAAGATGAGCTACTGTCCTACAAGATATTGCAATGCATTACAAAAACTGTGCAGTTAGCACAGAATCGAGTTCAGCTGCATGCAGATCTGGTTGAATATTTGCCAGCGCTAACCAGCTACAGTCGGGACGCCAGGGATGCGAAAATAAAAATTGAAATAGTGCAACTGTATAATCTATTTGTTAACGCAGTAAGTGCACGACTTAATAATACACTAATACACTCAATTCCTACATCATTTCATTATCCATTTGTCCAGCTATCAGTCAACTATCATCATGAACTGTGCATTCACATGCAGGCTATTTTGCCAAAACTCTGTGATTTTCACAATGACGACGCATTCCGCGATGATACCAAGGATCTCTTATTTGAAAGTGTTATACAATCGCTGCACGCCCTATATCCAAAACTAAATAGCTGCGATTTTAATACCTTTCAAGTGCCCATCAACGAAAATTGGGCTCTAACCATGCAAAAATTGAAAACCATTATAAATATGGAGATTCAAAAACGTTCAGCAGTGCGTGACAAATCCACACTGCTAACCACTGAAAAATTCTCAGAAGTCTTTATAAAAATGTCAGCGCTAACCATGTACATTGTAAGTGTAATCTTAAAATTCTTATAAATATTTATGATAATAATTGGGAACTTCATGCAGGTGGTGTGGCATTTGCAAACAAGCAACGAACCAGGCTCACCAAGGATGCCAAATAAACGTCCTAAAATTGATAAAATGGACACCATAATCGAACTAATAGACAAACAAAAAACTGGTTTTAATGGCATTTGGTAAATATACATATACTATTTAAATATTTGTTACTTTGCGAAGTCGCGCCCATCAAAACCAGATGCAACCATCTAAGATTCCAAGATTGAGAATTTTTGACGGTTGACAGTCAGTTCTGATTGAATTGCGGGACTTGATCGTCTTTTTGAAGTAGAGTATAGCTCTTGTTTAAACCTTTCCTATATGCATTGTGTCAGCTGTTTAAATGTTTATCATTATCCTTAGGTTTGCCATATTCGCAGAGCTGCTGCAGCTGAGCGATTCTATAATAGATGTTACCAACTATAGGCAAACGTTGCAGATCACGCTAGATGTCCTGCTTATTCATGTTACGGCCAAAAACTTGCGAAACGTTCGACTCTGTCTTACAAGCATACTTAACAAGGAGCAGAAAATGCTACAGTCGCAATCCATAAGCTCGGACTTTCTAGCGGAACTTTGGTCCCAGATTGCCACATATTTAATACAAGAGACGCAACGAAATGCTGATTCGATCTTAGAACAGCAACTCATACTGCAGGCATTGATCAAATGTGACAAACTAAGCCCAGCATTGTGTGCAACATTGCTGCAGAACATTACAACCAATGGGCTGTTTAGGCGTAACGAGTGTATTGCCACTATACGCGAAATATTCATACATGCCGATCACTGTGGCCTGGACAAGGCCTCTGGCGAGCTGGAGCCTATTATAAATTGGGCATACGGCAGCAAGAAGATCACCGTCATTCAAATTATGCACAACATAGCCGCCATAGATGCCAAACTGCTGGCAGATACATTTGCCATTGGCATTATCAATTTTCTGGACGATCGTCAAATGCAGCTACTCGGCAGCAGCACCTATTACAGCTCAACAGCAGCCAGCGCAAATCGACAGTTACTGCAATACAAATATAATAAGCAGCTCGTCTGCTTGGAGGAGGAGTTTCAGTCGCAGCTGCTGCGCACCGATAGAACGCACTGTGAAACGGAAATGGGCGCCAAGAACTGCCTGTTTCAAAACAATTATGAGCTGCTTATGCGCATGCTGAATCCAACAACCACCGATGAGCACACAATCAATGCTTTAGTCATGGATTTAAAGAGTCTCAAAAATTTGATCTGTACTATGGAGCGTCTTTTGCACTATAAGGTCTTTGATGCGACCAATTTGACCCAGTGTCCGCTTATAAAACGTATTGGCTTGTTTCTTAGCCACATTGAGGTGAGTGTACCTGCGCCGACCCGAATCACTACATACTCATCTCACAATTTATTATTCATATTCAGTTTCAGTATAAGGCTCAGGAGCCGGAGAACGTGGCCGATAATGATATACGTGATATACTAGATCAACAAATTGCCGTGCTGGACGTGTTCAGTTCCAATGAGATACTGTTGCAGTATCTAGAAAAGCAGCCAATCGAGATGTTTATTGAATTTATGGGCGCACTACTGAAGCACAATTGTAATTATAACACCTACTAGCTCAACGACACTTCCCTAAAGTAAGCTTTTCTCAAAGCATTGTAATTATAAATAACGTAAAAATATCATTTCAAGCACATTAGAAGCTTCAAGTGAGATTAATTGTATTGAATTAATCTTAATCTTAATTATCACAAGGGTTAAGTGTCACTTTGCGTGTCGTTGGGCTATTCAAATGTATAACAATCCCTCTTTTGCTTGAAGACTCTTGCCGAGATCGCACGGAAAACCGAAATCGAGCTGCATTGATAACACAGTGTCTACACGTACTTGGCAGTCTGTGTGCAAGCAGTACCCATCACCTGGAATCATTTCGTCACATATCCAAGAATATCAAACAAAATAGTCAACCAGAAGATGTGCTGCAAGTAATTAAGGTAAACTTTGTTGCATTTGTAGATGGATACTAAGATTGCGCCAAACCCATCTGGCACACAGCTTTATCCTATTCAAAACTCCCCACCTGACTTCTAATTACATCCTTCGTCAAATATTCAGTTAATATACAATAATTAGAAATCGTGTCAATAATGTCGATAGTAATTTAATCTAAAAATATTTATCAAATTTGTTAAACTATAACTATAAAAAAATATTGACTAGAGCTGCAATCAGCATATCAAATTCATTTCGGCAGTTTCGAAAAAGTATTTTTCTTCCAGATTCCAAGCTTTTGAATTTCCCGAATTAACGGATTTTTTCTGATATTTTCCTTGCCACTATTTATGCGTCCTTCCTTCCTTCCCGTTCCGATCCTAACTGCAATTTCTACAAATATAACTATAAGAATAAGCTTAAATCCTTTATCGATATAATTTGTAACTGCACTGTAATTTCTTGTTAATAATAACAATTATCTGTACGACTCTTAGATGCTGTGCAGCTGCAAGAGCTTATCGAGCAAGAGCACTATTTGGCTGGTGGAAAACTTGAAAAGCATCTTTACGGATCACTATCTCAATGTGGATATCATTGCCCAAGTGATTGATTACATTCCCAGTAAGTAGTGTAAATTGCTTTCCTTTGTATGCCATAATCAGATCTGTGAACTATGTACATTACTTTCAGCCGTATTTTACTTCGTTTATGCACTGGATGATCAGTTAGAGGATATGCTGCTGGCCATACACTCGTTGCTTAAGATAGCACTGAAGAAGTCATATCCCACGCTGCTGGCTGTTAAAATTGTGCGCTGCATGGCCGTCATAGCACAGCGCTGTCCCAACATATACGCCCTGGAGAATTTCGCAGTAATATGCACATCGGTGGCCAAATTTCTGACCATGCCAACGTTGGAAGTGCGCTACGCCACACTTACCACGCTTACCATGCTGCTAAACACAAATTATTGTGTCTCTGATAGCGATATGGATACTGTCGGTAAATGCGAGCAACATTTGCAATTTTGCGAGCGACTGTATGCGAACATCGAATGGGAGAAGCTGTCGGCAAGTATTGATCTTTACTCACTTGAAATTGTTGCTTATATGTTTTGCTTGCAGTTCGACAGTAAAGATTTGATGCAGAATAGCAATTCGGTGACCATTCAAACGCTAATTTCATTCTTTGCGTTCAGCACATTTCACCAAGAGATTGCACTGCAAAATCTGCTGCACTGCTATGAACTAACTGAGCGTCAGCTAAAAGAATGTGAGTTTTACCACCAAATAGCAACCATAACAATAAAGAACAGCTTTATTCGGCACCCGTAACAAAAGCTCTCTCTTTTTTTACTCACTGTTAGCATTTAATAATACAAATTAATGGCGGTTTATTTTAATTACAGCTGACTTTTGTGCATTGGAGAGCATGGTGCATTGCCACAAATTGACAATGCGCGAAATTTTGACGCCCTTTGCCGATATGTTGCTGCACGAGTGGAACTGGCAGCGCTGGGATATATCCAAGTGAGTTGTGCAACAATCCAAATAATCACAAATGACCAATCATCAATATAATTATCTTGTAGATTTCCTTATTTCTTCTGCTACACATCAAAGGAAGACTTTCTTAAATCGCATGCTATACGTTTAATGTCCTATGCATTTATATATGGCAACACACAGGAAATACAATCCTATCAAAATCTCATAAATGAACAGGTATGCATGTCATGTAGTATTCTTCATACTAATCTACGAATATGCTCTTCTTTTAGGAGACCGTGCCCATACTTAGTTCCTATGTGATTCCATATTTAAGCGATTGCGCTGAATCTAAATTTGCAGACTACAAGAAACATTACAGGAACATGCAAAAGAATCTAACCCATTTTAAGGTCGATCCCGTTAATGTTTCACTCAATGTCCATACGCTCTATAATACAATCAAGATGCTTCTCGATAAGGACGAACTAGCCAAACTGTTTGGCACCTCGCTGTCCTGCAATAAATCGTCAGTATGGTATAATCTTAGCGTAACATCGCTCTTTAAATCCCTGAGCAAACATGTGGTTCGTATTGCAAAATGTTATACAAAATATTCCAAATTTACAATGGTATTTCTATGATTTATAGAAGGGCGACGATACGGCTAATGATATGCGTACCGAGGCCATGTATCTGCTTATGTTCAAGCATCCACTCGCATTGATTGACCTGCTTACCATGTTGAAGACCGATTGCTATGAAGCCGTGCTCTCCAGCCAAGTATTGCGCTCCTTTTACTTATATTGCAACATTGCAGATGCGATATTAGACACGGCCAAGGCTTTAGAAGCAACACCAGCCGCTGACACCAATTTGGTTCAAATAAATTGCGCTTACTTTGTGCGCGACATTTGGTTCTTTGTGTGTCGCTTTCTGTTGCACAGTGAGTAATCGTCTTGCATCTCAAATTTGTGTTCATTGCCTTCTAATTGCCTCCACTTGTAGATAAATGTAGAACTTTTCAGAGATATGCCTTGGAATTCATTCAACTGATGCTGGGCAAGCACAGTTTTGAGGCGATCAATCCCACAGTACATATGGATGAAATAGCCAAGCTGTTGATTGCCTGTGTCCAGCACATTGAATCAGAGCATCTAAAGCTCAAGGCTGTGGACATACTAAAACAATACATCACTGCATATAAGGAGCAGCTAAACGTGCAATCGCTGCTAGACGAGGCCGGCGAATGCGCGGATCTGCAGTCATTACAGGATCTCATTGATACGGGGCTGCCAAACGTCGATCAGCTCAGCGTGGTGGACTACATTCGAGCATTTCTAAGCCCCAGCCGCCTGGATCGCTTGCACGGCCTGCGGGAATACGTGAGCTTTTATCAATTGAAATTATCACACACAATTAACGGCTAACAATATTTCTTAGATTGCCGAACACAAAGATGAGCTGCAGGCACGCGGTCAGCTACTTTTTGAGCTTATCAATCGTTTGTTGCGTATGGTTCGCGAGTCGCCCAAGCAGGAAAGCAGCCTCGATGCCCTTAAGTGCTTAGCTGAAATTGGGCCTATTAAATTAAAGCACATTTCGTACTACTTTCAAACAGATTTTGAGACCCATAAGGAGGTAGCACTCAAGCAACCACAAAAAACCTTTAAAGCATGTCCTTAAACTATATGTTCATTGCAGTTCGCCGATCCTATGGAACAATTTGTTAGCGGCCTTATGGATACGCTGGATAAACACTTGTTTAATTTCCACACCAGCACACAAGAGGCACTCGTCAAAGTAGCTGGTCTTGTGGTGAGCTGCAAAAGCAGCACTAATTTAATCGGTATGTACTCGCTTTCGAAGAAAACTGTAACCAAATTTCACTTGATGTAACTACTTTCAGCTGACCATCAAAATCTCTGCATCTTTCGCACCAAGCCAAGCAGATCGGCTTTCTTGAACTCGCACATCAACATTCCGCCTATTGATTGGCTGAGCGTGCTTAAATCCAGCGAGCATTTGGATTATGAGGAATGGATGTGCGCATTTATGTGTCAGGTGTTCAAGGTGTGCGGCTGGCAAGGATTTGACACATTTGCGGCCAAATCCTTTGCGTTTGCCAAGGCCTGCTTGCAGCCGTTTATAAAGCTACTGCTGAACACGAAAGAACGGCACTTGGACGGCCTATGCTCAATGCTCGACTACTTCTTTGAGAGATTCTGCGAGTTAAAAAGCACCACGAATGTGTCCAAGTATATTTACCACGAAAAGCGTGCCATCAAAAGATTCCTCTACATATGCGAATGCATTCGTCTTGTTAACAATTGGTATGTCCATTTCAAATAACAATTTAAAATAGCAGAATAACATACTATAGTGTGTCACTACCGCTCTCCCTTCAATCTATGCTTGAGAAATATTGCTATAAGTATATCATTTTATATACCACAGGAGCATTCCCATCAAGCTAAGCAATGTTCTAATGGCCAGCAATCATTGTCAGGCATATTTTCTCAGTATTATGTATCTGGAACTTTGGGCAGATACTACCTCAAAGTCCGAAATCTTAGCTGACGAAAACTTTCAGATGTCCGCAAAGAAGGTAAGCGATTATAGATTTATCTTCTTTGTATACCCTAACTTACTGAACTAATGCACAAATAAAACTGTAAATGCTGAAAAACTTATAATTCAGTATACATAAACTACTGTAAATAAATACAGATAATAATTAACAGATTTATTAAATGAGGCTTTAACAAATTCTAGCCACTAAAGGTGGACAACGAAAAGTCCAAGGCTGAAAGTTAAAATTATATAATTATAATTCATATAATAAGAAAAAGTTGTTTTAAGTAAGCTTGTATTATAATCAGATTTGTAACCTGTTTTGATTTAATCAGTTTCTGCGCTGAGCTTAATCAGTTTATTACTTGTTCAATAGGCATATGAATCGATTGGCTGCCTGGATGCCATTCCTGGATTTCTGAATCCATTGCGCTCTCGCGTTGATTATCTCAGTTTGAACAACAATCTGTCTGGAATTTTGCTTGAATCGGATACTCTTGACATAACCAATAGCAACCTGTACATGGACATTATGAAATGCAATGGAATGTTGGCGTATGCCAATATGCAACAGCGTTATTGCAGCAACACACAAATGGACTATGAATTACTTTGGCGTCTTGGTCAGTGGGATGATGTGGTCGACTATCAACCAAAGGAGAACAGATCAAACTTCATGGAAGTGGAATTCAAGAAGCATCACTATTTGGCACTCAAGAGCATTAAGAATCGCGAGCAGGAGAACACCTTATCGTCGATCAATAGCGCCTATCAGTGTCTTCAGGCCATATTGCGCGATATCAGCGTGGAAAGTCTCCAGTCTCTCTATAAGTATATGAGTTGGCTAAGTACGCTTCAGCAGGCCGAGGACTTTTGCGAGGTGGGAATCGAATAAACTATCATTATGACTATCAAATCTTTATGCCTTCCATTTTTATTCGCAGATTCAGTTTTATCAACAAATGTCTGCTAATGAAGTTTGTCAAATATTCCACAAATGGCAAACGGAGCTCAATCTCACTTACGGCAATTTCCGGTGCAAGGAGCACTTACTCTCCCATCAGATAGCGCTCTTTAAAATGTCTGGAACGCGCGCCACTCGCCGCATTGAAGATTACTACAAGCAGAACCCCGTACACACTTATTTACTTAAGTCCATCACCGCGTGCAAGGATGCTGGCAATTTGAATCTGGCCACCAAGTATATTTCTACGCTACGCGATATGCCAAATACCACGGAATACACAAAGGCAAGTCCTATCAATGGGTGCATTCATCAGAGCTAATCGCTGACTTATTTCCACTACTTCTTGTCTATTGTGATAACTTTAAACATGCGCTTTTTAATAAATCATTCAGTAAAGACATTGATTATAATTAGAAAAGCAGCGGAAATCAGTCATCTGAAATGTCTTTTGAAACAGATTTACCAACCGTGCTTTCTGAAGTTCAATCCATACCTTAACTTGAAATCAAACTAATTGACGTTTTCTCATGTTCTCAATAGCTAAATCTACATTTTAAATCTGAAATTTTCGGTGGCTTCCACTTGCATATACCTGAATGGTAGCACCAAACAATTTCGATATCGTAATGATGGAAAAACGAATCAAAATTTATTCACAAAAATAACATTTAATTAATTACAGATCGCAGTGTTGTTGGAGGACGCGGATGTGAATATTAAGACAGGAAATGACCAGATTGCCAAGGCTATATTTGATCATACGGTTAACAATAAGGACTTTCAGTACTGCCCGCAGCGTGCTTCTGCGCTGCTCATGCAGGGCAAGTTCCTCCTGGATTGTAATGCCCAAAGCTTGACCAACGTAGTGAATCAAAATTTCAATTCTTCTCTACTGCTGCTGCAGAGACTTTGAGTCGAGAAGAAGTTTTTTATGGACACATATCCGGACAATTTCAAATGGGAAACATTTGATTCGTTCAACAGGCAGAATCGCAAAGATTCCCATGCGGCCATAGCCAGATATGCGGATCGGGAGTATCAGCAGCTGTCTGACTATCGCAACTCACAGGAATACAAAACGCTCGTTGATATCATACAGCAAAATCGAGAGTTGGCCAACAACGCTAATCGCACAGATGTGGAATGTAAAATGGGCGCCCATTTCTTGAAACGCTACGCAGATCTCGATGAAAAGCAATTGCAGAGCACCGAGGATAATCTTACCGAACATTTGTGTTTAGCAATCCAGCACTATATCTCCTACTGCCAACTGGATAATGGCTTCTCAAGCGCTGAAATTTATCGTATTATTGCACTTTGGTTCACGAATGCCCAGAACGTGAAAATGATGGAGCTGATCAAAGAAAAAATTAAGTTAGTGCCCAGCTACAAGTTCATTTGTGCTGTCACTCAGCTGGCTGGACGACTCGGCTCGAAGAATACGGAATTTCACAATGTGCTCATTGATTTGCTGGTGCGCTGCGGCCGAGATCATCCGCAGCAAACACTTTATAAGCTTTATCCATTCGTATATGCCCACATGGACGGCATCTACAGCAATACGCAACGCAAGAGTATAGCTACAAGTATAATTTCTAGGATCTGTAAGCTAAATCCCAAAGCTGCCGCCTGCAGCAAACAATTTGAAGCCATGTTTCCAGGTAAGCTGGATCAACTTGAATGTACATAATATTTGGCTAATCAATATGTTCTTGCAGCGCTTATTGACTTTGCCAACACGGCTGTCCTTCGCGATCCTAGCGGCAGACCCAGTGGCAAAGCAGTGCCAACAAAGCTAAGGAAGCTAAATTTACTCAAGCTAGATAATGTACAGTGCCCCACAGTGGAGCTGTCTGTTCAGCCCAGTGCAACATATAATTTAATCAGTAAGTCAATATTAGCTGCATTAATAGCCGAGTCGATCTAGTCATGTCCATCTATCTGTCTGCTGACACGGGGCTTTTACACTGCTTTGTGTTGCAAAGACTGTGGCATAACTAACAACTTTTGTGTCTTTGTGCTTTTCATTAAACTTAACCATTACCCTTTTTGCAGGCGTTGTCAAATGGGAAAGTGAATTCAGACTTTGCGACGGGCTCAATGCACCCATTAAAGTGAACTGCCTATGCTCGGACGGCGTGGTACGTGCACAGCTAATCAAAGGCCAGGATGATCTGCGCCAGGATGCAGTCATGCAACAGGTGTTTGGCATCGTCAACGAGCTGCTCAGCAGTGACTCTGAGTTCAGTGAGCGCAAGCTACAGTTGCGCACCTACAAGGTGACCCCACTCTCAATGCGGAGTGGCATTCTCGAGTGGTGCAGCAACACGATGCCCATTGCCGAGTACCTAATAGGTAACGGCACTGCCGGTGCGCATAAGAAATATCGCCCCAATGACTGGGCCCACAGGATGTGCGTAGACAAGTTAAGGGTATGTATCATAAATAACCCATTGTTTTTATCAGACTGGTCAGGCTTCATTATAAATGATCATTTGCAGAACTGTGCACAGAAAGACAAATCGACCCGCATAGCTGTTTATCAAGATATTTGCAATCATGTGAAGCCAGTGTTTCAATACTTTCTGCTGGAGAGGTTTGCCTTACCAGGCGAGTGGTTCGAGCGGCGTTTAGCGTATATCAATAGCGTGGCGACCACCTCCATGGTGGGATATATGCTTGGCCTGGGAGATCGTCATAACAACAACATTCTAATAAATGAACAGACCGGAGAAGTTGTACACATTGACTTTGGTATGTATTCATAAAAATGGTGCAATTTTGAATAACAATTTATGTTTATTGTGCAGGCATTGCTTTTGAGCGAGGCAAGATTCAGGCAACGCCAGAGACTGTACCCTTTCGTTTGACGCGTGATATTGTCGCCCCTATGGGTGTCTGTGGCACAAATGGCGTTTTTACCCAATCCTGCGAGGCGGTAATGCATACTTTGAGACGCTACAAGTCTACAATTACCACTATATTGGAGGTTTTGCTATACGATCCACTTTTTATATGGGGCGTGATTTCAAAGGAGCCATCTCAGCCATCATCTAGTAGTAGTAATGGTATTATAATACCATTATAATATATGCATACTTTTCCATTAATTGTTAACTTTTGCAGATGAGGAATCAAAGAATTTATTGGCACAACGTGCCCTCTTACTGGTACAGTACAAACTGGAAGGCAGGGAGCCCGGTATACAAGGAAACTCTAGCGTCCAGGCTCAGGTTCAACGTTTGATCAACGAGGCAACGCTGCCAAGCAACTTGGCTTTGCTATTTCATGGTTGGGCCCCCCATCTGTAAAAAAGGACGTGTTACACCAACAAAACCAATACTCATTTCACCCAGTTGGATAGTTTTAACAACATTTATTTATGAAGCTCATTTATTTTACTCTGTGAACTTTTTTTTTTTGGTATTTTTATAAAAATATAACCATGTTCATGTCGTGACTGTTTCTTTTTCTATACAATCTAGTCACTTGGACTTAACGCTATGTTGATGAAACTTGGCAGAGATGATTCTTACATATATATTTTATTATATATATATATATATTGAGTCGGTGTTTGAAACTATTTCTTTGTTTTTCAAGATATCTCAACCTTACTGACCATAATCTTTTAATCCTTATTGGAATCGCTTAATGAAATAGATAACAGCGATTTAAATAAAAAACGATAAGAATCGTTAATCGCTGAGCAAGGGCGCTGCCAGACTGTTGAGCACGTTGTAGGTATGGCAGCACAGTTGGGTGGCAACGCTCGCCAGGCAAGCACAAATAAATAACATTAGCATTAAAGTGAAAGTATAATTAAGCTGTTTCCATGCAGCGTTAAACAATAACAACTGCACAGATTGACAAATCATGAACATAGACGCAAAGTCGCAGCCGCCTTCAAGAGATGCGTCAGCGACAGATGCAGATGCAAATGCGGATGTGGATGCGGATACAGCGACAATGATAAACACAAGCGTATCAAATGAATCGGCCAATGATTGGATACGTTTATCACAATGGGTGCATTGTTTCTGCGTTGTTACGTTCGATTTGAACTTGGGACAGGCACTTGAGTACGTCTACCCGCCCGAGTGCCTGCCCAGTGACCAAGAGGTGAGCAACATATGCTACATGGCCTTTCCGGACTCCAATTCGGGCTGCATGGGCGATACCAAGTTCCATATGCGCCTAAGGGCTATTGGCAATGCTAAACATAAAACGCCCGCCCCAATGCGCCACTATAACGGCGACTGTGCGCCAGCCATGCGCTACGATAGCAGCCACTACTGGGGATTTGTTTACTTTCGCCAAAAACGTGATCCAAATCTACCACGCGGCTACTTTCAAAAGAGTTTAATCATTATAACGCGTCTACCATTTTTCAATCTTTACTATGATGTGCTTGCCCAACTGGCACCCAAATATTTTGAAGAGGGCAACCAGCTGCTGCACACTGCCTGCGAGCAAATAAACAGCCAATGGCCCAATCTGATTGTCGGCCAGACGCTCAAACTGCCGCTGCTGGAGTGCAATTATCAGATATGCATACCGAAGGCGAGCACCAGCAGTCGTAAGGTTCACTTTTCACAGGTGGCTACATCAACGCCGACGATGACACAGTGCAACCAGCAGCTGGAGATGCCCAGGTCCGTCAAAGTATTGGCATCTGTAAACGAGCTGGAGCTGTTTCATAGCCTGAGTTTTGTCATGGAGCATTTGTATACGCTGTGGGAGCTGGTCATTACAGCTGAGCCCATTGTCGTTGTGGGCACTTCACCGGCCGATTGCTCACACATGGTGCAAGCCCTAGTCGCGGTCATAGCGCCACTCGAATATTGTGCCGAGTCGCGTCCATATTTTACCATACACGACAGCGAGTTTAAAGAATTTACACAAGAAAGCGCCAATCGACCCATACCACCCTGTATTCTTGGTGTATCCAATCCGTTCTTTGTGAAGCTGCTTAAGGATTGGCCGCACATGCTGCGCCTGGTAGATAATCAGGTAATACACGCACACGACAGTATTCACGACAAACTTATTAACGCTTTCCTATTGTCTTCTTGCAGAAGAACATGCAACAGCAGCAACAGGAGCTGCTGCAGCTGCACAAGAATACGCGCAATGCCAGCGCCAAGTTGCAACAGCCAAGCGGAAACAATCACAACATTTTGAATGGCAGCTTGTCTGCAGCGGGCGACAGCTCGACCGCTGGTCTGCACACCAAGTACAAGCCGTTCTTGAAGAAGGACAAGGTGCTGATTAAGAAGGTATTACTGGGCATAAAGACCAAGCGGCCGGAGCATGTACAGACGGCACTAATTAGGCGCCATATGTTAGAACTGACTCAGAGCTTTATGATACCGCTGGAGCGTTATATGGCCTCGCTGATGCCGCTGCAAAAGGACATTAGTCCGTTCAAGTCGGCGCCCAATGCCAGTTCATTTAAGTTGGATGATTTTTTGGCCACGCTCGAAGCAGCTGGACCCCAGCTGACATCACCGCTCAAGGGCGACTGGAAGGGCCTGTATAGGCGCTTCTTTAAGTCACCCAACTTTCGAGGCTGGTATGAGTCAAGGCATCGTGAACTGCAATTAACGCTGCAGGACCTACAGTTGCAGGCGCTATCTGAAGCGAATCTCGAGAATTGGGCCCACGACAAGCAGGAGGTCGAAATAATTGATATGATACTCAAACTAAAACAAAAACTGAATCTCTACAGTGATAAGACACAGCTCGAGGGCATCACAAACAGCACCCAGCGTCAGATCCGTGCCCAGATTGAGTGCATGAAGGGGCTTTTGCCACCCGATTTAAAGAATGTCGTGAATCTTTGATGGTTTGTGCAGTTAATTAGCTAAATATAACCCCCCTACCTTAATGCCCCTTTCCTTTGAATTTCTTGTATTAAGTTAGAAACTGTGCATGGTTATTCTTAATCGCCCCTCAAATCAAGCCTAGTTACGATTATAAATAGTTAGATGTTTATGTTTATGCGTGTTGTATGTGTGTATTGTTCGTTTGTTTCTTTGCCCTCATACTACCAACTTAGCATGTAAGCAAATAGATTTTTGTGTACAAATTTACCATATCCACAATGTTTTCCAAAATTCAAATTGTATATACATATATATTATTGCCGCGAGGCTTGTCAACAGTGCGAAACAGTTTATTCACTTTATCATGTTCAGAAATTGTCTTGGGTATCCAATGGTTCATAATCGTGGAGCACAAGGGCAATACAAATATTCCTATTAATGTAAAATAAATGACAATTGATATTACTGCCAAATGTGTATCTATATATATAAAACAGTTTACCCTGATTGGTGACTGACTGACTGATTGCAAATCATCGCACAGCCCAAACCATAAGAGCTAGGATACTGAAATTTGTACAATAGTTCCCAACTATGATGAAAGTGCACACTAAGACGGGATTTTGGAAAATTCCACCCACAAGCGTGGAAAATCGCAGAAAACTGCTGCATGAAACATTTTTTGTTTACCAACCAATCCGCTTGAAACTTATTTTCAAAGATCCATACGAAAAATCATTTCACACATACGAAAGTTTTACCAGCTGGTTTACTATATGTTTTCTCGCAGCCGCCAGTGTGGGTTTGTTAAGTAAAAATACTAATTACATGATCTTTTTCAGCATTTTCCATTCCACGTTTCAGTTTCGCCAAGAATTCAGACCAAATGTTAAGAAATTCGAAACAATTGAAATCCATTTTATCGAAACGTTTTATTGTACTATATTATATATATACATATATATATCTGGGAGCGCAATTAATATAATTACGGTAATAATAACAACTGAGCTTATAATAAACATCAGTAATAATACATATTGAATATAAGCCGCTGACTAACAAAAAATTCTGAAGATCTCAAAATTTGTTTTTAAGTTGTTTACTTTCAAGTTAAATAATTCCCCAAAAAAACTATTAAAAATAAGTGTTTTTGACTCGACAGTAGAATGTTAATAATTTTTCGGACTTAAAAAAATATATGTAATGTTACTGATTTTTATAATAAAAATAAATAAAATGGGAATATTCGACTTTTAAAATGATCATTTTATTGGCGTGATTCGTTTTAAATTGAAAATAATAACTGCTAGTTGCGATCCCTTTTTTTCGAAATTAGATTTGGAATCAGCATATGTTTAAATTAATTTTCACAGCGTAAATTAAAATTAAATAGTTATTGTCGCTAAAAAAAGAGAAATTTCAATAGAATACTGAAATTTAAATTAAATTCTGGAATTAATTATGAGTCCAATTGAATAGTTATTGTTGCTAAAAAAAGAGAAATTTCAATAGAATACTGAAATTAAACATTGATCAATTCTTGAGCAGACAATGAACTGGCGTAAGCCGGAACATACCTGATGGGGTCTGTACTGTATATGTAGCCTAAGAGATAGTGAAATCTTATCACTGTACAACAAACAGTTGTTAAGGTTACGAGATAGATAGATAGCACGTCCTTAAAATTGTTAGAGTTTGTTTGACAATTGATAAAGTGCCATGGGTAGACGAGAGTTTCAAGCTTTTATTATAAATATCAAATAAACAAAAAATGAATGACTTAATAGATACACATAGAATTTGTACGTAAAATGCAATATGTTCAATGAGTAGACTGCATATTTATAATTATGCTGGAAATGTGGATACTTCTTGATGTGGTTAAATGAGAAAAACAATATCGTCAGCGACCATTATCTGATTGTCCTCCGTCATGCGATGCATGGCCGCATCGATTTCACCGGTCGCAAAAGGCTCTGCGTTGTTCTCATTCATGGCCGCCGTGATGCGTGCCAAGGGCAAACTTTGTTCGCGCGCATCACGGAACAGACGTTGCAAACCATTTTTGAATAGCCCAAGACGTTCATCTGTAATGGTAGCGGGCGTGGGCACAGTGAGCTCAGAGCTGGTCTGGCTCTCCGAGGCAGTGGCGGACTCGCTATTTTGGTTTGACGGCATAGAACGGCGAGTCTCGCGGCGCGTAAGATCGCCAGCATCTGGCTGTGGTGTCTCAATATCCTCGTCGCTGTCGTACATAGCATTCGGATCTGCTTCGGTGCGTGTGCGCTTGTTGCGACGCGATGGCGAACGTTGTTCGACATCAGCGGCGGCGTGGCCATTCTCCTCTTCATCAGAGGAGGCGCCATTGCGACGCCGCTTGCTGCCGCGCTCCTTTTCCAGTACCTTCTTGAAGTAGGCAAACTGCACCAGCTCTATGGCCGAATGTGCATCGTCAATGCTCACCGTTTTTGACATGCGTGCGCGCGCATGCGCTGTGGACAAACGGATGAGCGTTTCTAGTGTACGCGCCGTTATGGGCTGGGTGCGTGCCACATCCGATTCGACGGCTTCCTGAGAGCGCAGGCGCGAATACTCATTGGCAATCGCCTCACAGGCCGGTTCCGTCAGTTTGGGCTTCATGCACTTGGCAATGTGAATATACTTGCGCATAAAGTCCACTGACAGAATCTTCTCATGACGCTTGCGCGACTTGCCATGCAACAGTGCATCATATTTCTCATACACCTCCGTATCCTTCTTCTGCAATAAATACGGTATGCAATTTAATAAGTGTGCGAATTGCTTGCCATAGTTTGTGCTTACCTCCTCGGAGTTGGAGACGAAGGCCAGTGAGTCAGCATAGGAGCTGCCCATGGTGAGCGGCTCGCCATCAGCCTCCTTTGGATTGCGATAGCGATGCATGCGCACCACATGATCCGAAATCATCTGATCCACATCGCTATCAATGACGTCCAGCATAACGAACAGCAAATCGAAACGCGACAGCAGCGAATCCTGCAGACCAATATTCTCCATGGGCGTTTTATATTGATCATACTAGAAGTAAATAAACATTAAATTTTAATTTTTATATAAAATTCTAAAAGTAACTTTTTTTTTTTAATTTTTATTATAATTATTTTTTGATTTTTATTATAAAAATGTAAAATAAGATTTGAAAGTTGAAATTCAATATTTATTTCATAATTTTATTTTTTCGATCGAAAAATAAGATTTAAAACTAATTTTTGGAATGAAAGTGAAAAAAAAGTTTATCCTGTTTCCAGTATATATAAAGTATATTTAGAATTTTCTTTGAGCCCATAACTCTTATTTACGATCCTTGCGATTGTAAGTATTATTGGGAAATATAGTTTTTGTACAAAATAAAACATTGCTGAAGGGGTGGCAGGGGTTGCTAGAAGTAAAAGTACTTACGCGTCCGTAGACTGGATTAGCGGCAGCCAGCACCGAGCAGCGGGCATTGAGGGAGGCGTGTATGCCGGCCTTTGAAATTGTGACGCGTCCCTGTTCCATCACCTCGTGTATAGCAGTTCTATCGATGTCGCTCATTTTGTCAAACTCATCGATGCAGACAACGCCACGATCGGCCAAGACCATGGCGCCGGCCTCCAGTCGACGCTCGCCGGTGTCCTGATCCGTGGTTACGGCAGCGGTCAGGCCGACGCCACTGGAGCCGCGACCGGTTGTAGGTATGGCGCGCGGCGCCGTATTGAGCACATAACGCAGCAGCTGTGACTTGGCAACGGATGGATCACCGATGAGCAGAACGTTGATGTCGCCACGCAGACGTGTGCCATTGGGCAGGATCTTCTCGACGCCGCCAAGCAGCAGACAGAGTATGGCCTGTTTTACATAGGAGTGGCCGTGTATGGAGGGAGCCAGACTTTTGCTGAGCAGCTCGAAAATGTCATTGTTCTTGGCCAGTTTCTTGCACAGCATGATCTCCTCACGCGAAATGTCCAGATTGCTCTCCTTGCTGAGCAGCGATATGTTGTTGGCCAGAAGAACGGTGCGAAAGGTGCCGGATGTGTAACCACCGTGCTTACCAGGCAGACAGCGATAGTTGCCAACGATCTGAACGCGATCGCCGGGCTTGCAACGATCGACAAGATCATCGTCGCAAACAATGTCCACGGCGCGCGGCAATTGGCCGGCGGGTGCCTTTTCGGGCATCTCCTGTATGGTAAGCCTTTGATGATCCTTGTACACGGACAGACCAAACTCAGTTTCCAGCAGATTGCCATCATCGTCTTTTGTGGGATACACAGCGCTTGAGGGCACCGCCTCAAAGGATGTGAGATCTGTATACTTGCGCTCCAAAACCTTGCGCGTAGCTGGGCAATAGTGGACGCTGCGTACGACCTTTGGATGAATGAGCGACACCTTGGTGACAATGCCCTCCACGCAGACCAGATTGCCCAAATAGATAGATGTAAGCGAGCGCGGCGTTACGTGCCGATTGCCAAAGCAGCCCTCGAAGCCAACAAAGAAATCTTCGTACTGTTTGGCATAACTTGGATCAATGGTGGACACATATTCCTTGAGTGCGCGACCAAATGCCAGCTGCTCATCAGAGGCGTTGCTCAGCAGGCCGAGGGCACGCTGCTGGTTCTTACGCTTTAGATCGTTTATGTTCACGACCAGACGCTTGCTTTTCTCGGCTATCATGTCCTTGACATGGCTAGCGTAGATGCCTTGGTCCTCCTCATCATCCAGAAAGTCCACATACTCGCGCTGTATGTCTTTTATATACTGTTCCGCGTCGTGTGCCATTTTCAAATAACAATTTAACAATGAACAACAAGAAAACGATCTGTGAACGCAATTGCCGCCGCACGCCGTACGCTAGAATAATTTTGGCGGGAATCACAGACGCAAACACAGGGCTGCTAATAATATGTGAGTCGATGACATCGAACTCGTTCAATAAACGCTTGATCGAAGTTTCGATAGTTCTTCATGTCGTGATCACTGTTCACAATTTAAAAGCATTGCCAACACTGGTTGACACAATTTATATTACAATGCTCTGATAAGAAAATGTGTTCAAATTTGTTCATCATTCTTGCAAGTAGACCAGCCATATTTGGTACGCATCTATATATTAACAATACTCTCAGTTTTTAAAATGTCAAGATCTTCTCCAATTCTTAAAACGCAAAATTTACAAATAATTTAAAGATTTCAATTTTAAAAATAAGCATAATTTTTTAAGACAATAACCAGAAATTATATGATAATGAAATATATAATTTTAATACGATCGTAAATTAGAACCACCTAAATTTATTGTATGACCAATCAGTTTTTTTTTAAGTATCTCAGCCTGGAGTTATTGGAGCCTATTTTTTTTCACTGTTAATAATACTTCAAAGAGTAAATTTGATATGCATTGAACTCTTTTATGATGGCTTGCCCCAATGTATTAGCCCCGATATTTGATTTACAGTGTTTTCATTGTAATAAGTCCTTGAACGATTTATTACAATATTTGCAAACTGATTTGATAATTACAATATTTGACATATAACATTTATACATATAAAGGATTGATAAATATGTAATACATAATATATTGCTATTTTAATTCAAGCTTTAAAGCTTATCTTCACATAAAAAGCTTATTATTTGGAAGGAATAAAGTTAATTGAAAAAAGGTTACAACATTTAATAATCCATTTATACGCGTCTTTTTCGCATGTTGTGTTATTATATATTATGTACGTTAAACTTGTTACTCAGGTCGATAAAATAGTTTATGGCTGAAATTAGTTATATTATTCTGTTAACACAATCAGTTATTATTAGAATGTGAATCATTTTATTAGCTTTATTAAAACGACAGAAAGTCAATTATTTGGAAGTTATACTTGTTTGGAAAACACTGACGTATAAACGTAGTAATTGTGAGCTAAAAGATGACTGTAATAAGATACATTAAGATTACATTCATGCTACTTAAATTTTTTTTAAAATATATAATAAATATATAAGTATGTATTTTCATTTGTATATACTATATATGTATGTACATCTATGTACAGTTACACCCTGTACCCATATTATGTGTAAAGTCTACATATTCCTGATCGGCGTCAAAATCTTAGTTGCTCTGACCCTGTCCATAGAGACACAAAATTTGGAATGCAGGTTTCTTTCTATACCGCGAGCGCAGAGCAAGTTGCTTTTAAATTTTAAAGATTCCCCCGTAAATCTTTAAAAGCGTTATTCACCAACACTGAAAGATTTAGCCTGATTGGCATTCTTGGGTCACTTGATCTGTTGCGCAAATATCTAGTCGATAGGCTAATAAGCACAGAAGTTATTCAAGAAATAAGTTGCAGTATTGCAGAACTACTTGAGCTGTCTGTGGGTGTATGAAGATGTGCTCGGCAATTTCAGACCTGGGTACAGGTTGTCTCGTAGTTGGGTATAGTCGACTGGAAAATTCTTATGACTTTCGTCTTGAAGGTTTCGAGAATATGAAGTGCCGTTAGAAGTTATGCAAGTGTGGACTGACAGCTTCGCTACTCTGGCCCGTTTCTGCCTCAAACAGAACCTGCTGTATGCGTAGCTTAGCAACGGATCGGCAATATCCATCGGGAATCGAGCGCAATTGAGATGCAACGCTTTGGCCAAAAACAGCGAATTCATCGTCGCTAACAGTTCCGTTGGGTCCAGCAAAGCAAAGACCAGCATTCGAAGACGACGGCAAGTCCAGCTGCTGCGACGGCGATGGTGATGTGAACGGAGTGGATAGACGTTGCTGCTGCTGAGATTGTAACTGATGGCTTTGTGAGTGCGACATGTATTTTGATTTGCGCTGCGCCGTCTGGTGTTGCTGGTGTAACTGCTGCTGATGTTGCTGCTGATGATCCATGATGCCGAGCGAGGAATCATCAATGATTAGTTCGGATTTGTTGGGCGCCCGTGTCAATGACGCTGAGCTAATGCAGCTGTGTGCATCGTCAGTTGTCTGACTGCTGGCATTTGGTGGTGCAATTGTGTTTGTAGCTATGCTCACTCTGGCGGGGTTCGTCTTCGTGCCATGCCCATTCAAGTCAGTGGTAAAGGGGTCTTCCAACGGCTCAGCAGACACCGACTCCGTCTCCACCTCCTGCAGTGCATCCTCGATCAAGTCGGCTGCCGGATGAAGCAATATTTTCTGTTGCACATCCTTTTTGATTACAACAGTTGGGTTATTCTAAGGCGATAATATAACATCGTAAGTTTTTGGAATATTGTAATACCATTTAGTTAAGTTAGTTAAGTTTAGTTAGGTATACTTACGCGTTTGTAGTGGGAAAGTGAAACGGTGCGCAGAAATGAATCGGCGCGCTTAAACCAAAATAGTTTTGGTTCATAGCATCTGCCAAGTTCTTTTTCGCGCGTAAGTATTCGCAATTCCTTCGTGTATACGGTGCGTACGCTTTTGATCTTCAATTTTATATCGAGAACAGTCAGATTGGGTATTTTAAGTGACCTTATCATCGCCTCGTAAGCCTCCTCACGCGCCCCACGATTTTTATATGTGTCCAGCATCGAATTGTATAGGCATGGCTGCCGGCGGTAGGCTTCCAGAAAGTCGGAGATTGGTATTTTTGTCTCGTTTAATTTAGCCATTGATTAGATTGTTTGTAACAAAAACAACAACAGCCAAACAAACAGCTTAATATGCTGATGAACATATGTATGTACATATGTATGTATTTTGTTGTTTACGCTGAGCGTTAGAGATGGCATAGTCAGCTGTGCTATACAGCAGTGCTGGTAACTATCGACTACCAAAGCAGAATTGATTAACCAATAGAAACTACCAGCAAGAGGACTAAAAATTCCAACAAAATTACCATTCATTCATATGTTATTATTAAGAAACAAAGACCAGCCCACACAATTCTTCGTACTAACATATATGTGTATACACATAAGCATTCACACGGCTGCGTTACTCATTTTCTGTGTTATTAGCTGGAGTTGGCAGCACTGATAGCGCTTGACGTGATGACATTTTAGCAATATTGTTATCGTTATCGCAGTAGGAAGCCGGCGGTCGGACGTTCATGAAATTTACCGCGTTTTATTAATTTGGTTTAATTGTTCATTTTGACAAACGAGAAAGTGCAGGTTAACGTACGAGATGGAGGGTAAGTAATGCATGTTAACTGAAATGTTTTTAGTAATTTCAATTGTCAAAATCACATATTTTTGCGTGAATTTAAAGGTGTAGTCGAGGACATGTGGACGCCATACAAGCGTTTGTATAATATATTTCAGTTGGCCATATCGAATCCCAACGACGTCACCTCCGATTTAGAATTGTGCCTCAAGAAGTACAAACAGAACTTCACAAATTTTCTGCGCAACCCGGTAAGTACACAATAACACAATAGCAACAACAACATAACCAAACTTCCATTTCCCCACAAAGCCGAAAAGCGAAAAGAGCCGTTCACACCTGCGCAATGCGCTTATAGAGGGTGTTATATTGTCGGGTCAGACACGCAAGGTGGAAATCTCGCAAGAACTGATCGATGAGTCCATCATACTCTCAGATATGTTTGATCTTGATGAGATATTTGCCTTGGAGCTGCTCTGCTCGGCACAGCGACAACAGATTCATCATCCTGGCCTACCGCGCGGCCTGGTTGCCGTCTTGCTCTACTATGATGGTCGCAAGGCCATCTCTTGCACACTGCGCGACATGTTCCAGGCCGTGAGCGGCGTTTCCTGGAGCACCGACTTGCCCAGAGAGGTAAGCATCATGCTCAGCTCTTTCATATACCAAACAGCAATTTATTGGTTGTTTTTTTGTAGATGACCGCTTTGATTAACAACTATATTCAGAATCTGGTCGAAGATTCTAACATACTCGGACGTCTATTGGAGCTGCTCGCTGAAATGGATGTAGAAAAAGAGGTAAGACATTTTTCATTATTGTCGCTATTCAGGCGTGCTTCCTTTTACGCTTCCAATCAAATTATTTGGTACAAAAATTGTTCCGATTTGAAAAACACAAATTATTTGGGTTCAAATTACTTTTCATATGGGCGACCAACCAAGGAAAAACTTACTCGTAGCCGATTACGAGAGTCCCTATCCCAAGGTCCAAAATTTGCAAGCACATCATCGTGCACTTACACATACATACACACACACACATACACACACACACATACACACACATACATACAAGCGACAGTGCAACAAGCATGGCATTTCAAGCGGCGTCTGGGCTGCTCGCCGCTCTGCAGTAAATAAACTAGAATGACTTCTTTTTTTACGCCCTGTACCCATAAAATGTGTAACAGGCAGAAGGAGACATCTCCGATCCTAGAAAGTATACATATATATTCTTGATCAGTATAAAAAAAAATTGATTTGACCCTGTCTGTCTGTTCGGATGAACGCGTCGATCTCGGCAACTATAAGAGATAGAGACACAACATTTGGAATGTAGATTCCTGTGGGCCATACGCAAATCAAGTTTGTTTCAGATTTCCCCCCCAAAAATCGATAAAACTGATTTATAAAGAACAATTTTAACAAGTAAGAATGCTATAGTCGAGTATACCCGACTACGAAACTCCCTGTACCCAGGTCAAATATTTCCGATCGCATCTTCGTTAACTTACACATACATACACAGATACGCACACGCACGAGCCACAGCGCAAGCCAGGCATTTTAAGTTGTGACTGTGCTTCTTCTTCCCTTGCTGCAGCACTGAATCTTCTTTCGTGAATAACTTAGGTGTTTATTATCCGATCGACTTGAAATTTGGACAGTAGATTAAGAGGGACTAAAGTATTGGACATGCCAAATCTTAAAGCTATATCTTGAAAATTGTAACTGTAAAACGGTTTTTATCGAATAGCGGGGGAACGGGGGAGATATCTCAAATCTAAAATAAACTTGACCTGCTCCCGCTATACACGAACCTACATTCCAAATTTGGTGTCTCTAGCTCTTATAGTTGCTGAGATCCTTGCGTTCATACATACGGACAGACAGACGGACAGACGGACAGACAGACGGACATGGCCAAATCGAAATCTCTTTTGATACTGATCAAGAATATATATACTTATAGGGTCGGAGATGTCTCCTTCTGCCTGTTACATACTTTGCACAAATCCAATACCCCCTTTTTACCCATTTTATGGGTACAGGGAGTAAAAATGTATATTTGGTATTTAACATGTATACAACTTGGGCTACTTTTAATCTACTGTGCAAATTTCAAGTTGATCGGATAATAAACAAGGAAGTTATTCACGAAGGAAGATTCAGTACTGCAGAGCGGGGGGAAGAAGTAGCGCAGCCACTTGTGTGTGTGCATGTGTAAGTGGACGAAGATGTGTTTTGAAATCTTAGAACTGGGTACTCGGAGTTTCGTAGTCGGGTATACTCGACCATAGCGTTCTTACTTGATTTTATTATACGATTGAGTTGAAATTGAAACGCAACAGATTAATAAAGACCAAATTATTATGCATGCAAAATCAAAGATATATCTTTTAAATTGAAATAATTTTTTTATTGAGGGGGAATATTCAAAATATGATATTTTAATTTTGTCACGAAATGTGTAACACATTGAAAGGAGACGTTTTTGATTTGATGGCAATATCGACTCCTTATAAACTGAGGGTGCATACCAACATGTATGCCAAGTTTGGTTGCTCTAGCTTCAATGGAGGGGAAGAAATTCCCCGATTATAATTATTGTTCAAATCTCAAATAGTTGCTGAAATATGAGACCGATATTTAGAATGATATTAAAATCACAATTTCTTATTTTAGATCATTTTACTGACCAAAAATCGCGCATTTGGATCAAAAAAGCACCAGAACCAGGTACTGGGGCTCTATAATGATACTCGCAAAGCCTTGGCCATGGCGCTCTTTCATTGGTCCGCCCAGCGCGGTCTGCCAAAAAACATTGCCATACGCTTGCTGCAATATTTAGCGGATGTGAAGACAGTCGATGCCACTGGCAATTTGGACGATATCACACTAATTATGCTAATGGCGCTGATGTATGCGTATGATACATCGGTGCTGCTGATTACTGAATGCGAGAGTCCGCATACAGCTAACCTGCCGATCCTAAGCGATCCAGAGTATGCCAAGAGCTTTTATGAGGCGATCTATGCGCAGAGTCCATGGCAAACGCCACATCTTGATGCGATTGTTAAGTACAGCTTCGGGCTAACGCTCGCCAGTTTGAGGCAAGCACCTAGTGATCTGCAGGCAAACGCTGGTGCCATAATCAATCGGGATGAGCAGCTGATTGACGAGGCACTGGCGTCAAATATCTTTAACTTTTTGAATCGTCATCTACTGGAGAAGAACATTGTCTACACGTAAGCTGTTATGTGCATTTCATCTGTTTTAATAATTTATTTATTTATTTATGAACTACTACAGCACCGAATTCATTTATCGCCGCTTCCACGTACTCATTACGGATTTTATTGACTTTATGCATGCCAAGGTATCTGAGTTGCGCGGCCGTGCGGATGATGCAGCCCGCACAATTATAAGCTTTCAAAACGAAGGACTTGAGCCGCCTCCAAACCTTGATTCAAACTTTGAGCTGCTAATGCTGTGCGTGGCCAAGCTGTATGGCAATAAACGTGCCGTTATCACATTATGCAATGACTATTGGGGACCCATGGAAACCGGAACGACTAATGGCATTCACAATTATGTTCAGAACACATCACGGGCTATCTCGCTGTTCAAGTTTATACGTTTGGCCAGCGAGTTGCTGCCGCAGACACTGTTCAAATCGTATCTGAAGATGATTTCGGGCCTTACACGCACCGAATTCTCGGCACGCTGCGCCTTTAATCTTCTGAAGAACTCGCAAAACACTTCAGCCACCTATGCGGTCAGCTGGGATCATTTCTTCAATGCGCTCAACAATTATTTCCAGTAATTAACGATTATATTTATATATTGATTGATTTAATAATGCATTTGAAACCCCTTACAGCAATATGCGCAACGATTTCGATGTGAGCGAATCCAATCCTAGTGATTCGATTTATCGCAGCCGCAGCATGCCACGGAATATGACGGCACGGGAAACTGAACATATGGGAGCCGTAATGGAAATTATGCAGTCAGTGGCCGAAAATGATGAGATCTCTCGTATTATGATTTGTGAGCAGGCCGTCTGGCAGACGCCGCAGGTGCTGCTCGGCCTGGTCGCTTGTGCAACACCAGTGTTGCTTAAAGGAGAGATTCTATTTACATTGGCTGCGCTGGGCAAGTCGAAGGAGACGGCACGCACCATATGGTTCCATATGGAGGAATCACAAATAATACCCACAATATCAACGATTGCCTCAGCATACCCCGAGTTCAGCCTGGCGGAGGAAATTGAACAGAACGAGACCCGCCTGGAGACATATAAACTAACCCGTGGCATACTCCAGCTATTGTACACACTTATGACAACACACATGCCACGCAGCCTGGGCTCTGGTCCACGCCAGCCCGGCTATGATCCCTATTTAAAGTTTGTGGTCGATTCGATATTGCTTAAGTTCTACAATCGTTCGTACAAGGATCCCGCCGAGAAATGGGAAGTGGGCGCTAAATGTCTTAAGCTATTGTACTATCTAATGGCCAGCTACCGGCCCAAGGTCTCTGATTTTCTGGAGGTGCGCGATGAGCATCCATATCCGGGCTACCATATCATGCTGCAACTACAGGCCAAATCAGATATGTTGCGTCTGCTGTTGCACATCATTGAAGAGGCACGCGAACATCTTGATGATTACAATCAATTTAACGGCAAGGAGTTGCTCGAGGAATGCTCCCTCTATGCTTTGCTGCTGCTGGAGGTGGCCCTCTCCAAACAAAATGCCTTTTTCGAAGCGCACGCCACTGCCAACTGTTCGATACTGTTGCCCGGTCTCAATCGCCTACTCCTCGGCCTAAATCCGCGTACTCGAAATCCCGATTATGTGCTAAACATTACCAAATTTGTAACCTACAACAGTTGGCTGCCGCGACATACATTGGCCGCCATTAAGATACTTACTGCTGTCACAATGCTGCCGGATGTGGTTACCCTAATCAACAATATGTATCAGCCGGGCAGCCCCGACAAGCAGGAGATACGTCAAAGTTTTGTCGAGTGCTTGGAAATGGATTCGCGTGACACCACGCAGGTCATTGATGAGCTACTGGAAAATTTGGCATCTAATCGAATTGGCTATGCAAATGATTCAAATCCCAATGACTCTGATATACAAATTGATTTAGAGGCGCTCGAAGAACGCACACCGCAGTCCATTGAGCTACAAATCAAGGAAGCTATTGTGCATCTATTTGAACTAAATGTAAGCCAGCCGTTACCAAATTTTGTTTTCTATCTGCTTGGCATCGATGTGATACGCGATTTTATGGCCAATGAGAAACAACAGGTGGGCCTAGACATCAACTGTTCCTGTATTAATTCGTTGGTCCTGCTGCTGGAGCGTCATCTTGAGGTGGGTTCCTTTTTTTTTTAATCTTCTAAAGAGTTGGGAAGCAGCACAGCTCCCACTCGCTCTTTCTCACTCACTCACATTCGCTTTCTCACCATATTTCATTGTAGGTACAGCGACAGAAGGAAGAATATTGTGAGCACACGGGCCATATTGTGGATCGAGTTTATCGTCTATTCCACGGACTATGCGCAAATCGTCGCACCTCGGAGCCAATATTGCGATACTTCCGTTTGACCTGTAATGATTTTCTGTTGCGCCATTTGGGCGCAATGCCATTCCGTAAGCATTGCGAGGATCATATGTTGCATGCAATGAGCCATCTAATGAATTCTGTGTCCATTGAGATAAAACTGGCTGCCACACAAGGCCAGACAACACGCTATCTATTACTATGCGACATACTGCTTGCCGTCAACTCGGAGACACAGCGCAACGGTCACTGTGTGCCGCAGGAGATGGGCAACAATCTGTTGACGCCACCGACCTCCAATTACTTTGGCGCAGACGTGCTGCCAGGCCGAATAATGCTGCAGAACACATCGCTGGGCCTTCACGTGAATCGTTTGCTTGACTGCCTAACTCTGCAAACCCAAACGTTCGCTCAACCCAATCTTGAGTTCTTCGATGAGTCGCTATTCGCTAAATTGCTGGTCGATTGTGAGGGAAGCACTGGGAACACTGGTGCCGGCATGATTAATGTACACAAACTACATGATATACTGCACGATGAGCTGCGTCATGTGCAGAGCACCATTGCCAGTGGTCAGCGAAAGGCGATCATTAATGAGATAACCATACTGCTTCTCCATACCATTAAATTGAACTCAGTACGCAAACAGCGCTATGCCACATATGCTTTTATGAACGCCTGGTGCCGTCTGGTGCAGGTGCTCTTTAGCATTATGCCGGAGACTGTGCTGCCGGTTAGTGTGCGTAAACAGCACATTATTGACATTATGGAGAAAATATTAATGAAGGTGGAGCCAAAGCAGCCGCTCCTTAAGATATCTGTACTCGCAACCGATACAGTGCTGGTCTTGATGGCCAATTTGCGTTGTTGCTATTATCAAATGGAGGATGATCTAGCCCTCGACGAGCACGGCAATGTGGTTTGTCTGAGCGATATGCCCAACGTCGTTGATGTCAGCCAAAATAGCATTAGCAGTATTTGCGCCAACGGAAGCAACAATAGCAACTTACGCTTCATACTGAAGCATTTGGTTGCCTGGCTTATATCCAGTGAGGTGAAGTCACAAAAGCTGAGCATTAATCTATATTCCTCACTCCTCAATTGTCTGCGCATTGTGAAGCGTGTGCGCAGCGAAGAGCAGTTAGAGTACAGCGATAGGTAAGCAAAATTAAACTGAATATACAATTAATAAGACTATGGAGAACTGATCATCACAGAGATTACATGGACGACAGATGTTGACTTTGTGTCATCTCTTAAATTAAGTAAGCAAGTTTGCAACGCCAGGATTACCAATGTAGTAAAAGAAATCAGTAAATCAGTTCACCATAGTCCTCTTTACTTGCTTTATCGTTATTTTATTATAAACTAGCTGTACCCTGCCACACTTCCCTGTGGCACATTGTGGTTGCATCACTATTTTCCTTCCCGTGAAAATATGAGAACTTAGAAACCGTTCTAAAAACCTTCCGTGGAGACGGGTGGGAGTAGATTTCTCAAGTTTTATACAACAGTTTTCCACCCATGGGTGTAGATTTTCCAAAGTACTGTATGTTTAAAATTTTTGATGATGTTATCAATGCGACAAATAGATTAGTAGAATCCTAGAAGCGAACTGTATATTGTGTGAAAACTTGAGCTCAATCGGTGCAGAACTTTTCGAATTTTTGACATTGGAGCAGACCAACATAACATTTTTATATAAATACATAGATTGTAATCTTATCAACATCTTATTTGTTTATTGGCAGCTTTATATCGCGAACATCAGGCAACTCGCAGTCGAGCGGCGAGGAAGTGCAACAAAAGGAAATGGCCGCGGAGATAATTGGCGCCTTTGGCGAGAAATTGGTGGAGATCATGTGCCATGATGCAATCACTGGACATGATGTGTGCAGCATGCTAGCGCTTTCCTGCCTGGATATCATCTCAGAATTGCGTGCAATTAACACGCTGGCTGATATAGTTACAACACGTGGATATCTCAAGCTCATACTGGACAGCCTGTCCAAGTTGAATGAACAGCTGTGCGGTGTACTGCAGCTAAATCCGGATAATCTACGTCCGCTTTATGTGTACGAATCGTCCATGGCATTCCTGTCACAAATGTCACAGACTTACATTGGTGCAACCATTTTGCTGGCTGCTAAAACGCTTGGTGTCTTGGCCAATATGAGCATCTTTGATAAGCAGCCGGATCTTAAGGCCAGTGAGCTGGTGGATGATGATGATGATGATGACTTTATACCTGCGATCAATGTCCGTTTCCGTTCCATATTGCTGCCGGCGCTAAGTCTGTGCGAGGGCATTATATGTTCGCTTGGACCACAGAATACTTCCGCAAATATGCAGGTGCTCAATTTTCTGTTAGCTCACATTGATATGATTGAGAGTATGCTCCGGGCGGCAACGCCATTTATGGATTTGGGCAATCTGCAGCAGCTGGCGGCCATAACCGGTCTATTTGCACGCGTCACAAGCAACAATGTGGACTCAGTTACGGATCATGTGACTGTGGATCGCAATCTGGACATGCGCAATCGTATGAGCCGGCTGCATCAGCTTATGATTGTGGTCTTTGGACGTTTTACTGTTAATGAGACGACCATTCGCCGCATGTTGCAACAGAAGTGCCAACAGCTCAATCTATCCGATCTGTCCGATGATCAAAAAAGGGAGCACGTTAAGAACTTTTTGGAAATTGCAGCTAATTTATCACTCTACTGCCGCAATGCCGTTACCAGTCATGTCGGTAACGGCGTGTCCTCCAAATTCTTGCTCACAACAATGATGAATGAAGTCACACCGCTGTAAGTAATCCCATGCCATTACCATTGCATCCTTTATATTCATTCGCATATTTTCTTAAACCTCCACGCTCAGATCTGGTAAAACGGATAGCAGAAAACTGACTGCCGTCATGCAGGCCATATTGAGTCAACTGAAGGGATCGATTGGCTACTTTTTCTCACAAAACTCAATTGCCGACAATCTTCTGCAGGAGCGTGAGTCGCTTCCCAACATAACTTTTGGCCCCAGCGGTAAGTTTGTCACAGCCCATTGTATTGCGGACGTTATAGTTGAACTTATATTATTTAATCACGTTGGCGCTCTAAGTGAAATATTTTCAAATTAGTTACAGTGATAAATAGCGCTTTGAAGTGACATTTATATATAACACAAATCAGAAATCAAAGTCGAATTTCGTGGGGTAGGTCTTTTCTTAATAAAAGAGTCAGTCTGGGGAGTATGGATGGTTCATAATTTAGTCCACGAAGCGCAATGTTTTAAATTAATTTCTGCACGATTTCAAGTTAATCTGGTAGTCCTTACATACTAAAGAGCCCAGACGTACAGACGTAAAGTTGATTAGTGGTGTACAGATCGGCGAAATCATCAGATGAGAAAGCCTAGAACACCTTTAATTTTAATCGGAATAACAGATACATAATAGCCGGTCTGTGCACAGATTGATTAACTCCATCAATCACAAACAAATAATAATTTTAATTTAATTTAATTTAATTTAATTTTATATAACGGCTAGATGAAAACTATCTCTGTATTTATGGCTTCTACAATATTTATTTGAAAAGGAAAGGGAATTTTAAAAACTATGACATTTCATCGCATTTCTATAGTTATTCTGCAGTTAATCAATTTGTACACTGCCCGGCTCATATATGGCCATTTATGAGCCAGCCCAGCCATTTAGCTTAGACAATTTATGCAAACACTTCAAGGGAATATTGTCAGATAATATTCTAAGAAATATATTAACGCATGTGGGTTGTAGATATAAACAAAGTGAGAAGTTGAGTTCGACTTAAGATAGTAATTATTAATTATTTAAAACTTTGTTTAATGTTCGGCAGGCAAGCAAAACTATTTGGAATTGAGCCAGCGTCACAATGACAAACGCGGCGAACTTATGCATGCCGTTTACATAGCTGAACAGAACTTATTTCTGCTCTGGATACATTTGGATTTCTATTTCCGAAATGCGGTTATCTACTCTCAGGAGAATCGCAATTCTATTAACGAATATGTTTTGGGTATGTGGACTTTAATTGAATTGCTTTTATTTGTGTATTATCTAATAACTGATTCGTTTTTTTTGGCGCCCAAACAGATCCACACAATATGTCCGTACTGAACGCTTCACAGGAGGAGATAACGGAACTGAGACTAATGCTTATCTCCACTTTCAACGAAACATTCTGCACACAACTAATCACTGCCACCGAAGGATATACGGTTAAATGTAAAAACTTTAATGCCGCACTGTTGCGCCGCATCAAGGCGCTTGTACAGTATGCCCCACAAACCTAATGTATTTTATAGGCAGACTTTGTTTTTCAAAATTGATCGTCATAACACCCATCCTGACAACGCCTTTTTGATTCTGTTTCGGTTAATTTACATAATATAAAACATAAATTTAAATGTAATGAATAAATTTGTTTAATTAAATAAAAAAAATAAAAAATATACATAAAAAACATAATTATGCATTTCTATTTCTCTCTCTCTCCCTCTCGCTTATGATGTCATTTTTTGCAAAATGTGTTTATCATTAGCCTAATCAACAAATTAAGAGCAGAAATCATAAAGCTTATAAAAATATACTGTAGAAGAGCGTATCCCAAAAGGTGGGTTGCGACCCGATACCGGGTTGTAGAAAATTGTGCTGTGTTATAAAAAAAGGCAAAAAATTGTAAGCAATGTAAACAAAATTGTTAAATAGTATATTTTTACATCAGATAAACCCAAGATTACAATACTACAAGATGGGCAACGCAGTACAAAATAATGGCATGAGGGCAGCTTCCATTTCATAAAATAGATAACGCTCAAAATGGGCTATCCGCTATTTTTATAAACGAGGGGATAAAGAGTATACTGGGCTTGCGAAATGTCCGTCCGTATGAACGCAAATGTTTTCCCTTGAAGCTAGATCAACCGAACATGGTACACATGTTGGTGTATACCCTCAGTTTATAAAGTGTCAGGAGCAGAGTATCCAAAAAGTTTGGGAAACACTGCTGTAGAAGATAAGACGTCTCAGGACGAAAGAGATACTGAAGGTAACGCAGAGCTACACAACTAAAAAGGATTGGATCTGCACATGTTGCGCTGATTTAATAATTTCAATATAGAACATTTTAGCTGCAACAAGATTTATATGAAAAGTTTTTCTCTTATTATTATTCTAATAAGATTTAGAAATGGTAAATTAAAAAGCGTGCCGCGACGATGAGACTGGTGCAACCTTGTTTATTTTAACCCTATTTCTCTATCATTCAAATGCATGTACTTGGACATGAATTCCATGAATTAACGGCCTTAACTCGTTTCAAAAGAGTTTGCCGCTAAGTGGAGAATTTCTTTTAGCAAATGCGGAATATTCTTGTTTTTATTTAAGCCGAAACCGTTAAGCGAGGTCAATTTGAGCGCTAACCAAAGTTGTGGGTAGATTTTTGCATTAGATTTCTTAGAACGAGACGGATAACCGAGGCAGGATGTATGAATGAAGAAGGCGCGCCTCAGCAAGTTGACACATCGGTGCAACCATCAATGTATCGACTATATATCGCATGTGAAATATCGATAGTGTATTACGTATCGATGATTTGTTGCGTCTCTATTTCTTTTTTGATATCCGGTTCACGCAATTGGTTCGTTTCGCGATTTTGTCTTGCAATTTTTGTATGAAATTAGCACAATTTGAAGACTTTTTGTAATAAACGTAAACATTGAACGAGTGCTACATGCAATTGACTAACAAAAAATGCAATTTAGAATTGATAAAGTGCATAAACAGCGCCGATGTCGCTGAATTATTTTTTTGTTATTTTTGTTTTTGTTTGTGTTACAAAAGTGCGCGTAAACTAAACGATTAAAACATGATTTACTTTTTGGACTGCTCAACAGTTGCTGATACGAGATGGCCCCCAGAAAGGCTAAAGTACAGAAGGAGGAGGTGCAGGTCCAGTTGGGTCCTCAGGTGCGCGATGGTGAAAATGTCTTTGGCGTTGCCCACATCTATGCCAGCTTCAACGACACGTTCGTGCATGTCACCGACTTATCTGGCCGTGAAACCATCGCCCGTGTTACCGGCGGCATGAAGGTGAAGGCCGATCGTGATGAGGCTTCACCCTACGCTGCCATGTTGGCTGCACAGGTAAGGCAATCCCGTGGACGCGTTAATTCCAACATATCGTTAATCGATAACTTTTGCATTGCAGGATGTTGCTGAGAAGTGCAAATTGCTTGGCATCACCGCGCTCCACATTAAATTGCGCGCGACCGGCGGCAACAAGACTAAAACTCCTGGACCTGGCGCCCAATCGGCGCTGCGCGCTTTGGCTCGTTCATCAATGAAAATTGGACGCATTGAGGATGTTACTCCCATCCCGTCCGACTCTACACGCAGGAAGGGCGGTCGTCGTGGTCGCCGTCTATAAAGCGCTCAATTCTGCGGCACATTCAATGCTGTATTTGTTGTATTTGTGAATGCAGCATTCGCAATGTGCATTGAACGATGAAAATAAATATAAAGCGCTAACCTTACATATATATAAATACATCTTATAATGTAGTAATAAAATGATTTAAACATGAATGCGAAATTCAGTTATGATATTATGTTGACTTCGCTTTCTTGCGAAAAAAGAAACAGCATAAAAAATTCGGACTTTTTTTGGTTTTAATTTTATTGCGCTTTTATATAATTTTATTTATATGTATGCAAATTTCATAAAAGTAAACTATTATTAGGTTTACATATATCAAATCGCTGAGGGCTACAGAAAGGGGAATATTAAAGCATATTCATTGAATTATTCTAAATTCGTTATTGTTCTATAGTTTTATTTTGCTAAAACCTTGAAAGCACTGTGAATAAAATTAAGTTTAAGAGCTAGGTACATTTTTATGCCCTTGCAGAGGGTATTGTAATTTTGTCTCGAAATGTGTAAGGGATTGAAGGACGTTCCGACCCAACCACTAAATCACATAGCTGCCGTTGGATCGGATGAAAAGTGAGTTTTCGCATGAAAATAGTTTTGTATTAGATCCAAACTAAGTGAGAGTTCTATTATACTTCTATAGTTTCCTATAATTTGAACAAAATCTGATCACATAGCTCCCATAGGAACAATCAGACGAAAATGGAGTTTTGTACAAAAAGCATTGCTGCTAGGGTACTAAGGCACTCCGAAGATAGCCGTTATTGTTTTATAATTTTTCGTTTCGGATTATGTACATAAGTAAATTGAATCTTTATGCCTATGATCAAATCAGATATACATATATGTACATATAACCTAGTTATATTTAAGCTAAATTTTCAGCTTACAAAAATGAAACATGCAGGCTTCATGAACATGGGAAATAAAATGTACAAATATAAATGTAGCTGTTTTTGGCTCAGACAGACGGATTTAATAACACAAGGACATCCACCAAATTATTATGGTGCTTGGCGAATTCCGATAGATCTAATCGATACTTCAATTGCTATCGGTATTGTTGTCAAAACTACTTGTACATGTCTAAAGATATGCATGTAGTTTTTGCAATTAACTTTTATTGATAAATTGCGTGTAGTAGACATTTAAAAGTATTCACATTTTGCAAATACTAAAAGGGTAAACGCACAGCTGTTCGATGCCAAAATGCCACACTGCTTATCGATTACTAAAAAACTCTGTGGTCCTCTTCTTGCTTCTTCTTGCCAACGCATCGCTGTGACTGGCAGTTTTACAAGAACCACATAGCATTGCAGAGATAAAATTCACATATACAGAGACTGTGTAATTTCCACACACAGAGCTCAAAAGAGCAAGTCGAAGTCGTTGAGAAATAGAACACAAAAGAAAATTGTCAATACCAGTAACATGAAATATAAATTACTAGCTAAGGCTAGCGTGAAAAATAATTAATATTGTAATTGGCAAGTTCAATGCACGAATAATATATTTGGTTATATATATATATACATATATACAAGTATATATGCGTATGCACGTACATGTTTGTATATTATGTGTATGTGTTTGTGTGTATTGTTAACATGTGTGTGAATAAGAAATTCGCAAACTCGATAAAACATCGTGCAAATTGTTGAGTGTCAGGCCGAGATTCGTTCATATATATGCAATGTATTCGTGTTCCTTCTGCCTGGCAGCGCATAAGCTCTCATAGGATGTTCAGAGATAATAGTAGGTCGGCAAGCAACGTCAAGAGGCAGAAATAGAAGCAGAAGCAGAACCAGAACCGGAGCGAGATGTGAGAAGCGGCTAAAAAGCTGAGCAATATTGTGTTTCCAAGTGGTTTTGGTGCTGTCAAAATTCCTGTGCTAGTGTTTTGTATTTTTTGTGTGTTTGTGAGCACTTCTTTTTTTATGAAAATTGTATATAAACAAAAAGTTTTCAAAAGAAGCAATTTTAGACGCATGGCAAATTTAGAGCCAAACAAAAAAATTCCGCAGTGTAAAACGAGGCAGCAGCAACATAAGAAGAAGAACCAAAAAAAGAAAACTTGTTTGAGGCGAGAGGCAGCAGCGAACAAGACGTTAAAAGGCAATCTCAACACACAAGCTGAGAGGGGCAAAGCAAAGCGAAGAAACAGAAGCAGCAAAAGTCATTTTGCAGTACGTCTCTACTCCTAGCCATAAGAGAATATCACACGGCATAGATAGCGATAGCGATTGGCGATAGACGATTGCATTACGGAGGACGGCGATAGCGATTGTCAATAGCAATATCAATACGGCGGGCAGCGACGCAACCGCAACCGCAACGACGTCACCGATATCAATATAATCATAATACAGCAGCATGGATGAAGATGACAACATATCGAATGCTGATATAAGTATCGATGACGACGAGGACGATGAACAGCAGCAGGATAATAGACGCCAGCAGCGCGCAGAGAGACCCCTAAATCGAGATCGAGAGGCTGACGATGAGTCCTCAGATGTGGATCTGCCCACAGCATATGCGTTGCAGTTTCAGCTAGCTCATGTAGCCAGCCGGAGCGGCGGCGGTGGTGGTGGTGCCGGCAGCGTCGGAGGCAGCGGCAGCAGCAGCGCTGCCACAACACGCAACGCAGCGGAAACAATTGGATCTGCTGCAGATAATTCGCCATTTCACGATTGGGACTCAAACACGGCTCCACGGAGCAGCAACAGCATCCAGGCAAGCGCTGAGGAAACCAACGATGCCACCAGCGCTGCCAATAATACGGGCGCCAAGCCGAGCTTCTTTTTTGGCACCTCATCGTTTATATTACGCAGCCGCAAGGAGGTCGCCGCTCTCATTAACACCGAATGCTGCCGTGGCAGTCCAACGCCCGATTTGGACTCAATTATGGATACGCTCTTTAATCCCGGCACACCCATTGATAATCCCGACAATATCGAGTGGATACGCTGGCTAATTGCGGGCGGACGCACGCCCAAGGAGTTTGTCAAAATTGGTAAGTACGAAATGGAGTTTGGATCGGCAAAGGGTATATGTATACCGCTAGTTCCGATGACAAATCTGGTCAAAATTTAACCTATATGGGATGTCTTGGCTATATCTCAATCATTTCGTCGGTACAGGAATTCCTGTCGGACCCTGAAGAATGCTGAACTTCAATTTTGGCAGTATAGTATTTTCAATATTTCAGAATTGGGTCGCACTTGATAGATAATACAAAAAATATGAACAATGTTATCAGATCAAGGGCAAAATGTTTTAAAAAGTCATTTATTCTTAGCCCGTTTTCCATTTAAAATTGGTTCATTGATAGACAGATTTAGATATCAAACCGTTTTAAATAATTGCTATATAGAAATAATTAGAGTGGAGGGGCAGTTTATTTAATGGCTATAGTATTTGAAATATGAAACAATTATAATAACTAACTAAAGGAGACAATATTGGACAATATTCTTGAAATCATTCCTCGCCGAAATGTCACACTTATGTTTCGTATTTTTTGGATTCTTTGAAACCGTCATTAACATCGATTTCAAAATTGAACCTTTAAAGCCAAAGTCGATATGGCATTTTGCTAGATATGTTATCGAAATCAACCCTACACAATTCTATATGGCAAAAGATGAAATATATGTTAAATATTTTAACATATAAACTTATGTGGCACGTTTTTACCATAGAAATCTTTGATTTGAAACAGCGCGTGAGCAAGTATCTCACCATATAGAATTTTGTACGATTGATTTATAAGGATATTACATATACATATGTACATATGTATGTGGCAAAATCCCTCCCCGGGTTACACATGCAAATATTTTTTCGATTCTTTGAAACTGTCATTAACATTGATTTTAAAATGTAACCTTTAATACTTTCGATTGGACGAGAACATTTTCAATCTTACGAGAAATATGTCCTCAAGTGGTCTTTTAAGTTTTTTGAAGTCACGAGAAGTTACACGATAATTAATGATATGGTTCGAAATTTGGTGAATACTAGATCTGTAATATCTTTAACTGAACTGTCCTCTACGTGTAGATACGCCCATAAATCAAATTGTTCATGTTATAAGGATTTCGCAATTGGTTTCGGCACCCGTGGAATGAGCGGGCACAGGAAAGGAACAATATTGTTTAGGACGTGCGGAATCGGGATAGAAAACTTTGTGATGTCTAGCACAAAATAAATATTGCAGACATAGATGGAAAGAGAGAGCGAGAGAGAGAGAAAGCGAGCGCAATAAGCAATTAAGTTTTTGAATGGCTCCATTTATCGATAAGCTTGAAGCGATATTTCGATTGTAAGCGCCATGGCTGTTGGCCAAGCAGCTGATCGTGCAAGTCGTTGCCCCTGAAAACGTTGCTATGTGTGAGATTGGGTATGTGTGTGTGTGAGTTGGTGTATACGGCAAAAACCTGTGCGCTTAATAGCTGCTGCTGAGTGTTATTTTGTGTGAAATGGTTGTAGGGCACGGTATGGCACGCAAGTAAGCAAGGTGCAAGCAGCGTGACAGTGCAACCAACGCCATGGCAACAAGCAACAACAATATACTAAATACCTTCATACATATACATACATACATATGTACATGGCTTCTAATCAATCACACACATACATACACACAAAAAGGCACATCAGTTAACTTTAGCCCATTTAGCACAAATTTAATCTGGCTATATTATCTATTTACAATGCTGCGTTGCTGTGCCAGGCAGAGTGCGTCGCGAGCATTGGCAACCCCAATGGCGGCTGCACGGTGTCCCACTTGTCACACACACACACACACGCACTTGGCTAGCTGTTGCACCTTGTGCTTGTCAGCTGTTGTTCACTTTTGCCTTGCGTAATGCTTCCGCAGCATCCGTCCAAATATACAGCTGCGTATGCGTGAGTGTGTGTGTGTGCCTTCCTTTTGGTGCGTCTGGCTGGCAACCCTTGTCACCAGCAACGCGAGAGAGTCTGAGAGGGAGCGCATTGCTCTCTTAATCAATTTTGTGTCGTACTCTTTGGCTGCAATTTACCAAGAAGCTACATGCACATATACATACATACCTACATATGTATATGTGTAAAAAAGAAAATAATTTCAAACAATTGCAAAATTGCAAATGAAAATACTACGTGCCAGTGCTATGGAAACATACATATATGTACATACAAATGCACGCACACACTCACAGACCCACAAATCACACTCATATGTCCTACATACATACAGTTGCCTGGTACACTGGGAAAGTTTATTGACCGTCATTGTTGTTGATTTGACAATTGTTGACACGCCATGTTTCATGCACAGTGTAGCCCAGCAAACAAAATCTAAATATTGCATACAATTTGCATTACAAATTCCAACTTTGCACCACTGTGCAATCTGCATGCAATTGTTCTTCGCTCTTCGTGTTCTACTTTTTTGGGGGCCTTGCAATTGCTTGTTGACCGTTATTGTTGTTGACAAAAATTTACACACACATATATTTACTTACTAGAGGTGGCAGAGCATAGCTACATATGTCCCTAATCGATAGTCAAAAGTATCGATACCATCGCTAGTAAATATATAAATAAAAGAAAAGAAATTGATTAAACAACAATTATGTTTACATATTTTCAAGAAATTCGTTAATCCATAGTAAGAACTTGTTAAAGCCAAATAAATTCTAGCTATTTGATTAGAAAAACATATTTCCTTATAAAATGGTAAAAAATGGTATAAAAAAAAAGATATAAGTTTTGTAGCCTTTCTTCTGTATCAATTTCATCCCAAAATACTAAGCTGAAGGCCCCGATGCTATTGTTTAGTTAATTCCCAATTACTTTATAATTTTAATTTTAAGGTAATATTATAATCAATAAATAAAAAAGAGATATATTCAAGAATTCATTTTAGGAATACTATTTTCCATATAACATGTTGCACATAACACCAAGGGAAACAATCAATAGTGAAGAGAATCAAAACCTATTGATATCGGTGGTGCCATTTTTTGTCACCTCTACTACTTGCATACTCGTATACATACATACATACATACATACATACATACATACATACATACATACATATATACATACATATGTACTCGTACATTGCTTTCGCTCTTTCAATTCGCTGACAAAAAAAAGCAAACTTCAAATGGCGATTTAATCGAATTTTGTCAAAAGTTCTGAGCTGAGTGAGCAAGCGAATTGAGTTGAGAACTGAGAACAAAAGAGCAGAGGAACATAGAACAGAGTTGCATGGCAACTTGTCGATTGCCTTTGGCAGACCGTTCCCCAAATTGTCAATCAATTTTACCGTTTTGCTGCGTTGGCCGTTGTTGCTGTTTTACTGCCTGCTGCTGCTTTCGATTGATTTCCTGCCTTCCGCATCGCAGCACAGCACAGCACAGCGCAGCGCAGCGCAGCGCAGCGCAGCGCAGCGCATTTGGTTGACCTTTTTTGCCGAGGCCCGGCCAAACAAAAGTCAAAGACAAGTCACGCAACCAAACAACAACATTAAATATGCCAGCAGCAATGAGTGCATCATATTTATTTTTGGAATTTAATCAAATCAATAAAAATGAAAGACCATATCAACCACAACGTATGCTATTTTTACTCCCTGTACCCATAAAATGGGTAAAAAGGTGTATTAGATCTGTGCAAATGTATGTAACAGACAGTAGGAGACATCTCCGACCTTATAAAGTATATATATTCTTGATCAGTATCAAAAGAAAAATCGATTTGGCCCTGTCTGTCTGTCTGTCTGAATGTAGATTCCTGTGTACAGATCAAGTTTGTTTCAGATTTCAGATATCTCCCCCCGTTCCCCCGCAAAACGATTTATAGAGGCATTTTCGAAGATAAAGCTTTATTATTTGACATGCATAATACTTGAGTCACTTTTAAACTATTGTCCAAATTTCAAGTCGATCGGATCATAAGCACAGAAGCTTTTCAACAAAGAAGATTCAGTACTGCAGATCGGGGGCAAGAAGCAGCGCAGCCACCATTTGAAATGCCTCGCTAGCCCTGTTGCTTGTATGCGTGCATAGTTGTGTAAGTGTACGAAGATGTGTTGGGAAGTTTGGAACCTGGGTAAAGGGTGTTTCGTAGTCGAGTATACTCGACTAGAGCATTCTTATTTGTTCTGGGTAGTACGCTGATCACGCCCAATGCGCGCGAATCTACACACACATCATGACCACCTTGATAAATACAATAACCATGATAACGGATATGCGTGATTGCAATATATATCTAACGCACACACACATACATGCATACATACATACATATATGTATGTACATACGCATCGTATGCATATCGCGATGCATAATAAAAGAAAACGTTGCAACTTGATTTTCATTTTCTCATTTCCTTTGAATTGATAAAACTCAGAACGATTTATGGTAAATGAATCGATAAGTAGATACATACATACATACATATGTACATATGTATTAATGCACGCTAGAATTGTTGATATTTCTCGATAACTTTGCATCAAAATATTCTACACTAAAAATTGCATTGATTTATTGCATTAAAATTCTCAAAAACAGAAATTACATTACGCATCCGACCCTGATTCCAGATTTACTTATAATTTTGAATTGCACTTTTATTTTAATAAATGTACAATATTTCTTAGTTGTTTGCAATATTGCTGAAAGAAAACAAACCTATAATACATATAAACTAATCCACCAAGGCTGAAAATTAAGAAATTGCTCCAACGTTTATTTGTTTAGTCTAAATATATAAGCCAATTTGATTTTTGGCCAAAACATGCGTGCTTCAAGCTGTTAGTAAAATTAGTTCTAATATACTCAACTTTTATATTGTGGATGAAATAATTTGTATCATTTGACAGGTCCTCTCTCAAAAAAACAACTATTTATCACTAAAGACAAGATTTAAAAATTTCATTTAGAGCGCCAACAGGATTGAAAAAGTAATGTCCGAGGCCAGCATTTGTCTATACACAATTTCTAATAACATAAATATAAACATAGTATGTGTATGTATAGATGGACTTTGTCTTTTATTATTGACGGTATTTTCAGTAAATGTGATATTACCATTCATTTACTATTAATTTAGAAAAACTACTTGAAAAACCATGTAATGTGTACTTAGGGGTTTGGTCAACGGGCAGAATTTGAAATACTTGGTTGGAGTTGAAAGAAAGTGAGGAATAATTACTAAAAAGTTGGTTTTTCTTTTCATAAATTCTATTTCATTAATTTTGAGGATGGAATTCACTACCTCAACGTCAAGCACACAATCATTCCGAAACATCTTGCCTAAGAACTAAAATATCATATTAGGAGAGGGGAATTTACATTCCGAAATCATGTCATAAGTTAAGATCTCTATGATCGGTACCGTAAAATTCTTAGGGATAATTTTAAAATTTGACGGGGTGGAAAAAAGTTGCTCAGAACGGGCGGGATTTGCATGGAATTTCTATCCCGATGCCATCTCAAATGAAAACAATATTTAGTACCAAATAACTATACTAAACCTTGACTTTTGATTTGTTCTTTTACAGTGCGCAGCTATGATAACCATGCCAAGTGCGGATTGGTCTGGGTACCGCATGTGGTGGCGTATCGGTGTCGCACCTGTGGTATCTCCCCATGCATGTCCATATGCCGCGACTGCTTCAAGAAGGGCAATCACACGAACCATGACTTCAACATGTTCTTGTCGCAGGCGGGCGGCGCCTGTGACTGCGGTGACACATCGGTTATGAAGGCTGAGGGCTTCTGCAGTGATCATGGCATTAATAATCGCGTCAATCGCGATCCAGTACCCAACAATTTGTTGGCCGTGGCCGAGGCCATAATGCCAAAATTGCTGTTCCGATTGCTGCAACATTTTCGAGAGTACAGCGATGCTTCATTGCAGGCGCATGCCGTTACCTCGTACTCCTGCGAGGCGTTTGCCAACATGCTGATCGATCTGAACAACATGGGCGAGATAATGCGCAAGGTTATGACGCGGACGTTAATAAATGCGGATGTGTATTCGTATTTCATGGAATCACCCTGCCAGGATACGCGTAATGGTCGCTTTCTAAAGGCCAATCGCGAGAAATACGAGGATGCAGTTAATCGCTTTCCCAATCCCGAACCACCCGATGAGTATCGCGATTTACCGGCATTGGGCAAAAAGCTGGTTCACACCACGCTGTTAGAGGAATTCATATTCTGGACATTCAAATTTGAGTTTCCGCAGACACTGGTTTGCTTTCTGTTAAATATGTTACCCGATCAGGACTATAAGGTGAGTCCTGTAATACTGGAATGCATAAAAATGTACAAAATAATGTACTATAAACAAATTGTACATGTAAATGAAAATGAAATTTACCAACTTTTATCAGTTCAATAAACATCTTGTTTAAAATTCGAATTAAAGGATAAGTTCTTGCTAACATACTTGAAATGAATTGATTGCAGGAGCACCTGACACGCACATTCGTGATGCACTACAGTCGCATTCCATCCGTGCTGGAAATGTCCCGTGACCCGGACACGCTCAGCAATCGTGTGGTCCACATGAGCGTACAGCTCTTCTCCAACGAGAGTTTGGCCCTCAAAATGGTCAACGAGCTGTCGCTGCTGCACGTGATGATCATCAGTTTGAAACTTATGATGTCCAAGATACTTATACAAAATACCCTGCATGGTAGGTTCATATTGATGCTTTATACTGTCTGCTGAATCTCATTTCAAAGCTCTTGCAGATCCCGCAAAGAACTTTCACTTTGTCATCGATTGCACGCGCCAGGTGATGAAAGATCACTGCTATTGGCCACTTGTGTCCGACTTTAACAATGTGCTGTCACACGAATCTGTCGCTCTGGTCTTCCTACGCGATGACAACCTGATCGATATGTGGTTTCAGTTTCTTCAAATGCTGCAGGGCATGAATGTCAATGTGCGCGAAACGGCCTCCCATGTGGAATTCGAGCCGAATAGCTATTATGCGGCTTTCTCCTGCGAGCTGGAGGCCAGCGCCTATCCCATGTGGTCGATCATATCGCATTTGCAGGATGGCACGCATGCGCATCTGGCCAAGAAGATCATCAACTACTGTGTAACAACGCTGCACGAGTGGCTCGACTCGATTTACTTCAGGGAGCCCAAACTGTCGCTGGTACAATGAAATTTCCTTGCATACGAAATGACAGAATTGCTAAATGTGCTTTTATCTTGCAGGAGGAAATGATGCAGGCCTCTTTTCATTTTCCATTGCACCGCTACCTAGCCGCTTTTGTTTGCCAAGCGGTCACCAAAATGGGCATAAGCCTCAGCGATGTGCTGCCCTCACGTCCCGACATATTACCATTGCTAATGATACATCCGTTGCGTGTGCAGGTGAGTTCATAATGGTCACGTTCACCAACATAACTTGATCACTGATCATTTTATTGGTTACTATGAACATTCTATACCAAATTTCCTGTATTATGATACTACATGATCAAGTAACAAAGATGTTCTTAGGTGATCTTGATACGATCAGCATGCATCTTTTACTTATCCATATATTTAATGAAAACAAAGGAAAATAAGTTTATTAAGACACGTTAATTCAAACATTTGAACATGTTGATTGCCTTGAACCTATTCGAAGATGTGCCAAATTTGTTCGGAAAATCCCTTTGTTTCTTAATATACGTGGAGTGGCAATAGTTGTTTAGGGGAAAAATGCTTCTGAGTCGCTATTTAAACAACTGAGATTGACTATAAAGTGTATAATAGCGCTCACCAGAAAGTATTAAACTTGATCACTTGTAATAATGGATTAGAGCTCAAATACGCTGGTGAATGTGCCACTTATGCATAAATGCATATACATATCATATTTGCGTGCAATATTGCGCTACTTCTGACGTCATTAAGTGTAACCACACCAATTATCTGATGTCAGCGATCTGACGCACACTTTTTGAACTAGTTTTGTTTCATGTCAGTTAAACTTCTCGTTGCCGCTAATAGCTAAAACCCTAAGAATAACGCAATATAATATTTTCATTAAATATTTTGACAGCTGCCTGAGAATCATATTAAATATTACACTAACATTCCTCGAATGTATAGATACACGAAATATAATAATGGAAATACTAATAGTTACAAACGTGTAGCCATTATTATTCACAGCATTCTTCCTGACTTAAGAAAAGAATCAATTCCCATGGGATAGGTCAGGTAGAACCGGTGACCACCAGGTGATAGTCGCACATAGACCAGGCAGGTCCTTAGTGTCGCCGGATACTTGGATACTTGAGGTCGCTAGGAGATTTGTTGATCCTGTAGAACGTATCCGCGCATTCGGAGTGTATTGAGCCGCTTCTTCTAGCAATGCTAGCCAGTGTGTGTTAAAAATAAGTAACTAACTAACTAATGGTTGTGAGTGCTGGACAGCTGCATATTAGGTGTTCCAGCGTTTCAGCAACTTCTGGTTCCTTACATTTCCCATTAAGATTGACAAAAAATAAATGAATTATTAATACGAGTATGATTCAATATTTGTGCGATTCCAAGACCATAGAAATCACTTCAGTTTTAACAAAGTTTTTAGCTAGCGTGGCTTAGAAAGATTATTTGCTACAGAAATTCAATTTTTCAAAGCTTCCCACATCCGAAGTATCCTCATTTTTTGTATGGATTCTTAGTCTTAGGTAACTTTTATAGAAATTCTCAACTCCGCTCGTTATAAGTTGACCTCGTTTTTAATTGTCTCAGATTACAGCACTTTAAACATTCGACACTGCCCATTTTGACTCAAGCTTTTCAACAAATCAATAATCAATTGAATATGTTGTGTTTAAGGCTTTTTATTTGTACTGAACTGTTTTCTATTCATATAGTACATGTACGAGAATATATATGTATATGTACTGCAACCGATTGGATCTTTTAGTTGAATTACTTATTTATTTTACCTTATCTTTGGCGTGCCGATTCGTACCCTTCGCAATGTTTATAATGTGTAATAAAACTCGCAATTTCTGAGTAATTAAGTGTATAAACAAGAAATTCTCGGACAAAAACTATCTTTTCATCCGATTGCTCATACAAATTTGATCAGCCTGTATAAAAGTTCACTTTGCTGAATTTAGTCAAAACAAAGAGCTCAATGTTCGACCGATCGTTCCTATGGCAGCTATATTGTGCTCCGATCCGGACATATGTGCTGCCTGCAGCAAAAGGAATGCCTCTCTGCCCAGTTTCATCACGATAGCTCTAACACGAGGCGAGCTTGCATAGAAACAGACATAAAGGCGGACATCACTATATACTTTTGGGCATTGATGCTGATCAAGAATATATATGTACATATGTACGTTTGGAGTCGGAAGCGCCCTGCAATGCATTACACATTTCGTGATAGAATTATGATACCCTCTGCAAGGGTAATAAAACAAACAAACACTTGTTTAGTGTTACAGTTAATTTATTTTATTTTATTATATACATATGCCTATGTATTCAGCAGGGTAACAGATTTCTTCTTTATGGCTACCGATCAAATTGAATGTATTATTTATTTATTTTGTGGCTTGTCTGGCGATTTGTTCGTCACAAAAATAGTTATATTAATATAGGTAAAAAGAAATTATTTATACACCTATGTGGAAAGCTATATTATTATCTGAGACGATAGACACGAGCTTTGTTGCATTCTATTTCATGTCCCAGCATTTAGGGAATGTCCTTTGGCACCTGAACGTGTGGTGTGAAATCGTAGGTGATGATTTTTGGCGCTACGAAGCCTCCATATCCTTGGCGAGCCTTATAGTAGATGCCAATGCCGGCAAGCGGCACAGGAGGATTGGATACCACGTCCTGTATGTCAATGAACGGTACGGTACTTTGTGCTGCATCCTTGTCTAGGCCCGAATTGACGAACTCAATGTATTGATTGTGTTCCGAGAGCGGTATGGAGCCTACAATTGTGCGCGTTGGCACATCCGCATTGTAGATATTTAGTTTTCGTCTGCAAATAAACAGCAAATTGAACATAGAATCTCCATATTTCGATTCGTAACTCACCTGCGCACGCCGCTGACATCAGTATTATCATTGGATTGCCAAACGCTGTTTACCTCCGGTTGAATGAGTTCACCTTTTTTGAAATCGAACTCACTGAGGCGGGCCTCGAGATTCAGATGTGCGCCCAATACGCGAAAGCGTACACCAGTTACCACAAAGCTGTTATCATCCGTTTTCGTAATATCATCGAGATCAATTGAGCGGCTCTCATAGCTCATTGTATGGTAGTCAACGCCCTTGGCCACATTTCTATCAAAGATTTTATATTCATCAACGGGCTTCCACTCCAGAGTTGATTCATTGATCGCGCCACGTGGCAATAGCTGTCCTTCCTGTATCTGCAAATGAAAGATGCGATTCTTCTTCACAAAACGCAGACCAGTAACCAATCTGTAAAGAGATCCATATTAAAATCAAGAAGATCATATCGGTTACAATTCGTAAACTTACTTGTTTTGCTTGACATTTGATACGGATTCACGTAGATTGAAGTAACGATCTGACTTCAGGCCCTGCTCGTCGCACAGACAGAAGCAGTAGCTACAATGCCAGAATAGATAACGCCACCAGCTATCCACTTTGGTGGTGCCTCGCACGCATTTGTTGCGCTGGCCCAGGACACGTCCATTCTCATACTCAATAAACTCATAGCGACGTGTGCTATTCTGTGGCGACGGGCACACCCACATGTCGGAGTCAATGAAATTGCAATTGTAAATGCGACCCGAACATTTGGGCTGTCGCGAACAGTAGAGCTCCTTGAAGCAGCCCTCGCTGCGTGTGGACTGATAAAAGGAACAGGTCTCACGGCATGTCTCATCGGTATTGAGATCCACCTCATTCTCAATGTAGCCTTGTAGCAGGCGTGTGACCTCATCGTAGGTAACGCCACGTACATGCTTGTTCGGATCCGGATCACAGCGCCAGACAATGCGATCGGCACGACGCATCACTTCCTTAAGCAGTTTTAATGTGCGCTCAGTGCGCTTCTCATAGTCGCGTCGCATTAGTTCAGCTTCCTGTGAGAAATTGCCCTTGCCATAGACGCGTAGCATCATCCAGGAGAATTCCATCATGGTATAGCCCTTGAGTTCCGTCAGTGCAATATCAGTATACAGTGAGTATACAAATTGTTGGGCCGATTGCTTGGTGAGGCACATTTGCTCTGTAGATTCCTGGAAAGGCGATAAAAACATATTTGCAATGCATTCATTCAACGAATATTTTATAATAATTGAGAATGGACGGTATTAAGTTTCCGTGTTCAATAAAAAGCTGTTTATATATCGATAAGCACGCTTCTGACCTGCCATAAGTTCCTATTAAAGCTCTATTCATCAGAGATGCCATACAACACTCACACACGCCCTCTCTCTCTCTCTCTCTCTCTCTCTCTCATCTCTCTCTATCTGTTCTTTATTCGATAGAAACATGCTAGATCCACATTAACTACGTCAGCATTCCGTATCCGCTCTGTCGCTTTTGTGTGTGTGTATGGGTGTGTGAGAAAACACAAAACAAAAACGAAACATTGATAAGCGATATACACATGCGAGTAGTTAGTTACATATAATAATATACGTAATTATTATAATATAATGTTGCAAACACATCGTATTAAAATGAGACGCAATTTTTGCGCAACTTGCACAGAAATAGAAACGTTTCTATTTTGGTACAAGAAAGAAAGCTAAATTTGGTTTAAAGTGTTTGTATATAATTAGAGCTTCTCACACACCGTTTACGCACATAATCAATGTTCTCATCTAAGAAAGATTTCACGCAATATGCGCTTTACAAATACACTAACCATCAGAGCCCTGTAGTACATCGCTTGTTTGACCATTATTTGTTCAATTTCCTGATAGATTCTGGACATCGAAAATTTTTTATCATTGCGCAAGACCTCCTCGGTAAGATCCAGAACGGCACGCTCCTCCAGATTGTTACTTGTTTTTGATCTCATTAGAGAGTTCTAACAAAAGTGTAAGATGTTTGTTTATTATCGTTACTTTGTACTGGCTGCCGCCTTTAGTAGATTTGTATAATTCTTTCATACCTTGAGGAAATCAAAGTTGCCATTTACAGGTAATAAGCTGCTCTTCAACTGCTGCCACTCGTAATGATTCAAAATATTGTAATGTTTTTCGTCAAATTTGCGACTCATTTGTGGTCTATTGATGAATTCGCGATGAGAGTCGTATACCTTGCGCAGTTGCATCTCTCTGTTGTTTTGGCTATGGGCCGTTTTCTCCAAAAATTCCCAGAGCATCTGCCTCAAGCTGATATATTCGATGCGCAGTGCATCCACCTCGATGACCGGAGTGCGTTGATCATAATTTGCCTGCGCACCAGCGGCAATCAGCAGCAGCAACACAATTATCGCTGACATTGTGAACGCGCTGCATGCATCTAATGCCCTGCTGCCCCTTCTCTAGTCACCGTGTTTTGCGCAGCGAAAAAAAAATTCTTGGGATTTCCTTGAATATAAGTTTTCTTTTGCTTTTCAATGTGTTTAATGTCTTCAATGGTTGTTGACTCTTTTTTCTTTATATATTGTATATTCACTGACGCCGCGTGCTTGTTTGTTTGACAAAAGCACAAGAATACAAAAAAAAAAATCTAAGCTGAAAGCGTTGCCAGCCTTTTTAAACAAAGACTGGGCGCTCGATGCTCAATGAATGCATGTGTGTGTGTATTTTTTTTTTGTATTCGATGGCTCGCACACGAGCTATGCAATTTGGTAAATTTCAATTTAGTTTGCACTTTGTTTTGGAACAACTTTGCACTAATTTTAACGATATATATTTTTGTAATTTCGTTAAACGCTGTTATATGTTGTATCGTTTCTGTGGATGGTTGTATTGCTACTGTTTGCTGCTTTCGGCCGCTCTGCTGGCCTATGTAGAATCTTGTATGTGTGAGTGCGCGTATGTGTGTTTACACTCGCGCCATACACAAATCAGAATTGACTCCCGCTCGGCTTGTTCGCTCCCTTGAGTCGCTTTCGAGCGAGCGGCTTGTGTTTTTTTATTTATATTATTATTTGTTCTTGCCGATTTGCTGTGCTCGCGCTAGTAGAAAATCGCTTACTGTGAGCTTTTGTTTTGTTACTACAAGCAGATGCTGCTGCGTTGCTTTTCAACACATACACACACACACACTGTTATTTTTCGACGTTTGAGTGAGCGTTCGTTTTTTGAGCATGAGCAAAATCTGGCCATATTTAGACACAATGGCTGCACAAACACACAAAGCGCAACTTTATGCACGATCAGCTGTATACACCTGCCAGCTTTTGCAAGTTTATCGATATACGATTGTTTTTCTTATTTGTCCATACTGATTGAACGGCTTTTCGTATCGCAATCAGCTGGCATGTTGGCTCTCGCTCTCTGTTCTCAATACTTGTGTGCCATTTTCCACCACCACGGTACTCACTGCAATTAAAAACACAGACAAAAAATCCACAAGCGCTGTAGGGGGCAACACACACACACACGCACACAGATGTATTGTCACAATGCACTCTTCTGGTTTTTGCTTTGTCTGTTTGTTTGCTTGCTCACAATGTTTACAATAGACAAGACCTTTGACCTCAGTGCGTATTCTTATTAGAGTTGAGTCGTTGATTTTTGGCTCGTACATATGTATGTATAATAAATTGTTTAGCTACCCACAATATCTAAAGGGCTTGCAATATACACATAAGCCATGATCACTTGAAACGGAGTAATTTTAAACGTTGCTTCGTTCTTCTTTCGTACCCTATACACCAAGAATGGCAGACATTTGCTTATTTGTGTTCTTTATAAACAACCGAGCGACTGAACTGAACAAGTCCAGTTGTTTATTTAAAGAAGTTGCATAAATTTATCAATGTATATAGTTCTAATACATATGTACATACATACATACATATGTATGTATGAAGGTGCGGCCATGGAAGCTTTCGCAAATTTGAACGTTTTGCAGCGAAATTTCATTGATTAAATAAATAAATAAATGTAGCTGCGTCGCACGAAATGCTACGCCAATTCGCATGCGTGCTTGTTGTTGATTATACATATGTACATACATACATACATATGTACTCATATACAAACATGTGTATACATACATACATATGCATGTGGGAGATTGAGCATGGCTCATCTTCGGCTTTGCTTTGTGTCTGTCCCTTTACATTAACATTACCTTACGCCTCATTTGTCGATGAGTAATATCGAAGCGACGCCGACGCAGTTAACTCTTTGGCTTTCTTTTGTTCGGGGTTGCCCAATTGGCGAAAAAAGCACAAAAAGCAAAGGCGACACGATTAGCGGCGAGACCGGAAAGTCGAGTTCAATTGAGACCACTTCTGGGAACGATTTCACAACAAAAACAACAACAATAACTAACTAACTAAACCAACTCGATGATTCATTCATGTAGGAAGTCCGAAAGCGCTAATTCACATGAGCAAGATATTTGATTGGTATTTTGCATTTGTATCATTTAAGTTTACCTCATAGTTGGCCACCAGTTGGCTTAGAAAATTGCCGGACGACGAATTCAGCTTCTGATCGTTAACGCTTCCCCCCAGCAGCATCAAATGCAAGCGATCCATAAGGTGATGCACGGAGTCAGCATTTGGCGAGACAGTCCATTCGGCAAATGTAACGAGTGTGATCATCTCTAGTTGATCCTTGTGCGATTCGTAGGATTGCATTTGCTCATAGCGCGATGAGATGCGATTCATAGTATCCATTATATCGATCATTTTGGCCATTAACGGTGCATTGGTGCTTATAAAATTGCTAACCGAATCTATGGCCAGCGCCACGTATTGAGAATGCTAGAAGAGTCGTATGCTTAAGTGACTGGAATTGGATTGTGTATGTTTGTTGGGAAGAACGTTCTTACCTGAGTTTCGGTCTCATCAATCTGTCTGCTGACCTCCTTGAGACGCTGCAGCACTTTATGCTGCTTCTCCCGCATCAGCGGAAATTCTATTTTCGATGCCAGCGGGGATGATTGTACAATGTCCCATGCCTTGAGCACGCCCGTGGTTACCTCCTTGACCACATGTATTATGTCTATCACATCCTCAATGACCGCCCCCGTTGGTGTGGGCTGGCTAAAGGTAAACAAGAGCAACAGTAGCGGCAACAGCGGCGCCCCTTTTGGTGCTTGCAGCAGCTGCATGTTTTTACACCCTGCACAAAAGACACAACAATACCAAACAAACCACAAACAACAACAGCATTCACAACAGCAACAGCGGGACGCTCGTTTAAGCCGTGCTCTCAAACACACGCAACTGTGCCAGTTGAAAAGCAAAATGCGAATGGCCGCAATGTGAGAGTTCGCTCTGCTGAGGCTCAGTTTGGACGGCTGCTGTTGTATGTGTTGTTGTTATTCTGTTTTTATGTTTCTTCTTGTTGAAGACATTTTGTCTTTGTTTTCGTTGTTATTTTACTGTTGCTTGTCATGAGCATAGGTCAAAGCATAAGTGCGAGCGAGCAAACAATACCATACAAATGTATTTAAGCATTAGAGTTGAGCGGTATTCTCTTGGCTGTGACTGACAACTATCGTGACTCACACTGTGACTAAATATTAGTCTAGTTGTAGTAACAGATATTTACAAAAGTAATCATCGCAGCAGTCACTGTGTCAGCAAAATAGCAACATTGCTCATCACTATCTAAATAGATGTCAGCGCAGTGCTGCCACCTGGTTGAAATTTATAAAAATAACCGTTAATGTAACCGCGCAACATATCGATAAATAATGGCAGCATCATTTAAAATCTTTTTATTTCTCTTTGTTTTTTTTTTAGAGTTTCTTCTACGAAATTCTTGCTGGCAAATGGGTACGCAATGGACTGCAAATCAAGGGCCAGGCCATGACTTACATACAGGCAAACTTTTGCAATTCGATGGCCGACATGGATCTGTTCTTTCTGCAAATCTGCGCAACAAATCTGTCCCAATATTTCTTTCTGCAGAATACCATTGAGCTATTCGATGTGGGACAATGGCTAGAAACGGCACCACTGAAGCAGCCACAGAAACCAGAGCAATCATCCATGCTAGAGGGTTTCCTCACATTCCTGGCCACCCTCGTAACCAGCCGTACCAATCTGGGCAACGATGAGGCCACCCAGTGCATCATTGAGATAAGCGCTTTGCTGGCCACCGAAAACAAGACGCATTCACAGCTCCTCGAGCTAATGCCCGAAAGATCGGGTAATGTGCATACCAAGAACTTTGAGACGTTCCTCAAGAAGCTATCCGTCTACAAAGCACCATCCAGCGGCTCCGAGAATCTCGAGCAGGGCCTCTTCACGCCCATCGATGAGGTGTGGGAGGAATACTATGATCCATTGCATGTTCTGCTGCGCGCAGTTCATCGACGTGACTTTCAATCCTCCCTGGATCGGTTTACCAACTATGTCAAATCAAAGAATAAAATGCCAGCCAGTGGCAATCTCTGGCCACCATTTCGTCTGCCCCTGCCGGTTGGCAGCTCCTTTAGTGATCCCTGCCGGATACTAAATTCACGGCTCTTCCACTCCACGATATTGTCAATATTCTTTCGAGCGGTCCATACGCGCGATGTATCCGAGCATCTGCTAGCCCTGGCTGTGTTTTTGCTCGAGATAGCCGTTGAGACAAGCAGCGATATTAATGCAGCCGCTGGGACATCTTCCTCCGCCGCTGCTTCACCCTCGCCGGTTGCAATGGTTGAGTGCGAGCCGCAGCATAAATCTGGATATTATTATGGCGGTAGCAGACGTGAGCCGCCAAAGCTATTCCATTGCTATCCCACTGACAACCTGAGCTGTAATCTGCGTCATGTGGTTACCAAAGTGTCGCTAAAGTCGCGTGATCCACAGGTGACAACATCCAGCTATCGCTCCAATCCCTTCTACTCCGATATGGACTTTGATGTCGATACAGAGGCCATGCGCATGATTGGTGACACCTACGGCCTCGATGATCTCGATGAGACATCCGGTGCGATGAGTGTGGCACGGACACAGCAGCAGCGTAACAATGCCATCTCACGGATGCGTATGGAGGTCGCTCTGGTGCCCGATTTGTCAGTGGTTGCCGAAACAGGCGTTGTGCTACTACAGCCGGATAGCAACGAGGATGCACACAATACGGCCATGGATATGAGCCCAGCAGCAACAGAATTTCATCACTTTCCGCTGCAACAGATAACGCTGCCTGAAAGCGGCATGGAGGTGGCCATACGACGTGATCTGCTGCTCGCCGAGACGACAACCAATGAGGATAGGGAACGTGAACGGGATAGTGATCGGGAGCGCGAGCGGGAGCGGGACCGAGACCGAGATCGGGAGAGGGAGCCACGCACAGGCTCAGCCAGTACACCCAATGAAATGTTCTCACCCACAACGCCCACGGGCAGCGGCATGTTGTTACCCTTTCAACGAGTGCGCTTGCCAGTGGCGGTGCCCAGCAGCAACATGGACATTGTGCCATCAAATGCGCTTGGTGGCAGCGTCGGCGTTGGTGGCGTCGGTGCGGGCGGTCGCATTAGCTACGATGCCAGTGGGGCACGCAAACGCACCGTGGATATTGCCATTGGCGGTTCGGGCAATAAAGATGAGCTGCATATGGATGAGAGCATACTATCGCTGCTGCTCAAGCTGCACTCACAGCTCAGCGGCAATCTGGACAGTTTTTCGCTCAGCGATGGCGGCAATGATGGCCCATCCACTACTGCTGCTGCCGCTGCCGCTGCTGCTGCGGCTGCTGCTGCCATGGAGGTTGATTGCAATGAGGCCAGCACCTCGACGAGCACAGCGCTGGCCGAGCGTTGCCATAGCCACAGCTACGGCTACAACTACAAGAATATACAAGTGTCCAGTTCGCGCATTGGCGATGGCCCCTACTTCATAGGGAATCTATTGCGCAAGATTGCTACTAGAGATGAGCAGTGCGCGCAGAGCATTGATGATATACGCGCACGTCTCTGGCCCAATCAGCGGGAGAAGCAGGCTGAGGCGCGGGCCAGGGAGACCAAGGAGAAGGAGGAGCGACGCAAGAAGGCCAGGGAGCGTCAACAGAAAATGATGCAGGACTTTGCCAATAAACAGAAACAGTTTATGCAATCGGCCGCTGCAGCTGCAAATAATATGGATTATGGGCTGGAGGATGAGGATGAGGAGGATATGTATGAGGAGCAGCCACGGGAGAAAGAATATGATTGCATCATCTGCAATTGCACAACGGCCAGCACCGAAACGAATCCCATTGGACTTGTTGTCCTGGTTGAGTCCAGTGGCATTGTTGGCCATCGTAGGCGCATCGCTGAGCGCCTACCGTTGCCCTTAAACGATGAGGATAAGGAGCGTTTGTCAATGACCACGAGACTGGCCACCGAATTCTCGCGACGCACTGAGCTGCTTAGTCAGAAATTTGGCAACGAGTCCTGGTATCTATCCAATAATATGGCCTACGACAATGGCGTCCATGTGCAATCTTGCGGCCATCATGTGCATCTCAGCTGTCTGGAGGCGTACCTGAAAACGCTATACACAACGCAACGTCAGCCAGTTCAGGATCGTGGCGAATTCTATTGTCCCGTCTGCCGTCAGCTATCCAATTCAGTTCTGCCCCTCAGTCCGCAGCTGGACAGGCCCACGCATCTGGTGCGTACCGGCAATCAACAGTTTGATCAGCTCGTCGCCGATCTCACCGATCTAATCAAGGAGAATGAATCCATGCCAGTAAGTTGACCCAAGTTTCAGATCAACATCACTGATCAATAACTCTTTAAGCGTGTATCTAATGTATAAACTTTGTATTTGTTAGCAACCCACAAAACTGACGGAGGCCATGGGACACGCCATGGAGGTGATGACAAACATAGCACAGCGCAAGGTCAAGTGTGCAAAAATAACGTTCCGCAAGCTGTTCATATTTGTGACATCAATAGCGCGCACCAATCTGGAGGCGGAGATAATACAGCGCGGCGGTTCGCTCTGCTCGGCAAATTCGACACGTTACAAACCGAAGCGTGACTGCATTGTGCCGCTGCTCCATGTGCTATCCGTGCATGTGCGCGTGCTCGTTGAATGGCCACTGTGGAGCAGCTGGGCCTCCCTAGCTGGTTTGCCTGTTAACGATGCGGAGCCATTACCGGCGCATTGCCGGGAGCTGATACCTAGTCTGCTGGCGGATCCCATTGCATTGCTGCTTAAATTTATATTGCTGGCGCCGCTGCATCTTGATCAGGGCAAGTCCTACTTTTGTCAACTTTGACATATGTATCATATTTCTAAATATACTATTTAATCCTTACAGATTACTTCACCTGCATGGTTAAGGTGATGTACAATCTGCTCTACTATCAGATTGTTGTGCAATTGTGCGTCACGCTCACCGATCTCGAGTGCGATTATATACTGGCTCACTACAGCAGCAGCAGTAGCGGCAGCGGCAGCGGCAGCTCGGAAACAACCTCCAGCACAGCCACCACAAGCTCCACAAGCAGCACAACCAACGCCAGCAGTCCTAGCGGCTCCGGCAGCAGCAATCGACGCAGCAGCGCCGCGCGTTTTGGTTCGCTGCAGAGCTGCGCTCAGTTGGGCAGAGCCATGGCCTTGGTGTTGAATGAAACCAATCGCTTGTCGCATCTGCGACGCGACAGCATACCCAGCACCAGTGCAAGCACTAGTAGCAGCAGCACAACAACATCAACTGCAACATCTGCAGCAGCAGCAGCGGGAGTGGGAGTGGGAGCGGGAGAAGGTGCTACAGCTGCAGTTGCAGTTGCACCTGTAGCTGCAGCAGCAACAACAGCAGCTGGCAGCAGCACAACGGCAGAGGTTAATCTCAAATCAATGGAGCTACAGCTGCAGTCGCTCTGTTTACCATTTCTGCGTATTGCGGCGCTGCTGCGTCAACATTTGTATAGGCATGAGATGCCAGAAATATCAGCGCCTGGCTTGGAGTTTGTGCGTTTGGTATATTATTTGGAATTGGTAACCGATTCGATGGACTGGGATTGCTTTAATGCATCAAAGGGTTTGTGCTTTATAACAGGCACGGAGCAAACGTTGCCACAATTTTGGTGCAAGCAGCTAATGGACGTTCCTCCATCCGACACGGTACGCGAGCTGATACTCATGACTCAGCACTCGTTATGGCAGCAGCCGCGTCTGCTGGAGCTGCCCCGAGAATACGAGCGTCTGTTTACGGTGAGTATCCTTGTGTTCTATAAACAAAGGTCCAATTATACGCCGGATATATGCATATGCATAAATGCGATATATATCTATTAAGAAATGTCATAGATTTAACAAATGTTGGTTCTCTTTATAAACACAGTACTATCATGAGCGGCCATGCCTCAACTGCTACAAGGTGCCCAAAGAGAGCTCCATTTGTCTGCTGTGTGGCACAATCGTGTGCCTCAAGCAGAATTGCTGCGCCGAAAAGGAATGCTGTGAGGCAGTGCGGGTAAGTGCCAACTGCCATAGCCGCATGTGAATATTAATAATAAATAAGTTTCTTTTGTCAAAAATAACAGCACACATTATCATGCGGCGGCGGCATTGGCATCTTTCTGGTGGTCACCTCGACGTACATAATTGTCATAAGAGGGCGACGGGCTTGCCTGTGGGGCTCGCTATATCTTGACGATTTCGATGAGGAGGATCGCGATCTCAAGTAAGTCCTTAATGGATTGAATTCGCTTATAGCTTGATTTAACAAACCATTTTCTTTGTTTTGCAGACGCGGCAAGCCGCTTTATTTGAGTCAGGATCGCTTCAATCTACTGGAATCGCAGTGGCTGTCACATAAGTTTGCACATACTAAGCACACATGGGTGTTCCATCGTGATCTCTTGTGAAACATGGAAGACTTATTGCGCAGCATACAGGAGCTGGTTGGCCAGATCTGAACCCGAACCCGAACCCGAAACTGAATCCGAATCCGAATCCGAAACTAAACCCAAACCGAGCCGAGCCGAGCCGAGCCGAGCCGAACTGAAATGAAGTCGAAGCTAAGCGAAATGTTGCGCCAAAACTGGATCAAAATTGCATACGCCACAGCGCCTGGTCTTTATCCCTAACCTTTCCATTAAACCTTCATCTCCTTATGTGTCTGCCCCCTCTGTCTTTTAATCCTTAATAGTACTGGACTATGGATATATACAAATATATGTCTACATATGTATATGCATACAGTGATGAGCAGCAAATGCAACTGATATTGATATTAAGAGTCATATTTAACATATGTATACATACATATATATATTTAACTATATAGTAAACAAAAATAACGGATATTATAAATCATCAAAGTGTTTGTTGTACGAATGTTCTCACAACGTATACATATGTATGTATATATTTATAACATACATGCACATAAATATTTATATGCATGTATATTCATATGCATATATAGATAGATATATTATGAGCGTATATCGAAATTGTAACTGTTCTACAAAAACAAAATTTCAAAATTCAATGTGTATGAATATAAATATTGTTGAAATAGCCCGCTACGGGCTTCTCAAACTCTCTCTCTCTTTTTCTCTCTAGTTGCGTTCGATCTTGCAATCTATTCCAACTAAGTCCATATACCTATATATATAGTATATGTATACATATATTGATATACTATATGTATGTATTTAGTTAATAAGTCTTGATATTTGGTTAGGTTTATTTAAGCTAAAAACACAACAAAAGATACAAGAATAACAACAACCTTTGGCCTCATGAGTTTGTGCATGTAAAAAACGAAAACGAAGAAAACAAAATTCATATAGTTAAAATATTAATAATATATAAATATATATACACCTATATAAATATTTACGAACCAACATATGCAACATTTAAAATAATCTAAACAAACAAAAAAAACAAAACAAAACATAAATAAAACCCATAAAATGTTAACGAAAAGCGTATTGTGAATTGTGTTAAATATTAGAAAGGACAATTGACAGAAGGATAGGACACATGATAGATCGCTAAATGGCAACATCGATAAGTAAAAACAGTTGAGAATATGATTGTGAATTTGTTATAAGTTTTTGCATAATTGCAAGTTCATCTTCTTTAATGTACAATTTGTATAAAACTAACAGCTTAAAATATCTAAATGGCGTTAATTAGAATGCAAGTTACAAAGAAAACTCCGACAGTTAAAACCCAAAATTGAATACTGTAGGTTTATTCATTAATCGAGCTTTGTTTTTTGTTTTTTTTTTTTAAATTATTAAATAGCAATGCTAGATTTAAGAAGAACAGCTTATATAAGTTGTCAATTCGTAAATACTTCGTATTTGGAATCAATAATTGAGCGTTAACTGAAAAAAAAAACAAAAATAATATATACTAATATATATTCGATATTTATGCTTTTAACAGAAAACAAAAGAATGTTTATAAATTTTGATTGTTTCTTTGATAATTTCGGTTCGCTTAATTAATGGGCATACAAAAATAAGAATATATTCTGGATGGTTGTCTTTATATAATGAGCAAAGTGTACTATGTGGCCTTTTATATTTTTGTTAATTTTTTGTTTCTTTTTTTCTTATATATCATATTTTAATTCATGGTATATTTGTAGATCTATCAATTGGATATTAGCTTAGTTGTAGTTTCTTTGGGCTTTGTAGCACAATGTACTTGTAAATATTTAAGAAATTTCAACAATTCTGATCGTGTAGAGATTTATATAGCTTATAAGATATTGTGTCGAAAGATTATTAGTGAAAAGCAGATAACAGCAGAAACTGCATATAATGGATACATATACATACATACATATAAATATAGTTAAACTTAATACAAACATATATCTGAAAAGCAAGCAATAATATATAGCTTTCTTTGGGATGCCGACGATTAATACCCTTGCAGAAATATTTTCCAAACAAAAACATATTATTTGGCCCATTGTCCATATGGCAGCTATAAGATATAGTGTTCCGATTTTGAGCAACATTTTGAGAATATATAACAAAATTTAGAGTGAGTTCGGTTGAGATATCTAAAAAAAAAAAAGAAAAAATAAATACAGTTTTGTCCATGCAACTCAAGCAAAGGTTTAACAACTTAATCGACCGATCGTTCCTATGGCAGCTATATGATATAGGAATCAAATCTTTGTAGTTGTCATACGTACTGTCTGCAGAAAATACAAGCAATAAAAATGACAAGTTTCTTAGCACTAAAACTGAGGCAGACGGCGATGTCAAGATTGACTCGGCTGATCAGGAATATAAATGTATAATTTGTGGGGTCGGAAACGTCTCCTTCAATGGGTTACATATTTCATGACTATATTATAATACCATCTGCAAGGGTAACAGAAAAAGTAAAAACAATTCTTCGCTAGTTTATAATAAGTGGAAATTCAGATTATGCGTTTATTAATAATTATATATGAAAAGTGAAAGGTATATTTATATATAGAATTATATATATGGCATATATATGTTATATATGCATGAGATATTCGATATTTATCGATGTTTAAGGCACATGTGCATCAACCGCAATTTCTAGAATGAATTGAAATTTGAGCAATTTATGATTAATAAATACATACGTGTTTGCAAATTAACTTACCGATTTATTCATATGCCCGTTGTGGCCATATTAGGTGGATTCGTTTAGGACCAGCTTAACGCCAGTTTTTTCCAGTATTTCCAGCGCTTTTTGAATGTGGCTGGGAGTGTCGACTATGGTGTAGAACAAAGGTGCCTGTTCCTTTTCCGTTTTCTTTTCCGCTATACCATAGGCCAGCATAGACGGATCTTCTTCCTCTAGCGGATCATCATCATCATCTTCCTCAAACGCATCTTCATCGTCCTCAAGCGAATCTTCATATTCCTCCTCAAGCAATGCTTCATCTTCCTCCTCATACGAATCTTCAGCTTCCTCCCCAAGCGGATCTTCATCAACCTTCTCAGCCGCCTTGTTTAGCAATGATAAGTCAACCTCCAACTTGGGGCCACCTACATTTACCAAAGGCGTCATTAGTATCGGCGGTTGAGCTGGTTCAGCCATGGGAGTCGTGTCCGAAAAATGACGCTTTTGCGGAAAAACAAAGTTTTCCGGAGTCACATTGTTATTCCAGAGGCCCACGAATAATGGTGGGGCATTGTCCCTATTGCGTTGCAACTGTGGCGGTGCATCGCTTAGCATGCGAGTGAATAGACACTTTGGCAATATGCCAGGACCAAAGACACAGCCGGCCTGGAAGCCGGGTGGCAAGTAGCGCAAGGGCAAAAATATTGGATCAGGCATCTCGCCCATGTTGCCCACTAAAAATAGCTCATGGGGTAGCTCAAATTTGCGAATATCCTCGTTCAAAATCTTGCGCGCCACCTTGGGCTCATGCGGCTGGCATGCATCGGAGAGTACAGTCATGCAGAGTCTTGTCTTGAAGTAGACCATCATGGGCACTTGGCTCAGGTCGGGCACATATGTATCATACTGCACAGCATTTTTGCCAAACCTTTCAAATTTTATCATAGACTCCGGATGTGATATCATAAAGCCCATTGTGGCATCGTTCGAATCTTTGGGACGAGATGCATCATCGTACGAGGCGCCTTGGACGACGCGCATTAGCTGACTTTGCAACTGCTGCAGCTTAGGCAACCCAAAGTCGCGACGACCCACAAACAGTGGGGGCGTGGGGCCACTGTAATCGGATTTAAGCAGCCCCTTCGGATAGAATTTACGGGCCAGCACACCGATGGCAAAAACGCAGCCCGCATCAAAGCCCGCTGGCAGCAACTGGGACGGCAAGAATGTGACTTTCTTGAGCGGCGCATTGCGCGGAAAGAGCTCCTTTGGTATCTTAAAGACAATACACTGCTCTTGCTTCAAGGCCACAGCAGCCTCGGGGTCGTGACGATGCTCCTGTGGCTTTAGCATGTTAATAACAATGTAGCTCACATCGATGCAACCCTTTGACAGAGTCAAGTTCTTCAAGTTCGGCAAGTAACGTGGTGCCAAATTAGTCACGTACTCGGGCAATAGATTGCGATTCGTCTTGTTTTTTCCTAAATGCCAGAAAATTAAAGGAAAACAAAACAAAATGGCGGTAAGTTTTTTTGTTGGTTATAAATAATACTTGTCATGCTGTCGGTACCTTTTCCATTATCATAAATTAGGGAATTGTCGAATGCAGGCACGTTCGAAATCACTGCGTAATTTATATTTCCATTAGGATGAATATATGTAGCCATTGCTTATGAGCTCCTTGACTTGGGATCCGCCTCAAATTCACTGGCGTTCTGATTTTTCAGAGCTTACAATTATAGCACGTATTTCCAACTGACACTACAACAAATAACGATTAGTGTTGTCCCCGATTAACGGCACTATCGAAAGTAGTATGATACAATTCCTTCAAGTGGAGACAATCCTTTCCAAAACCCTTTTTGAAATACCAAAAACAAAAAAGGCAATTATATATGTAATAGTCCCAAGCTTCCGACACAACCCCCATATAATCCTTTTACTTTGAAACACATTCTAAATGTTTTTGCACATGCTAATAGTATGTTTATACTAGCCTTCGAATGGAATTGGCAAACATTATTCGCAGTAATCAACAGTCTGGCAACGCCGCACCATCAAACCTATCGTTACAAGTGCGAAAATTACAGTTAACCCATTGACGCAATTTGCTGCCGCGCAAGTGCATTAGCAAAACCCCAAAGCAGCTAATGGTCAAATGCTCCAAGAGGAGATGCCCATTATTGTGGATGTTAATTTGCGACGGTTACGCTCAACGCCAGCTGCACAGTCGCAAGCGCAGTCGCCGACAAGACGAAAGGTGCCAAAACAAAGGTCAAGCAAATACAAGACAGTGCAACAACAGGCGCCACTGGAGCTGCTTGTTGTTGGACATCAGCTGAACATGCGCCCTATGCTAACGCCAATGCCCAGGACGGCGACGTCGGCAGCACTTGGCAAGCGAAGAAGCATCCCTTGTAGGGAACGTTCTTTGGCAAAGACAACGAATGTGCGAACGTAGACCGCCCAGACAGAGTAAGGTAACTTACAATTGTCGCAGACGTCTGACAACCAACACATCGTATGGGAAGAAGAATGCGTTTACATCTACGGGTTCTACCCTTTGGAGCTGTGGCCAACACAACGCGACTTTCCATGCGAATGCAAATTGGCGGCGAATATGGATAATAAGCCCCTCACGCTGCCAACAACCTATCAAGTGGCTGAAGTGGCTATAAGCACTATATTATATTATATTATATTATATTATATTATATTATATTATATATTATATATTATATTACACGTTTAGAATATTAAATGAAATGGAAATAGTAATGTTCTTTGGATATCTGAAAAATAAGCATAACAAGTTTCGAAGTAGCGTTTTATGCAAGAGGGGGCAAATTTCCAAGCAATTTATGTTTAGAGAGCAAAACATGATCAAAAAGACAACAATCCATATGGAAATTGATTAAGTTTTGACACAGTTATGGAAGTTGGGAGCTAGGAGCTAGGAGGATGAGATACTGTGGTGTTTAAAACTGTACAAGTCGAAATATTTTGGCTTTTTAGTCTGCAGCTTTGCTGAAAATCGAACTATATTACAATATAATTAAATAAACATAGCATATAGAGCTTGCAAAGTAGCACAGTCTTTTAAATAATAATTTTACCAACGAAATTTAACTTACATAACACTCAGCCATGCTTTCCCATATTCCAATTACAGTTGTTTAAAATCTTAGGCGCGCTTTTAGTTTAGAATGCGCGTGTTGTAGCAATCAGCCGTGGCCTGTGTATAATTCCCGCTATACAGCTGTGTGCCAATGGGCACTGCCGCTGCTCAACACTGAGAACGGCCGCAAGCTGTCACCAACTGTCAAGTACGCGCCATGTTTTTGCTCACGCACGCATTGCAGTAGAAAGAAGAAGTACGTGCTACAAGAAATAAGGCAAAAAAGCAAACAAATTGCATTTGTTGCAACATAAGCAATAACAGGGCTGCATCGTGCTCCAAAATCAAAAGGGATTCACAAACGGAGTCGTTGCTTCCGTTCGCAAGAGGTAAATTTGTAAACCAAACAATAACAAATGCTAGTCAAACTGGCCAAGTCTTCAAAGAAGAAGAAGCACGCCGCGCTACAATAACACGAGCAGAGGGTGAAAAAAATTGCAATCAAAAGCCGCAGCAGCAGCGCACACTCTCTAGGCGAGAGCAATAGCTGACCCCAACCCCCCGCCGGAGGCCAAGTAATTGCCAATAACCCAAAAAAACCGCGTGGTTAGACGCTCTTGTTTTGTTTTATACCCATTACAAATTGTGTAAAATGGGTATATTCAAGTAGTGCGAATGTGTGTGAATGCAGCAGGAACAGCTCCAAACTTATACAGTATACATATATGTATATTCTTGATCAACATCAACCGCCGAGTCGATCTGGCAATGTCCGTATCTGTGTGTGTGCGCGTGTGTGTGTGTGTGAACTAAGAGCTAGAGACACGTTTGGTATATACATAGGTGTATTTCCCCCACTCCTAGAACTCCGCAAATCGATAGAAAATCGTTTAACAAACATAATTTGAACTGTAAAGACTAATGTTACTGAGCTCACTCCTTGTCTAGTCCCACGATCGTATAATAAACATAAACTTATTCAAAAACTATTTTCCATCGTGTTGAGCAGAGAGAGAGAGCGAGAAGTGAAGGCAGCAGCCGGGCAGCGTAGTCGCCAGCTAAAGCGCACTATTTGCAACGGGTGTGTGTGTGTGTGTGTGTGTGTATTTGTGTGTGTGCATTAGAGTTGTAATCGTTCCGAATAAGTCTGATCGCATGATTAACTAAACTGAACGATCGAACTATTCGGCTGATATTCATTCATCTTCTCCGTTTGTTTGTTTTGCTCATGTTCGTTTTGTTTATCTGAGTTCGAGGATTGTAGACGCTCCCTACTACAGTCGTGTCTGGATAAAGTGAACCATTGAGGTTCTTCACCATATCAAGGCTACAATTTTTGCTCAAAATACACTTTGTGTATATAAATTCAAGAAATCATTCAAATAAATTAGTAGGAAAACATAAATGTATGCTTATTGAAACAATTGGCGAATAGACATTTGCTTCTTGCGTTAACAAAGTGACTTTTGAATTTTGAATTTTTGGTGTTCACCATATACCCAGACACGACTGTATAATGATATCGGTATATTGCCAGTATGCGCTACAATCAGCAAATCAGCTGAAAAATACAGAGGCAGACTTCTGGCCCACACCAACTCCTTGGCTACTCGCCTAGCAAGGCCTTCTATAAGCAGAAAGCTTGTACATCCTTCGGATAATTGGATTTTGAAAGGACGACTGCAGGAAGGTTATTGGAAAATTCCAATCCAAGCTTTGTTCAATATGCTAATTGCTTGCCTACCAATGCCTAATACAGTAGAAGCTCACAAATTAGAATTCTCTGAAATTCGAATCTTCCAGAAATTAGAATTGCAGTTTGTAAAACATTAAGTCCGAATAAACGTGAGTCTTTATGTTTTGTTGCATATAGTTAACAAAATACAAGTTACATGTATTGCACTGGATTGTTTAGTAAATATATTGTATGTTTATCGAAAAAAAAAAATGGATTGTTTAGTTTCGTTTACTTATTTATATTACATAAAATAAAGTGAAAAAAGAAACTATTGTATTTTTTAAAGAAAGTTTTCTCCATTTTTTATTTATACTCGATTAAAAACCTTGTCCAGAAATTGAAAAACAAAGTGGTTCTTATTTGCGAGCGTCTACTGTATTGACCTCTTAATACACTCTGTTAGATCCCAGCGTTAATCTGCTATTTAACCCGATATATTTATGCAAATGGCTCCAATTCAATTCAATTTATTCACTTTTACTTAATATTTAATACATGGTGTGATAATAATATATATTAATGTTAAGAGTTAAGGCTAATAAGCTTTTCGGCTTCAATATAATATATGAAACATAAAAGATTTTGGGATTATAATATTAAAAAAAACCAGATTAGTTTATCAAAAACGGAGTTCGATTAGAGTTTTTAGCAAATAAATGAGTTCAAATGAAACCATTTAAATATATATATTTAATTAATAATTGTATAATTGCTTGCGTTTAATTGCAGAATTCACAGTGAAGGCGCATTGTAGAAGATATCAAAATTTGCCATGGTGCCCATTGGAGCCGTGCACGGTGGCCATCCGGGCGTTGTGCATCAACAGCAGCAGCAGCCGATGCCAACAGCGCCAAGTGGGCCTAACTCGCTGCAAGCGAACTCATCCACATCGTCATCCTTGAACACAACATCGAACAAGAGCTCGATGTCGGTGAAGCCCAATTATACCCTGAAGTTTACGCTTGCCGGTCACACCAAGGCTGTTTCGGCGGTCAAGTTCAGCCCAAACGGCGAGTGGCTTGCCAGCTCATGTAAGTTAACCAGAAAATCAAATACGATTGTAATTTTGTTGAAACAATTGTTGTGCATTGCAGCCGCGGACAAACTAATCAAAATCTGGGGCGCATACGATGGCAAATTTGAGAAAACCATATCGGGTCACAAGCTAGGCATTAGCGATGTTGCCTGGTCGTCGGATTCACGCTTGCTGGTCAGCGGCAGCGATGATAAAACGCTCAAGGTCTGGGAGCTGAGCACCGGGAAGAGCCTGAAAACACTGAAGGGCCACAGCAACTATGTGTTCTGTTGCAATTTTAATCCTCAATCAAATTTGATTGTCTCTGGCAGCTTTGATGAGAGCGTACGCATTTGGGATGTGCGCACCGGCAAGTGCCTGAAAACGTTGCCCGCCCATTCGGATCCCGTATCTGCGGTGCATTTCAATCGCGATGGCTCGTTAATTGTCAGCTCTAGCTACGATGGCCTGTGCCGTATTTGGGACACGGCCAGCGGACAGTGCCTGAAGACGCTGATCGATGATGACAATCCGCCCGTTAGCTTTGTCAAGTTCTCACCCAACGGCAAATACATACTGGCTGCCACCTTAGATAACACGCTTAAGCTCTGGGACTACTCCAAGGGCAAATGCCTGAAGACCTATACGGGCCACAAGAACGAGAAGTATTGCATATTTGCCAATTTCTCTGTCACTGGCGGCAAGGTAAGTGTCAAATCAAATTCATGCTATACACACATTCAAAAGCACTCCTTTCATTTCTGATTGTGCGCAGTGGATCGTCAGCGGCAGCGAGGATAATATGGTTTACATTTGGAATCTGCAAAGCAAAGAGGTAGTACAAAAACTGCAGGGACATACGGATACCGTGCTTTGCACTGCCTGCCATCCCACGGAAAATATTATAGCGTCTGCTGCGCTGGAGAACGACAAGACCATAAAGCTTTGGAAGTCGGATACATAGAGTTGGGCGCCAGCGCTTCTTGCGACAGTGGCAACAAATAAACAAACAAAGCAAATACACACACACACACACACACACACACACAAATCACACATACATTTCTCTGATAATCTTATTTTTAAAACCCCAATTACTTATAATTAACCCTTTTTTTTCTTTAATGGTAAAAACATAATGAAATTACATTTAAATTACTATTCAGGCTAACAACACCAGAAAGAAACAAACATTCTAAGAAAAAACCATGGCATACAATCGTGTATGTATATTTTTAACTATTTATTAGCTAAATGAATTGGCCTGTAAACAAACAACAAATCCTTCAATTCTTACACTTACCACATGTTAAAACTATCTTAAGCTATATTCGACACACACATACATACATACAAACAATCAACAAGAGCAATCAGCTTGCGCAAGTGTAAAGTTAAAATAAAAAAAAAACAAACATATTATTATTTAGAGATTGGGTACAATGTGGCATTTTCCCCCTCAAGTAATGGTTTTATATTTTTTCGATTTTGAGACCGACCAATATATACCATCGGGTTGTTCATAGCAATAAAAACTTTTTTATTAAAAAGCGTATAACAAATCGAAACTATAGACTACTTTTCTTTGGGGAAAAACTGGATATGTATGTGTGTATGTATTATATTACGGCGGGTGCACCTAAGACGGTATAGTAATAACCAGGGAAAGAAAAAGATCATAATGAAAGAGAATTGAAACATGCAAATGGACTACACCTAGATCATCCTTGTTGCCAGGACTATCCCTTGCTGCAATGATTTTCATTTTTTTTTACTGCATTTTGGTCTTTTTCACATCTGCAAAATACTAAAAAGATACTAAATAAAAATGTTCTTCAGAATTTTCAAAAATTTCAGGTATTTTTGGAGCCTAGTGCTTCAAAAAATAATGCAGTATTAATTTGATACCGGTTTAAGTTTTATTATTCGAAAATTGAAAATTTCAGACATGGTTTCTAGTAGAAAGTTTATTAGAATTGGCCGTAGACTACGTTCACGATTAGGTTTTCGCTATACAAATTGCCGATATTCTCCAAAAATTCTACCAACTTTTATACTTATATATGCGTGTGTATGTTTATGTATATTTCTGAAAACTTAAACGTAACAATTGAAGATAAACCATGTATATATGCATTATGGTTTTAAGTATATGTAGTTTGAGCCAATAGTTACATTTGTTTCGAATATTTTGTATATCTAATGAAAAATAAAGTTATGTTGATATTAGGGCACTTATTCTCATCTTTATTCCATGAACTTTGAGTCTGTTTTAAATTCAACGAATTCAAATCAATGATAATTGCCAAAATCTGTAATACTAAAATATATATTTTTGTTAGTTGAAATGTTATGAATAAATTGAAAGTGTTATTTAAATGTACCGTTTAGTGTTGTAAAATACGTTTATATATTAGCAGACAATGCTAGTGCGATACTCTCGATAGCAAAATCGATTGTTTTTACACGACCAACGACCATCGCCAATAAATAATTTGGATTAAGTGCATTTGCCATACAATTTATTCCGCGTTTTGTGTTGTTTTTCCCCACATACAAATCAATATGGTAAGTGGAGCATATTGCTGTTTGTTGCAAAATATGATTATTGTTATACTTTTATTTTTGTTGCTATTACAGGCCGCTTACACCGAGGATCAGTTGGCTGGTAAGTGTGCGTGTGTGTTTCAAGTGTGCGCGTATGTGTGTGTGTGCGTGTGTAGGTGGGTGTTGCTTTGAAATGGGCGCAGAAGTTCAAAGTGCCAACTCAATGCTAAAAGAACGGCCTACAAGCCAACATAAGTATGCCTGTATGTGCATATGCACGTATGTAAGTGTGTGTATACGTTGTCAACCAATTTTTGCATTTCTCTTTGTGTCTGTGTGCGAGTGTGTGTGTCTGTATGTTACACATCTTCATATGCGGCGCATGAATCATTGATAAAATAAACACATCAAATGCGAGAGGGGAACGCAGGGCAGCCATACGATCGCGAGTCGCGTCAATGACTCACAATACAGACACACACACACACAGACAGCAAGGCATTGCCAACGATTTACAGTTAATGAACAGTTTGTCAACTGTTTAACAACTGTTTTGCCTGTACAGGACAACAATGCAAACGCTCAGTTGCTCAGCTCAGCGGCGAATGCGACGGCGACTGCAACTGCAAGCAGCAGCCAAAAGTTACTCAAATTACAACAAACGCGAGACGGCTGCCATTTAAGGCGGCTTTCTAGGTCAACTATTGACCCTGACTTCCCCCTGCCCCGCACCCCCCCCCCTCTTGCTCTACAAATGCAAAGCTTTACGCAACTAAAAAGCGCTAAAAATGTGAATTTACTGTTTGATAACTTAATCAAATTCGTATGAATTGCTTGTCGTTTGCCGATAAGTTGCTATTGCTGCCGCTGCCGCTGCCGACGCTCTGACGTCAGCCGACCGCATTCAACGTTTTTTCGTTTTTTGTTTTTTGTCTTTTGATTTACCTGCTTTTAAACGTCGCTTGACTCATTGCCTAAAATGGACAAAATTCTGTTGTTGCTTTTAAAACCATTTTTGGCCTGTTGCAAGCGCATGATAACATAAAGATGAATTCAAAAAAGAAAACAAGCAAACACAGCTTCGGCATGCCGAAGATTGTATACCCTTCTACACAATTTTCATCAAGTCCTGCGGATGATAGCTCACTATTTGTTTATATCCCTAATATAAGTATATGATATTCTTTATTATCTTGAATGGAATCAATTGTTATGACGATATCTGAGATCTGAGATCTGACAAAACTGACAAATCTCATTGTTTTTATAGTATTTATAGTTTTTAGAAGAAATTATATCTCTTTTCTTAAATCCTTCCTAGTCCCCTATAAAGGTGATTGTCCTTTATAGCGCCACTCATCTCGTCATTGTCCTTGGTCGAATTAAAGTAAATTATATCATTTATATCTATCACAATGGGAACTTGTATGTATAAGCTTCTTTATGTTAGTTAGTGCTTGAGTATACTTTGTACCTAAACTTTTTAAAATATCTACAGGAAATGTTACGAAAATCATGGTTATGATAGCTCAACTAAGACTTTTTTAAAAAGAATCAAAACTCTTGATAAATATGGTTATGATATCTCAGAAAGACTTGGTTTTTTTTATTGTAATTTTTTAAATATAATTATTTTTTTTTAAATTGTATTTATTTTGAAAACCCTTGTCCCCTTTTTCTAAAGCAGCTATAAGATATAGTGATCCGACTGTATCTATATTTTGTGGGTTCAACAATTCCAAGCAAGCCTTCAGCATTGCATATTCCGTAACAAAATGATAGTAACCGAAGGAAAGGGTATGGCAACAGTTGCTGCTGCAAGCTGTCGCTGGAACTGAGCTGCGACTCAGTAGCAGGCAGTGCAGCCAGGCAAACAGTCGAGATTCAATTGCAACTGCAACATGTATTATTATACGGCACACGTGAAGCCAACATTCAGCACGCTGGAAGGTTGGCTTTGGGCGGGGTGTTAAGCCTAAATGGCTGAAGTGCTAAGGGTGCATCTTGTTTATTTTGAACATTTCTGCTTGCAGAGTTCCAGGAGGCTTTCAATCTATTCGACAATCGCGGCGATGGCAAGATACAGCTGAGCCAGGTGGGCGAATGCCTGCGCGCCTTGGGACAGAACCCGACCGAGTCGGATGTGAAGAAATGCACGCATCAGCTGAAGCCAGACGAGCGCATCTCGTTCGAGGTATTTCTGCCCATCTATCAGGCCATATCGAAGGCACGCTCCGGCGATACGGCTGATGATTTCATTGAGGGCTTGCGTCACTTTGATAAGGATGCCAGCGGCTATATATCATCCGCTGAGCTGCGCCATCTGTTGACCACGCTGGGCGAGAAGCTGACCGATGAGGAGGTCGAACAGCTGTTGGCCAATATGGAGGACCAACAGGGAAATATCAACTACGAGGAATTTGTGCGCATGGTCATGAGCGGCTAGGGCCAAATGCGCTTAAGCGACACTACAAGCAGAACAGCAACAACAAGTAACAACCATCCAACCTGCCATGCTAGCTAGCCGTTCATTCCGCCAACTCCAATTCCAAGATTTCAATTTGTTTAAGCAGCAGCAGCAGCAGCAGCAGCAGCAGCAGCAGCAGCCGCATTTCCACTAGTTTTTTCTTAGCCACATTACTATTTGTATACTTTGTATATTCTTGCATTTCGTTTTGTTTGCGGACTAATAAGAAAATTGTATTTATTCAATCAAAAGACAACAATAGATGCCTTTAGCGCCTCCAACGAACTAACATCATGCAATTTATTAATAACACACACACACACAACACTTAACAGTTGTTTAATGCAGGGAGCATCAGAGAGGTCGCGTCTTTAACTTGCGTATTATTCTAAATGTATCGAGTTTATTACAAAAGCAAACAAACAAACAAACAAATCCAAAACAAAAGGAAACAACAGAAATTTACATATGTATATGGGACTCAAGTCTTCAGCGAGTATCGTAACAAGTATTTCTAAATTAATGATTTGATATATGCGAATGTAGCGCATAATTGAACTTTAATGCGCATTTCGAAGTTTTACATGTTTTTTTTAAATAATTTAATAATTGTATTTAATAAATAAAACAAATGAAAGTAGATCTTTTTACAAAAGAAACGTACTTAAAGTTATTAAAACATATGAAACCTAAATAAATGTGTTTTCTTTCTCGTGCAGAATTTTGGTAAAAACAAAACTTAAGAAGAAACTTTAAAACGCCCGCCATGCTTAAGGCGTGGTTTTGTAGCAATAAGTCCTATAACGTCTGCATAATTATCGATAGCCAACTGATAGTGTTAAAAAGAGTCAAAGCATTTGATACCAGCTTAAACAGCTTATGTTTATTATTATTATTATTACAAAAGAGTAATATCATTTTTGTAGCCTGACGATTAATAAGTTGAATATATATTCTCAGTCAAGATCGGTGGGCGTATTTGAGCGTGTTAAGCCTGTTAGTATTTGAATTAAATTGGTATATTTTTGGTATTTTCATTTTTGCATATGGCGGTCACACTGCTAAAGTCACAGCATAGAAATAAACAAAAGCAAAAATGATGCATTAAGTTAAAGCTTTAATCGTTTTAAACAGTGCTGAACTGCATTCCTTAATTAGCGCTTAGCGTTGTTTTTAGTTGCGCTTTGTCTTAGCCATGTCAATATACGCAGGCATAGTCGCTACCTTGCCAGGGGGTGGCGGCAACGAACCAAGTTCGCCAGTTCAAAAGGTGTGGAAACCAGAGCGTAAGTTATAAATCTGTTAAAAAGGACTATATTTAAAACACTTGAATATATATGTTAGTGTATAAAATACAATTGGACGCACCGGCGCCGTATCCAGTGCGCTGCCAGCGCACCTTGCCGCTGCCGCCTGCCAGCAGCACCGCCGACGCTCTGGAGGATAACAATCAGGCAGTCTGTTTGTATGGCAGCGTTTACCATGGCGTCATGGGCCACCTGGAGGCCGAGCAGCTGCTGGCAAATGCCAGCGATGGCAGCTATCTGGTGCGACGCAGCCCCAAATCCGATGGCTACTACACGCTAAACGTGCGCTTCAACAAGCGCACCAAACACTTCAAGGTCTTCTTTAAACAGGGCCATGGACACTATTTGCGCGAGCAGGACAAGCATTATGAGACGCTGCACGAAATGGTTGCCGATGGGCTAATCAATTTCCACATGCAGCTGTACGCCAGCCCCATCATACAGCAGATCAATCAGCAAACCAAAAACTGCTACCAGCAGAGTCCCTACATGACCCTCAATCGCCGCAAGCTGCGCGCTCTCTCCAATGAGCTGGGCAAGGCGTCATCTGTCGCGACAGATGATTGCGATGCGTCCATTGCATTAAATGTGGATGCGGCTGCAACGGCGACTGCAGTGACGCCACAGGACAATCAGCTGGCAAAGGCACAGCAACAGTTCCCACAATTGGCCGTCGATCCCATGCCGCTGGTGTATGAGAAGCCGCACAATTTTAAGGTGCACACCTTTAAGGGACTCAACTGGTGTGAGTTTTGTGCCAACTTCCTGTGGGGCTTTACCGCGCAGGGCGTCAAGTGTGATGCCTGCGGCTTTATGGCGCACAACAAATGCTCGGAGCTGGTGCCGCCCAAGTGTGTGCCCGATTTGAAGTGTATACGTGGCGTGTTTGGCACCGATTTGACAACTATGGTGCAGTTGCATCAATGCAACATACCATTTGTGGTGCGTCGCTGCGTTGAGGAGGTGGAGGCACGCGGCATGCTACAGGAGGGCATCTATCGCGTCTCTGGCTTTGCCGATGAGATCGATGCGCTCAAGCTGGCGCTCGATCGCGATGGCGACAAGACTGATATGTCCGAGGTGGCATATGGCAATGTCAATGTCATTGCCGGCACGCTGAAGCTTTATCTACGGCTATTGCCTGTGCCGCTCATCACGTTCCAGGCTTATCCCAGCTTTATGGCCGCAGGTCGTGAGTAGCTTTTCAATTTGCCAACTAATTGCCAGCACATTTGATTCACATTTGTTGTTTTAACTGCAGGCAATGCCAAGCAAACGGAACAGCTGCAGCTAATGGCGGAGGCAGTGAGTCGCCTGCCGCCGGCCCACTACAGCTGCCTGCAGTATATGCTGGAGCACCTCAAGCGGTGAGTACGGTGTACATATAAATGGGCTAATCTTGAAGAAGTTCTACCTGGACAAACATTGAAAAGGGTCTGGAGCAGTCTTTTGTAGTTAGAGGAACATTAAACTGCATTTGTACTCTTACAAATATCAACAGGAAATGAGTTCAATGATTTTTCGCTGATCCATGTTACAATAATTGTACATTTTCGACTAATTATTCTTATGGTAGCTATAGTAGTATATGGTCCGAAGTTTGTCAAAATTCAACAACATCTTTAGAGCATAACAAAACTTTGAATTGCTGAGTAACCTGCGCAACGATCGAATTAAACCAAACCATTAATCATTCTGTATACTCGAAAACTGTTTTTATACCTCAAATATTACTCATTGCTAATTGTTTAATGGCATGTGTTCACTATGAAAATGCACACTGACCAAAACGACCTCTGTTTATCGTAACCTCCCATTTTACGCTAAATTTGTATCGTTGATTAAACAAGCTAATATAAATTGTTGAATGTCATTTGAAAGTACTTTCAAGAAAGCTATTTCCACTGCAGTTAAGTTTCCACTTTGAAGTATTTCACTTAGAGCGTCAGCACAGTTTGAATATAGGAGTTGCAATGTAACGTCCGCAACGCAGGATTAGCCCATATTTATACCCTAGCAGAGGGTATTATAATTTTGTCTCGAAATGTGTAATGCACTGAAGTAGACTTTTCCCAGCCAACAAAGTATATACATTCTGAATCAGCATCAATATCCGAGTGGATATAGCAATGTCCGTCAGTTTCTATGCAAACTAGTCTCTAAAGTCTCTAGTCTTAAAGCTATCGTAATGAAACTTGGCACAGACCCCTCTTTTTGCTGCAGGCAGTGCATATGTCGGAACCGGCCGGATCGGACATATAGCTGCCATTGGAATGATCGGTCGAAAACTATGTTTTTGTACGAAAAACTTGTTGGTTTATGCAGATATCCTCACCAAACTCAACCAAACAAAGTCCCTAAAGAGTTTATGCAATCTGACAAAAATTGGTCAAGATCGGATCACTATATCACATTGCTGCCATAGGATCGGGGAAAAATGAGTTCTTGTATGAAAAATATTTTGTTTATACAAATATTGCATCCAAACTAAGTGAGAGTCTTATTATACTTTATAGAGTTTCCAATAATTTCATCAAAATTTGACCACATAGCTCGCATAGGAACAATCAGACGAAAATTGAGTTCTTATATAAAAAACATTGCTAAGGAGGCGTGTCCTAAAGTTTAGGAAACGCTCTGCTAGGGTATACATCTTCGTTCTTCCTTGTTTTATTTAAAGTAAGTAAGGGGAGGAAAACCTTCAAATGATCGACTTATATGTGAACCTAAACTTCGATACCTGGGACTTGATAGGACTTAGGCGATAAGTCCATATGTATGGCTGCATGCCAGCTGAGCTATATATTTACCATCCATATTTTTGATATATATCCATAGCGTTGCCTCGCACTACGCCGTCAACAAGATGAACGAGCACAATTTGGCCACTGTGTTCGCGCCCACGCTGATTGCCACGCCCCAGCATATGACGAATCTCACCGAGGAAATATTCATGCTCTCCTCGCTGATCACACACTGCGAGACAATCTTTGCCAGCTCCTGAGCGGAGCGAGCCGCGATTTCAAAGGATAACATTGCCCAGCAAGCGAAAGAGAGACTGCTACTATCTTGCTGTCTCTCTCTCTTTCGCTCACGCTCTATCCCATTCTCTTCCCTACTCTTTCTATTTCGTTATGTATTCGAGCAGGTATTGCAATCCTTAAATTAGTTAACATTTTAGCCAAGCATTTATTTATTTATTGAAACGTTTTGCCGCATCTATGGATGCAATCACCAAAAATCTAGACTTTAGAATAATATTACAATGAATCTTTTGTATTTATTAATATTAGAATGTATTACAATTATTATGATAATTATTATTTCTATTTACGTACTATTTTATTGGGCACTTGCCACATTGTGAAACAAAATTGTAAAATTAGCATTGAATGTTGTAAGATTAACGTACGAATTTACCTACAATTTTTGGAAAGATTTTGAATCCGATATATAAAAGATATCATAAATAAATGTATTTATTTAAATGTTGTCTTAAATATGTATGTGAGACTGTGCAAACTGTACAAAAAGCAAGCAAATTCTCAGGATTTCTTTATAAAGCGCAGCATCCACTTCATATGGAAAGTCTTAATAGACTTGGGAAATTTTTTTTAAATTAAAAAATGAATTGTAGAGTTTCGTCTTGGCTCACTGACTGAGAATGTATATACATATTTCCCGAATTCCCTATGGAAAAGTCAAGATTACAACTGGAGTTTTATATTTGAGCAACAAATAAAACTCAAGGAATAATCATTATCTTATGAGTTTTATTTGTTTGCCCAAAAAAAAATGATTATTGGTTGAGTTGTAAAGTATAACTCAAAATTAATCATTATTTGGTTTAGTTAAAAATAATCATTATATTGTAATTTTTAAAAATAAAACTTAAAAAATAGTACGGTCCCTGATTTTTTTGCTCACAAATAATGATTATTGGCTGAGATGCAAAGTATAATTCAAAATGAATTATTATTTAGTTAGATAAAACTCATAAATTTTGAAATAATGGTGAAAGTGCATAGATTATCCTTAAAGGACTATATTAGTCTATTTCCCGTTTCCTCAAAGTTATTATTAGTGCATGATTTTTTTGATTACAAATAATTAGTATTTATAGTCCCTGGTTTCAATAGTTGAAGTCCTCTATATCTGTTGTTTTTCAGCAAATCTAGCAACTCTTGAGAATTTCTTAATACATTTACATAATACCTATCAAAATTACAGTTTTCTCAGAAAGTAAAGGTTTTTAACAAATCAAAAAAGGGTATTAAAATGGATTGCATGGCCAATCATAAACTAAATAATCGACCAAATCATTTTCGGACCTGCGCGGAGCTGCTGCCCACGTTTCCCCAAGTGTTTAAGCTGCGAGAGATCTATAATTTATTTGGACAGCCAAATGGTAGTCCCACCATCGATATACTGAGTGTATCCGAGTGCCTGCGCGCAATGGGGCTGCATTTTGTTGAGTCGAGGCTGAAGAGCAGTCTGGTGAAGCGTCTGCTTAAATTTCCGCAGTCAAAGCCGCCGACACGGGCCAATTTTGAGCTGGTGCTGACGGTCTACAGTGATCTGGCCAGCCTGGACGATGCGCCCAGCACCGAGGCGTTGATCAACGGATTGCGCTGCTGTGATACCAATGGAACTGGCATGCTGCCCTATGCCCAGCTGCGTCGCATGCTGACAACGTGCGGCGAGCGCCTGAACGAGGCGGAGGCCTCCGATCTGCTGGACAACATGAAGGATGATAGCGGCAATGTCAACTATATCGCACTGTTAGAGACCATGTTCTTCAGCGATATTGATGCCGATGCCAAGCTGCATCAGGTGCGGCTCTATCTTGACGCTGTCGGCAATAATGCCAGCCATATGGATATGCAAAAGCGGGATCATTTCATCAAAACCCTCCGCAGGCTGGACACACATAAGACTGGCCATATATCCGCCGATCGTCTGCTCCAGCTGCTGAATAGCGCCGGGGATCGTTTCACCGCCGGCGAATTGGCAGCCCTCACCCAGGGCATGACAAATTCCAAGAAACATGTCGATTACCGCAAGTTCCTGCGCCTCATTATGAATGAGTAGCTAACAAATCCTAGTAAATGTTATTGACCACGGCCCAGATAAGCACATGTACTTCAAATGCATATAACTTTGGAAATATATCGTCAGGGTTAACATATTAACTGGTAATCAATTGTTGATTTAGTTCCGGCATGGTTCCTGAATGTTTGAATAAATTTAGCAAGTATTTATCCTCAGCCCACATCCTACTAACCTAACCTACTACCTAGTTCCATTGCATTTTGGCATTCGTCAGTTCTTAACTTAAACAGTATTTCATACAATAACTCCCTTTTCAGCCGATCTTGCTTATGACAGCTATATGATATAGTATTCTGACTTTAATAGAAATTGTTCAATCTCTTAAAACTTCAACTTGCCTAGCTTATCTGGGATATCTTGAAAAAGAAGAAAGTATTTCATACAGCAAGCTAATTTGTAACCGATCGTTCTTATGGCAGCTATAAGATATAGTAATCTGATTTTCATCAGACATGGTTATAGTTATTATATTTTTGTAATTATGACCAATGTCGACCAATCTACACGTTATACTGCAGCTATATAGTGATCCGAACCGACTCATGCGGAAAAGTGTAGTGTGCGCAGCAAAAATAAGCATATATGCCATGCTTTATAAGGATAGCTCTAAAACTGAGAAACTGGCTTGCATAAGATCAGACAGATAGACTGACATATCGACTTGGCTGTTGATGAAGAATATTGATCAAGAATATATATACTTAATGGATTCGAAATGGGTTGCAAGGTTTACAATTTGACATTAGCTGGGACATTCACCCACCACGTTTGCGCCACACAGCGCCATCTATGGCTCAATTAGCCGCGCGTATAACAGTAATGCAACAGCCAATTGCTGACAAAGTCTGGCAACGTCATGTTTAACGGTTTTCGCCAGCATTTTTATAAGAACTTGACAAGCATGAACAAATGAAATAAATAAGATACAAATGTTGATATTGCTATTTAGAAACCACTCCAGCTAAACTGTTAACAAAGTTAAAACCACAATAAGAATTTCGTACGCTTTCATCAATGGAAATCCTCGATTAAGTATGGGGAGTAAGTTGTTCCTTTTCAGATCTATTTTCCAAGCCATAATTTTCTATGGGGCGGACACGGCAAGGTGTCATGTATATAAGCTTCAAGTGATCCAAAATAGGATTTTGAAAATGATACTAAATTTGCCTTGGCATCACTCTACATCTAGTCTTAATAGCAGAGCTAAAATTTACATGATCACTGACAGACTCCCCTAGCTCGCCACTCGTTATTCTACATGTTCCCACATTAACCAAATTAGGTGTAGGTTTTAGGTACACCTAGAAAAATGAATGCCATAGAATTCAGAAAATCGCCATACAATAAAATTCACCCTTTAAGCCAGAAACAATTTCTGTTTAAAGAAATAATAATAATTTCTAAATTTGAGAAATATATTTATATAAAAGTAGGGCGAATTCCTACATTTAATGGCATTTATTTTTCTGAGTGTACACTTGTTCTGAGTTTACACTCAGAAATAAAAATGCCTTAGATTTCAGAAAATCGCCATACTTTTGAAGTCAAGGGCAGCAGCTTTATTTTTCAGAAAGTTGATTTTCTAAATGAGATGGTTTCGTTCTTCAAAAATTAAGGTCATCATTTCTAAATTTGAGAGTAGAGTTTTCGAAATACTTGAAAAAAATTTCTAAATATTATAGATTGAATTTCTATAATTAAGAAATATATTTCTTAAAAATAGAAAATATTTTTAAAATTAGAAAAAAAAATTATGCTTTTGGAATTGCCGATTTAGGGCCTGCATTTCTACTTTTAAGAAATAAGTTTCTTAATTATACTATGTTCCCGAAGGGAAAATAGTATATTGGGTTTGCGAAATGTCCGTCTGTCCGTCTGGCCGTATGAACGCAATTTTTTTGCCTTTATCTTTGAGCTAGAGCAACCAAACTTGGTACACCTGTTGGTGTATATCGTCGAGATCAACCCCCCACCCTTACCCCCTCCCCCACATTTTGGGGAAAACCTGTATCTTCCCCATTTTTTAAGCTATACTCACCAAATTTGGCATACAGACTAATGTTGAAATTCCCGACAGATCTGCATCAAAAAATTTTGACCCTCCCAACCCCACCCCCACAAATCGGCATATGATATCCCCAAAACACGTTTTTCAAGGGGTATATCTCCTACAGTTTCAAAGATAGAGTCACCAAAATGTGGCATACATACTAATGTTGACCCCCTCAGCAAATCTGCATCTAAAATTGTTTGACCCCCCACCCCCTCCCCCACAAAGGAGCAAAATCTATACCTCCCACATCTGTGCAGTTTTTTTCGCGTCTCTTTCTGAACACACAAATAACCAAATTATATAGGACTGGGAACATAGTATTCTGCAGTCGGGTGCGTCCGACTGCAACGTTCTTACTTGTTTTAGCAATATTTTTTATAAAAAACAAAATATTTCCGGTTTTTGGGGCGATTTTCATATTAGGGAAAATTTTCTAAATTACAGGACGATTTTGTTTGGAGTGTATCATCCGCCGTTGTCATCAAACACGTTATAGTTAAAGGCAATAAATTGAATTGAATTGAAAATGTTGATATGTTGATTATGCATTTATTAAAAATATTACATTCTTGCATCTTAAAAGCTAAACGAAACTTTTGCGTTGCTTTTAAAAATCATGCATTACAGATCATTGATTAAGTACGACAATAAATAGTTTAAGTCTAATCAAAAAAAAGGTGTTTGTTTTTATGTTTTGGTTGTGTATGTCCTATAGCTATCATAAATACAATTGGGCTGCTTTACGGCAAGGGCCAGGGCCGTCTGACATTGATTTATCTTTGGAATTTGATTTGCTGATCCCTCTCTAAATTGCAGCCCAAGTGCAACATTTCTCAGTGTGGCACGTGGAAGTTGCCCGGCAGCGCGGTGTGACGTCAGACATCCTCGCTGGAGGCCAGGCTGCCGCCGCTGGAAGTCAGCTCCATTTTGATGTGCTGATGCGGATGCGGATGCGGATGCGGATGCGGATGCGGATGCGGATGCGGGTGACTGCTGGGCCCTGTGGCTGCCACCGATTGTTGCAGTTGCAACTGAATTTGACTGCTATTGTTGTTGTTGTTGTTGCGCTCCTCGCTTTTGAGCATATCACACTGGGCGTGAACTTGCGCCTGGGCCTGGGCCTGCGCCTGAGCGGCAAAGCTGCGCACCTGCAGGAACAGGCCGCCATTGTTGAGCAGGCGCGCCTGGTGCTCCTGCGCCTTGGCTCGCAGACAGGCAATCGAGTTGTTCCTGTGAATAACAGAGGTTGCAACATGTTCAGAATAGGTTCAATAGAACTAGTCAGAAAGCTCGACGAATCTGGAATCGCGTTCATTTAGTTCGTTCGTTTGGAATGATTCTGTCTTATTAGTTAGTTCGTTATAGTCGATTGTTTTGAATGATTCAGTTCTATTCTCTTTCGATCTGTACAGCAAACTATTTTATTGTTGCTAAACTATTAAATGTATGCCAATAAAAGGAAGAACTATTGAAATTTCTATTTCTGTGCTTTAAATAACAAATATGTTATATAATGTGGTGTATTTTTAACTGACGTTGAAGCTGATGCAATACTATTGAAACTGATCAATAGTATCGCAGATCTAGGAAGGAAGGTGTATTTTAAATATAATGAATGAAAATGTATTTTAAACTAACAAAAAATGGACTCATATTGACAAAATTAACAAGAATATAACTCAAAGAAAATAAATAAGGCATATCGACGAACTGGAACTAGTATTTACAAGTGTTTTAAGGTTCTACGTTGCAATAGAACTACTACTACCATTAACTATAGAATACACATCTAATTGCTTTGTTAATGCTACTACCTTATGAACGAGCTGGGAGCTCAAAAGAACAAAATATTCACACAAAGGGACGAACAAATCAAAGGAATTTCACTAAAATTGAGAGGAAAATATAAGTTGAGACTCCGAAAAATGGGAAAAAGTTCCTAACAATGAAATTCGGTACATAGAATTAATACAAAAATCAGTATTCGTGAAAAACTTGATATGAGGAATAATTCGTTATAGAGATGTTCATTTTATTAATTCAAAAAAATAAGTACTATATAGAAAATAGCAAACATTATAAATAATGTAAATAGTTATAATGAATGCAATAATAATTTATATTAGGAAAAAACACACTGAAGGCCCTGATAGCCATGGCAAACTAGTTAACTCATAGTTTTAATTATATATTTATTTCTGTATATATGTTAGCATTATATAAAAAAATAAAAATATAAATGTATAAAAATATATGTCAGGGCCTCCAGCTAGGGTGGTTTTTTGTGGTATAAATTATTATTATTGTACATTTCGAGAAAGTCAACTGTTCAGTTTATTAACCAAAGCATGAACAAGCTTATTTGTTCAATTGAACTACAACTCTACTGTAGTGCTTACAGTTCCGGAGCTGGTTCGGCTCATACGACTCTGACGCTTACCTGAACGCATCCGGATCGTGCTCCATTAGCGCTGCGGCTGCTGCTGCCGCGGAGAGGTGATGCGCATGCAGCGCCGCATGCGGCAGAGCTGCTGTCGTTGGTTGTTGTTGTTGCTGTTGTTGCTGCTGCTGCTGCTGAGCGGCTGCTGCGGCAGCGGCTACAGCCGTATTCATTATCAGATGAAAGTCCTTGGTGGAGGCTGCAGCGCCGGCGCCAGCTGCATTCGCCGCATCCAGCAGCGGATGATAACTGGGCGTGGCAGTTGCATAATGCTGTTGTTGCTGCTGTTGTTGCTGTTGCTGTTGCTGTTGCTGTTGCTGCTGCTGCTGCTGCTGCTGCTGCTGGAGCAACTGCGTCTGCTGCGGCGAGGGTGAGCTCAGCTCAATGTGCGGCGAGCCGGAGCTGTTCGTGGTGGCGCCAGTGGGCGTTGTTGCTGCCGAGGAGGCAGCCGCATAGCCGCTGCTGCCATGCGGCGTCGTTGAAGTCGGTGGCAAGGTCGATGCTGTTGTTGCGCAGCTGCTGGGCGCTGGACTGACCACATTCAGCGACTCCGTCGAGGAGCTCAAGGCGCGGGAGTGCGAACGCAGCTCATCCGAGTGCGCTGATTTGGATCCAGCCGAATCCTCGTGGTCGCTAACGCCGGAGTCGTCCTTGAGCGCGGATTGTGCCTCAATCGATTTGCGATGCATGCCTGCAAAAAGAAGGCAGGAGAGAGAGAAACAGCGAGAGAGAGAGGGAGAAAAGCTTTTAGTATTTTTGCTTTGGCTTAAAGCGTGCGCAATGATAAGAGTGAGTTGGGACTATTGGATGTGACAGGAGCGAGTGAGGCAGCAACACTGTACTACAATACAATTAATCTACTTGAAAGCTTCAAGCTCAGGAAACTAGCCAATAAAATGTTCTATGACATTAGCTTAAGTGACAGCGAGTGGGGCAGGAATACAATACCTTATACAATCAATCTACACTAAGCTTTAAGCTTAGCTAACCAATTTGAAAAAAACTCAATGACATCAGCTTAAAGTGAGTGCAGAAAGCACATAGCTAGAGATTTTTTAAAACTGATTACAATCAATGTGCTTTTTTAGCTGAAAGCCGAACTAACCAGCTACTTAACGACATTAGCTTAAAGTGGGAGCAAGTTGGTCAGAAAATAGGTTTCCGAACTAAGTTTTGTAGAGCTTTGTAGCGATTGAAAGCACAGAGTCTGACTAAAAGCTCAACTAACTAGCTAGCTAATGAAAAAGCAAATTTAAATACAAATAAATAATTGAATATATGAGAAAAAATGCTAATGACAGCTCAAATGACATTAGCTTAAAGTGGCATCGAGTTAAGGAGAAACGCAACTTTTCTAATAAGTTTTGTATGAAACTCTGGAATAGCTCCGTACGATCAATCTCATTTAAAGCTTAAAGCTCATCAAAATATTACTAATTTGAAGCTATCCTGCTCTTGCTCTAGCTAGTTCTCGATAAGACAACAGGTCTTGTTTGTATTGCAAGATTAATCTAATTTGAAAGTGCCAGCTTAAGCTAGTGTCATTTGTGCTGAAGATACCTACCAGATGGTTGAATGTGATCTTAGGAACGTAACTCGTTTATTTATTATTTTCAGCATATGTGTGCCCCTAATGCCAATGGAAACTCATTGGGGGATCGTTAGCTGTCAGAGTTTTGAGCATATTAACTGGTGGGCTCTCATCAATTGCCAACTAATTTGACATTCACGTACTTAATTAAAAAATGCTTGTGGCCCAACCTCAAAGCTGAGCCGTTAAGCCACTTAAGGCGCGGCCACGGGGCTACTTGGGAATTAATTTGCGAAACACCCAGAGCATTATGATGGGAACTGTGCCCGGGTATGGAAGCGGGGGCAGAATGACAAGTGCCAATAAAACCTGCAGTTTACTGCCCCTGGTACGGCCAGCAAGCACCCTCTGCATTTCTCACAATATCGCAGACAATGGGAATAGATAAGCGATAAATGCCAAATGAAAGCAGGCTCGTTTCATCGTTTGTTTCATCGTTCCATCGGGATTGAGATTCATCCGAGGTTACCCGGCACACCCCACTTGGCAGTGTGTCGCGTGTGCATTTTGCATTTATTAAGCGATTATTAACAAATAAAAGCAAACGGGAAGTCAAAACCAACCCCCCGACACCCTATTCCGCCTGCTGAGCACTTGTTAAATGCTGCGGTACTGCAGCCAACGGCCCCTCCCCACGACTATACCTCGCTAATCCGCAAAGTCATTTGAGGACCAAGAAATGTGCGCAACATATGACCAAAAAAAGCAAGGAGGAAAGGAAGGATGAAAAGATGCGTCCATGCTCGGGCGACATGCACGCCAAATATGCTCACAATTTCCGAATTTACTGAAGGCCACATCTGAAGTACGAGTATATCATTTTATAATCCCCGAGCTGCTGCCCTTTGTCTCGCTCAAAATTCAATTAAAGTTGGCCTCAATGCAATTCGACTTATAAACTGGGGGTTCGCTTGGTTTCAATTGAGTTGGTTTTCGGGTACGGCTGGTTGGATTTTGTTATTGGTATTGGTATTGGTATTGGTATTGGTATTGGTTTTGTGTTGTTTGGGTCTTAGGTATAGTTGATAGTTCGATATGATTGTTGCATTTACATTTCTGTTCCATACCTAGTAGCCAGGGTGCCACCGCATCGTTGTCCTTGGCCGATTTAAGTATGGTCTCCGGCAATGGCAGCGAATGCCTCACCATGGCCCCATAGAGTCCGTATTCGGCCATTATGGTGCTACCGCCCCAAACTTTCTCGGTTTTGCGCCATTTTGCCCGTCTGTTCTGGAACCAAACCTGCAGGGCAAGACAATAATATATTAAAGTTAAACAGAATTCTTTTTATTTATTTATTTTTTGGTAAACAAATTTAAGACTATAGTAGTTTTTTATCTTAATGTAGAACTTGCTTAAGCTGCCACAATAGGTAGCAGAAAACGTGCTTAATTCTTTTTATAAGTTGCAAATTTCATAGCTTAAGATTAAGTATTAACATTATTGAGAGTCCGACTAAGGGGGTACTACATCTGCGCAAATGTATATAACATGCAGAAGGACACATCTCCGACCCTATAAAGTATATATATTCTTGATCAGTATCAAAAGAGATTTCGATTTGGCCATGTACGTCTGTCTGTATGAACGCGTCGATCTCAGCAACTACAAGAGCTAGAGCTGTATACCATACGCAGATCAAGTTTGTTTCATATTTCAGATATCTCCCCCAGTTCCCCCGCAATTCAATAAAAAAACGTTTTTTTACCAACATCTTTTAAGATATAGCTTTGGAATTTGGCATATATAATACTTTGGTCACTCTTAATCTACTGTCCAAATTTCAAGTCGAGCGGATAATAAACACGGACGTTATTCACGAAAGAAGATTCAGTGCTTCAGCGCGGGGGGAAGAAGAAGCACAGCCACAACTTAAAATGCCTCACTTTCGCTGCGCTTGAGCTGTGCTCGGTGAGTGCGTCTTTTGTGTATGTGTGTGCTTATGTGCAAGCGTACGTAGATGCGATCGGAAATTTTTGACCTGTTTACAGGGAGTTTAGTAGTCGGGTATACTCGACTATCGCATTTTAACTTGTTTTGTTTTAAATATGGGTATAATCATATTTACGGTCACTGCATAATATACACCTATACCTGAAGGTAACCCCAGATTCAACACGGATGAGAATCTTTATGCAAAAGCAGAATTCACAAGCTTATAGCTTGATACGGCCTTAAAGCATGCCAAATCTCATTAACGATTCGTAATAATATAAGTTTTATAGACTAAGGAATAGCTTAATTACTGCTCCATATGGAGAGGCCATCCTTTGGAGCATTGGTCCGTTGGATCATTGGACATTGGCCGTTTGGGGCAATTCCTGATGCTGCTGTAAATGGTATGCAAATTGCGAATTATTAAATAAAAAACTCGTTGAAATTGAAAAAATGTAAATGGAATGCTTTGGAAATGCTAATACTCGGACCGTGAACGCTTTTAGCACTCGGAGCAAGTCGCTTCTATTGCGGGCGATGACAACATAAAGACGCAGACAGATTGAGAGTGTCCTGGACAGCAGGACTCTGGGTCTGGGTCTGGTTCTGGGTGTGGGTCTGTGGCAATCCAGGGCTCATCGTTGGCAACTGTGTTCACACATAATAGCAAATAATATACATATTCGCATATAAGTGACCAAATTAGATTATCTTCCAAAACATTAAACCGATTTTCATGCAACAGCAGCGGCAACAACAACATGGGTGAACAACAATGAGTAGCAGCCTGACAATAATAAGAAAACATTAAATGTTGATCACAAAAGCGAGTGGCAACAACAGCAACAACAACAACTGTCACAATAAAAGGATTTGGCACACGAAAGGATGAGCAAGGACGAGAAGCAGAACCACTCTATATGCATAGCGGCAGAGCGGGGCAAAGTGAAAACCACTGCCACAACCGAATGCGACCAGCCAAAGGATTTAACTCTGACTTCCAACCCTCGCACGAAGGACATCATCACTCGTTGCCCAGAGCTTCACCCTCCGCCCAAAGGCGAACCGAAAAGAAGTCATCATTTTTCTGGTCCATCAAATCGTTTAGTTCTGCTATTAGTCATGTACGAGACGGGCAGAAAGAGCGACAGATGGAAGGGGAAGGGTATGGGGATGGGAAAAGGGAAAGGGGCATAGGACAAGGGAGACAAGGGAGAGGGGAGCAACTGTTAACTGGCAGGAGTTGCTACCAAGATTGCCCACAAGGCGACGCTGCTGAAGTGGCTACGACGACGACCAGTGGAAAGCTGCAAAATGAAAATTTATAATAAAAAGCAAAATATGCAAAATAGGTTGGCATCCAAAGGGGCTGGGGGGTGAGGGAGGCTGGCAAGCTGAAGGGGGTAGACAGTTAAGAATTGAGCACTTCCAACGGGCTGAAGGCAAGTCTGCAGCAATGTGGCGACATTTTTGCTGAAATTCTTTTTGGCACGGCCCAAAGATGAGGCCAACCAAAAAACATACAAGTACGAACGTAACAGGCGGCAGCTCCCGACTGCGCAATACTCTGTTTACGATCTGTTTTCTTTTACAAATATATGTTTAGGCAAAGGTTTTAAGAAACTCAGTTGTAATTGTCAGTCAAGTATGATGAGTTTACGTTACAGTTGAGCAATTTTGGTTATTAACGGACGCGAGGACGGCAGTGGCAATCATATGTTTGTTCAAATCCGCCAAGGAGGTCTTCTGTGGTCTACATCTTAAATTTGCTAACTCTTGCTTTTCAAATTTAGAAGTAGGCTCATGCCGAATTACGAGGATGCTCTTAACATTATGTGCCCATAGTATATACCAACCTATGTACCAAATTTGCTTGCTCTGAGATTGTCGAGTACGCACGGAGGCAAACCTAATATACTCTCTCTACCCATTACAGTAAACAGAGTGTAAAAACAAAAAAAACCACACAGGGTGCAGCAAGAGATTGAACAAATCGCAACAAATCCTGCTGGGTGGTGGAGTGGTTGGCTTGGCGTGGCTGAGGGTGGCGTCAGTCCTTGTAAACGAAGACAAAGTGGTTTGGCTTTTGGTTTTGTCATTTGGCCCCAAGGTGCCTACGCATGTACGAGCATGTTAGTATGTGTGTGTGCGCCTGCAGGGAACTGACAACTTGGCTCATAAATCTGGGCATATGAGAAATTGGCAGCCCCAAAATGGCAGCCAGCCACTCAGTGCGCCTCGTTGCAGCCCAGTAGATTTAGTGGCTAAGAGGCGGCTTGGCCCAGTGCCACGACCAACGACGATCGGGCCAAGCAGAGCCTAACGGGATACGGTATACGGGATACCGGATACGGGATACGATAGAATGAACTAATTAATGCCAGAAAGGATGAAGACTGTGTTTCCAAATTGGAACTGTCTCATTTTTTTTAATCATGTCTCCTCTCCTTCCCTTCTCTCTCTCCTTCTCACCTTAATATCTATAACAAAATCCCAAACTCTTTTCTTAAGGATTGAACTTCTCACTTGATTCTCGTTCATCTGGTTCGTTCTTCCTATTCGCTTCGCTCCTATTATTGTTAGTCCTGTTCATTATGCCCTATTGTAGCTTGTGATTAAATATTCAACAAGTTTTGTTTAGTTTCGATTTTAATATATTAAAATATAATATAATAATAATATAATTTAATTAAACGAACAAAAATGAAAAAAGATGAACAAGATGAACAAGAAGAGGACTCAATTGACCTGGGGCTATACTAAGTTAGTCCTATATAACATAGCCTTATATATGCAACGCGGAGGAATCTGGCAACGCCCGCTAACACAGCTTAAAGCAGCATACTGTAGGAGGAAGAGGATAACAGACAGGAGTCGAGTTTCGTACTTGGATCGAGCAAGTCCTCAAGTCCAGTCAAGTTGAGTACCAAAGTTATAAGGTTGTTTCATGGAGGATCAGTCGTCAAGTCATCAGGGTGTAAAGTTGTCCTTCAGTCGTCGAAACACTATCCTATCAAGGCAACTGTTGCACTCCGTGGCTAACAAATACAAGCATTGTTAATCATCATGCTTTTAACTAACCTGATAAGCTTATAATAATCTAGCTGGTAATAGCCCAGCGTTGCCCGGCGAAACAAAACAAACATAATGTTGAATTTAACTACTATCGTCAATGAAAATGAGTTTGAGGCCAATCGCATTAAAATAACAAGTAAGAATGCTATAGTCGAATATACCCGACTACAAAACTCCCTGTACCCAGGTCAAAAATTTCCGATCGCATCTTCGTAAACTTACACATACACACACACATACATAAGGACGCACACACACGAGCGACAGGAGCTACGCCGAAGAGAGAGGACCCGACGTGCCACAGAAGGCGGAGCGGTCTAACACAAAGGATTGCCATTCGTCCCGCGAAGTAGCGGTACCGTGGGGCGGATCTTCCAATTTCCAACTTACAACTTCTCTATACTCTATACTCTGCTATATTTTCTTATATCTCTTCTATGTTACTCTTTGTTATATGTACCTTTTACAACTCTGAATAATAAAAAAAAAAAAAAAAAAAAACACGAGCGACAGCGCAAGGGAGGCATTTTAAATGGTGGCTGTGCTTCTTCTTCCCCCCTCGCTGCAGCACTGAATCTTCTTTCGTGAATAACTTCCGTGTTTATAATTCGATCAACTTAAAATTTAGACAGTAGATTAAAAGTGACTAAAGTATTGTACATGCCAAATCTAAAAATCTATATTTTGAAAATTGTTATTGTAAAACGGTTTTTATCGATTTGGAGAACGGGGGGAGATATCTGAAATATGAATCAAACTTGATCCGCGTATGGTATACGAGAACCTACATTCCAAATTTGGTGTCTCTAGCTCTTGTAGTTGCTGAGATCGACACGTTCATATAGACGGACAGACGGACAGACAGACGGATATAACCAAATCTTTTGATACTGATCAAGAATATATATACTTTATAGGGTCGGAGATGTCTCCTTCTGCCTGTTACATACATTTGCACAGATTTAGTACCCCCTTTTTACCCATTTTATGGGTACAGGGAGTAAAAATGTCGAATGCCAAAGTTTTTCACCAAATTTCCGACCAAGTGTAAGAATTTTCCTAAAACGGTGAGAAACGTATCGGATACTATATAAGCATATTCTTTGCTTGCAAATCTTCCTACTCTCAACTTTGTTAGGGCATTGTATATTTGATAGACTTTTAAAGTAAAATTTGTGTGTAAGTGTTTACTGTATACCCGTCTTCAATATCTTTAGTAATATTTGAAAATTTGCAATCGTTTGTTGTACTTTCTGGCAAAGCTGCAAGTTCAAGTCAAGTGCAGCAACAATTTTACTTGTAAATTGTTTTGTAAAATGTCTTGATTGTTTGGTTTATATTGAAGCGCACTTCTTGTTGCTGGATCGGTCCTGATCGGGGCAAGCTAAAGGATGCAATTACAACTTACGCAGCTGGTGGATGTTGCTCAGGTGGTTTTCTAGGGTTCCACTTATCTGCAACGGAGCTGCCAACTGCTGCGAAATTAATTTACACACACACACACACGCACATATGTATATACACATACATGCAGCGTTCAATGCCGGGGGCAACACGAGTTGCACTTAAGAGTTTTGGGGCGTGGCAGGGCAGATCACAAAGCCTTAGCTTGCCTTCGGGTCTGGTCTGGAATGGGTTGGGCTGGGGCTTTGGCTTGGGCATGGCCCAAAGCGACCCAGGCAACGAAATCAAATTAATCCGGTTTGTTATTTCATCATGCAACGTCAACGTCATCATCATCAGTTGCAACAACAGACAAAAGGCGCAGCAGCAGCAACAACAATTTGCAATAATAAATAGCAACAGCAACACATACACACACACACACACACACACACACACACACACACACACACACACACACACACACACACACACGTACACACGCACACAGAGTCATGTAAACAAACGTCTGCCAAAGGAGCGGAAAATTTCATTAACAAGGCACACAAGCAACAGCAGCAACAACAACAACAACAACAACAATTGCTGCTGCTGTAGAGCCGCCTCCTCGTCCACCAAAGCGCCTAGACAAGAGCCGGAGTCGGAGCCGTAGCCGTAGCCGTAGTCAGAGCCGGAGCCAGAACCAGAACCGTAGCCGTAGCTCGAGCACTGATAATTTAATCAACTCTCATTGAATTATATCATTTTGCAATTTGGCGACGTTGCCTGTGCAGCATTCAACGTGCTGCATGCCGCACACCCAACTAGTATGACCACTCCTTGCCCCAACTCGCCCGCCTCCACATCCATGCAAATTCAATTCTCATTATGATAGCTGCAACGAGCTGTCGCTTCACAAGCGTCCATTTTGAGTGCGGAAATCAAAATGGGAAATGCCATAAATTTGCCAAAACGGAAGCTTGCTAACCAATACAAAATCCCTGCCCCGCCCCGCCCCGTCCCGTCCCGTGTGTGTGGGTATTTGTGTGCACAGGTGTGCACAGGTATGCCTTGGTCGTGTTAGCTGAGATAGCTCTGGCCCTGTGTAAGCAATCCAATTGCAGCTAGTTTAATTATCAATTGATAACTGAGCCATCCTTGCTGGGTCAGCCCCCTCCCCCCCTATAGTATAATGTATATGAAAGTATGGCTGCCTTTTGGCTTGTAATATGTGGGTGTAGTAAAAAGAAATCCATTATTTTTGCATGAACTTCAAGGCTTTATTTATGTCAAATATGCGTCGCTTTGTTCGATAACTTGTTGCCATTTTGAAGATCTTTCCTTATACCTCTCTCATAGAAACCCTCGTCCCTATTGGCAAGAAACCTTTATCGAAGTGAAACTGTCATATATGTGGAAAACTAAGTCAACCAATCAGAAAAGTCTCAGAAAACTGTTTTTAGTTCAAGATATATTCTTTCTTATGTCACCCAGAGTAAGCCGATTAGGCTAACACAACGCGAGATACAGATTACCAAAGCCATCTACTATAAAAATAATGGATTTATTTTTACTACGAGTTTCCCTTACGAAGGGTAGTTTCAAATCTAATGATATTAGATTCTTAAATTGAATTAATTACATATGAAACAATCTTATATACGAAATCCATTGTTTATAAACAAGTACAATAAATATCTAATAATTCAATTTAAATTTATAAATGTGAAACCTAAAATGACCAAGTGTTTAATTCACTTTTAAAATTATAATGATATTAATAATGATAATGATTAGTGCACTAACTTCTTTATTTGTTTTTTCTCTATATGCTATCCAGCATCCATATATGTCAGTTCGTTTCATTATATCTAAGATTGTATGGGTTCATAAGTGGTTTTCTTTACAAATCCAACTATGGAGCTTAAAAGTAGCCTTAGGAAAAGGCTGACAACAAACACAGACTGCAACCCTACATCGTGGGAGTTGCCATCGATAACTGGGGTATCGATCGGTTATCGATTCCATCTGATTGATAGCACATGTCTAATATAAGAATTCTTTGATTTTGCCCACACAAGCATAGATATAACTAGGTTCAATGTTCACAACTCCAGCTAACTTAAAACCTTGAGTACTGAAATGTACTCATAATTGTAAATCGATCGAAATAGGGTACATCTATATAGGGTTGCCTTATAACCAAGCACAGCTTACCTAAGAGTATAGTTGTATATAGACTATACCACAAGTCTGAATTAGTTAGTATACTAACTGTGTACAAAGTATTGAACTGAATGATGGAAATTCGAATATCATAAATATAATAATGCAGGCTTAATTCTGGGCAAAGTGGCACATCCTTGCTGCTTGGCAGCACATTTGACATTTGAATGAACAATGATTAATTTGGCATTAAATAATCAAAGCGCAAACTATTAACCTTTGAGGCATTATATCATAATATGCAATTGGTTGAGGCTAACCCCAGGGGCAAGTGCTGGTAGTTACGATTACTCACATTGTTGACCAGTTTAATATAGTTAACAGCTTTGGCAATCTGCCGCTAAATGATTACTTGACCATTTCACAATACGCTGGGAATCACGATGTCAATTTGCTGATTGAAAATTTATTATTATTGAGCTTGGGTCGTCGGCGGTCGCTTTTATGGGCCGAGACATACTAGACGCGCCCTAGGCCAGTTTAGTGGTAAGAGCTTTGGCCAAATTGCTCAAGTGGTTGCCAACTGGATGCGAGGATGCGCTTCGCTGACAACACACTGCCACGCCCACTTGTGAACAGCCCACTGGAAAATGCATTTGATTTATTGAACTATGAAACTGCTTGCCATCAATTGAATTTCGCTGAACGCATTGTTGGGGCCTGCTCTGGGCTCTACCCCAGTTGTTCTAGTCGGTCTATGCGATACTTTGTTCCTCACAGGGAAAGGAAAATTGATCTTATTGGGTTGGTGTAGAGTTGCCAAATTTAATACGAAAACTACTAACGATCTCTGCCATCGATGGGATTAGATTCCATTCTCGTCTCTGTAGTTAGCACGGCGTATCTTCTATCAATTGGTTGAAATTGAAACAAAGCTTTGGCTTGCAATGAATTTGTTAAGCATTAATTCAATAGATTATACAAATTATTGGCTATCATATATTCTTGTGTATCTAAATAGCTAAATAACTTGAACTGTTTTCTAATAATAAGATAAAGTATTTTAATGCCAATGATGTTGATAAGAAAAACGACCTTATAACCTTAAATGACATTTAAAGCTTCAACTGCATACAATTAATCTGACTTAAAGCTTAAAGCTGTTGCTTCTCACCAAAAGTTTAAGCCTCGAATGGCAATCTATCTACTATGAAACTAGTTTAGAAGAATACATTCAGGGCTTAGTTTAATCAACAAGTGACTTAAGGCTATGACAATGACAATTCAAACAAGTAAGAACGTTGCAGTCGGACGCACCCGACTGCAGAATACTATGTTCCCAGTCCTATATAATTTGGTTATTTGTGTGTTCAGAAAGAGACGCGAAAAAAACTGCACAGGTGTGAGAGATATAGATTTTGCTCCTTTGTGGGGGAGGGGGTGGGGGGGTCCAAAAATTTTTGATGCAGATTTGTCCAGAAGGTTAACATTAGTCTGTGTGCCAAATTTGGTGACTCTACCTGTAAAGGTGTGAGAGATATAAATTTTTCTCTTTTGCGGGGGAGGGGGTGGGGGGTCAAAAATTTGTTGGTGCAGATTTATTTAGGTGGTCAACATTAGTCTGTATGCCAAATTACGTAACTCTATCTTTGAAACTGTAGGAGATATACCCCTTGAAAAACGTGTTTTGGGGATATCATATGCCGATTTGTGGGGGTGGGGGTGGGGGGTCAACATTTTTTAATGCAGATCTGTCGGGAATCTCAACATTAGTCTGTATACCAAATTTGGTGACTATATCTTTAAAAATGGGGAAGATACAGGTTTTCCCCAAATTGCGGGGAGCGGGTGGGTGTGGGTGGTCGATCTCGACACTTCATAAATTGACGATATATACCAACATGTGTACCAAGTTTGGTTGCTCTAGCTCAAAGATAAAGGCAAAAAAATTGCGTTCATACGGCCAGACGGACAGACGGACATTTCGCAAACCCAATATACTATTTTCCCTTCGGGAACATAGTATAAATACCAAAAATGTCCGTATTTGGTAAATGTCAAAAATACAGAATTTGGGAACTGTGTTTTCGTAAATGTCAAAAATACTGAATTTGGGATTTGTGTTATTTTTTTTAGAAGTAAGTAATTTTTTGGAGCCATATATAAAACTCAAATAACAATCATTATTTTTTTCGAATTATAAAACACAAGAAATAAATGTTATTTCTAAGCGAAAAAATATGTTCATAAAATAAGTTTAATTTTTAAGCTTAAAATTAATCTGAAAAATAAGTTTTATTTCTTGAACAATAAATAAATTCAAGAAATAATGCTTAAAATGTAATTTTTCTGAATATTACTTATAACCGTTACGGTCCCTGATGGAAACAGAGCTTTCTGTTGATAAAGTCAATACAATAAAGCTCACATACTAACGGGATATATTTCTACCAGAAATAACGATAACGTCTCCACTCGATAGTTTTTATAGTTCTTGTCCACAAATCATAGCGACAGTCGAGAGTCGAGTTGCAACTCTCGACTAAAAAACAATCGATAGTATCGATAAGAGCAGCTTCTCGCAGCCTTTCTCGCTCAAGTCAGGTGTGCTGCATGATTAATCTAAGGTTCAAGTGGCGCGCAGTCAGCAAGTGTCAATGGGAGTTTTCTATTAGTTCAGCACATGCAAAGCCTTAAGCAACTTGAGATCGAATTGGTATAAAAGTACGAGTATGTTTGCCAACATCCAAAGGATAGATGTCCCCGGGAATGGATTCCATTTGCCTGCTCCTGTGGTCCAATTGAACAGCTCTTCTGGAGCAACTGAAGGGGGTTTAAGTACAGCCCGCAAACCAGCTGGCCAAGGGGAAACCAATTTTGCAGATACGTTCGGGCGGCTGCACTTGGACAAAGGTCAGCTTTGACTGCCTGCGGCGGCTCAAACTGTCGGCCATAATTAAAATATTGGTAACCAATCAAAGATTTTCAATGGGCCGCCTCTGGCAAGCGGGGTCGGCTCTGTGTCGGTGCAGGTGACGGCGACGATGCCGGGGCTACAAATATTTGCGCACTCGTGCTGCAAAATTGCGTAAATTGCAAGCAACGTGCCGCATGCAGCATGCAGCGTGTGGCATGTGGCAGCCGAGGGGCTGGAGGTGTGCAAGTTTGAGTGCTGCTCGTCCTTTTCAGGTGACATGTGCAGTGCATCGCATTCGATTGCATGCAACATCCACTGCCTGCTCCCGCTGACCTCTCTCTCACTCTCCCTCTCTCTCTCTCGCCCCATGAGGGGATTTGGCGTGGCTTTCAGCTTGTGTGGCATGCGGCTTTTATTGGTTTACTTCATCGACTAGACAGACAACCAGCCAGTGAGTCAGTCATTCAACCATTTGAGGCGTGTGGAAATTTCATAACGACAACTCGCAGCACTCCGTGCCCCTAACCTGCCCCATACCACACCCCCACTCCACCCATCTGCCCCATCTGCCTGCCACTTCCGCTTTATATGCAATATTCAATTGACATTCAGGCCAAAGCATTTCGCGGCATTTTTTTATACACATACGCTAACCCCCCTCCGCACAGTTGGAACTTCAATTTTAACTTTCATATGAGTTTAACGTTCGCGAGTTTTTTATGCCTCATACCCATTAGAATCGTGTGAAAGGGGTATAATCTAGATGCAGGTGGTACAAAATAGTATTGAACAGGTTTTTTCGACTCTATAAGGTATATATGCTCTAAATCAGCATTAAAAGCCGACCCAGTCTAGCCATATGTAACTATATAAATGCTTGGATTATGGACTCTGAGACTATACATACAAGACGGACGGGTTCTCCTATACACTTCTCGAATAGTATATGCAAGCCTGTTTCCAATCCCGAATACTTTTCGTTCCGAAACGCTTTCAAATGAAAGAACAAACGTTTCCTCATGGAAACTATATCCAAATAGATAGCCTAGCTAATTTTGAATCTTTTGTGAAAATTTCATAACGATGGGATAATAAAAATCCAAGATACGAGTATGTTACGGGACTTCACACCTGTGGACAGAGTAACTCGAAGTCGAGTACACTCGACTTAAGCATACCCACTTGTTATTTGTACTCTTGTTTTTGTTTTTCCCAACTCTTGTCAGCTTTTGCGATTACAAAATATGAATGCAAAAATTGTCTGGCCCCGTTTACTGCACAATTTTGTATGCACATTTTTTTGTGTTTTAATTTTGTTTTCTGTTTCGAGTATTAATTTACGCAAACGGAACAAAAGGCTTGACTTTGGTGTCGAAACACTTGTTTACCCAACGATTCCATAGTTGGATCAGGCGATATATAGACTAACTGACAAACCGACTTCTCGACTCATATTAATGACCTTTGGTTGACATTGAGCGGCGCCGTTAACTATTAATTACAATTGAAATGATATTTTAAATGCAACATGATTAATGGTTAATGAGGTTTTCTAATTACGTCTATTTTGTTGGGTGCTGGGGGGTGCTGCGGGGTGGGTAGCCTGCCTTACAGAGGGTTACTAAGAATCACACAAATTCAAGGGGCAGTACCAGCAAATGAGCCTTCAGTTTGTTAAGTAATTCAATTTGCGAAATGCGTTAACAATTAACAATTACAGAATAGATAAATTATTGTTGCCGGACAAACATTAGATCATTGGACCTTGACATAATTGATATTACTTCTATACTATGTAACTGAGTTTTAGCGCTTTAAAAAGCCACAAGATCGCCTCTTAAATCACTTACTTAATTAACTTTAATAGATTTGTCTATGGCATTATCTATAGCCATGAATGATGTTAATTAATTTGCACTTATCAAGTGAGATCTTGAACTTTCGTTATTTTTTTGTTAAATCGAAACTGTATTAATTGAGTTAGCGATCCATTAAAGCAGGTGCGAATTCCAGGCTGGATGGTTTCTATGGATAGTATTCCTAATGATGATTATAGAAATATATGAAGCTAGCAACTTTTGTTTGACACCCTTGAAGCCAGGGCACTTTAAACTTGGTACAAATGTTACCCTCAACTTCCCTTCGTCCCACTTCGGTAAAAACCTATTTTTCCTAAATTTTTATAGCTACAGTCAATAATGTTGACATACTGACTGTTTACCTTCCTGGACATAACAAAATCACACAAAATCTGATCGGAAAATTTGTATCATTGTAAAGCAAAAACCATATGACCAACAAGGCATCGGTACAGTTGTGTCAAAGTTTTGGCAGCCGGAAATCTAGGAAGAACGTTTAAAATAAAGTAAAGATCTTTAAGAATCAGAAAAGAAATATTTTGTTATAAAAAGAAATTACTAAAATCTGTTAAGCATATACTGCGCCAAAGCTTCCTTGTGAACAATTTTCTATACCTAGCCATATACATAGATCCAAGGATACATAACCTCACTAAACTCGTCCAGCATTTAGCTTTGCTGGCCACATCCTTACACAGCAGGAGACAAACGAACGATTGTCATACTCGTAATGTAGTCTCCCCGGACTTGGGTAGAGAGGCATTGTCTCTGGTTTCTCTGGTTTGTCTCTTGAGTAGTTATCAACAAATTGGCAAGTGCAGGAACGTTGGCTGGCGCGTGTACTCGCAGCAGGTTACAAGTACTTCCCTTAACAGTTAGCGTTGCCACATGCCACATGCCACATCCGCATTTCGTTTGTGAGAACTGTTGCAATTTGTTTATTTTGCTGTTGTTTTCTGGTGAATCACGCATCGGGCACTTCAGCAAATGGCCTGTGCAAAGGGTTGCTCATCAGCTCATCATCCACCCAAGGACTGCAGGGATAAAGACCCCGACCATCCCTTGCCCCTTGCCACTTGGACATTAGTTTGTTTATGATTAACGTGCGCTAATTTCATTCATTTCGCACTCGATGCTCGATCTCGCTGGTCTCCCGGGAACGGGCACACTTATGCTTATTGGATTTACGACTTACCGCTAGGACTGGGGCTAGGGCTGCTGCTCGTAAGGGCAAAGGGCAAAGGGCGGGGGTGGTGGTGGTATGGGTGTGGGTGTGGGTGTGGGTTTGCTTTGCTATCTATTTATTTGAATTTCACACGAGCTGCGACCACAAATACCCCGGACATACCGTCGGGCGGCCTCGAGCTGCGCTCCCTGATTCAAGTTGACTTCGAGGTGTCAAAATACAAGCAAGGACCGTCGTCCGACCTTCTGCCAAATTATTCGATTATTACTTGCAAACACGAGGCCCGGACTTGGTCTTGGTCCTTGGTCCTTGGACCTTGGACTAGCTGGCATTTTGGGCATTTCGCTGTCGCTGGCGACGCCGGCAACTAATAATCTTATTAGAATTAATGAAGGAATTTCCAATTTCAACAGACAGGCGCCAAGCTGTACTCTCCCCGCTCCCCGCTTCCGGACTGCCTTGTGCCTCGCTGCGAAGGCACTAAGCTGGGGTTAGGGCTTGCCGGCAGTGAAAGCGATTTAATGTTAATAAGTTCTAAATGCCAATAATGCCAAGTGCCCCACCAGCTGCCCTGCGGTCCTACGCAAAATAGAAATTCCTTGCCGGACGTGCGGCAATTCCAAAAGCGAATCGAGTTACCCGCCAGCTGACACAGATTGTGATGAGGATATCCCCGAGCATTGAAGGATGGCCAGCACAATGTAGAACGAACAGGATGTGGCAGAGCGGGTCCAGCATTTAATGTGCTGGCAAATGGCAAATTTCTGGACTTCATTTAATTTCATTTAAATATATCAAAAAGCCTCATTGGCATATTAACCTCAAGCAATACAACAATTAAAGAACAGCTTTCTTTTAAGAAATGTTGTTGGCTTGAGCTAAAAATCTCGCACTTTTAAGCACCATAAAAACAGTATTCATTTGTATTCTTAATTTAATTAAAATATATAACATTTAATGCTTATATTTCGACAGAAAACAACATTTTCTGAAATAATAAAGAAACTTCAATTTTCTATAAAAATCGCCAAAAAAAATACTCATATATTCAACTTATATTATAAATCGATCCAATTCAAGTGACAATTTTGTTGTCTGCAATCGATTAGAATTCAATTTTCGGAGTTATACTTTTCAAGATTGTAATTTTTGATTTCCAAGTCAGTTAAGCATACAAAACATGAATCAAAAAGACATTTCGTATGAAACTAGATTAAGTTTTGATAAGGTTTTGGGAGTTGGTCTATGAGGTAGAGGTACTGTGATTCTGCAAACTTTTCAAGTCTATTTTTTTACACCCTGTACCCATAAAATTGGTAAAACGGGGGTACTAAATCGGTGCAAATGTATGTAACAGGCAGAAGGAGACATCTCCGACCCTATAAAGTATATATATTCTTGATCAGTATCAAAAGACATTTCGATTTGGCCATGTCCGCCTGTCTGTCCGTCTGTCCGTCTCTCCGTATGAACGCGTCGATCTCAGCAACTACAAGAGCTAGAGACACCAAATTTGGAATGTGGGTTCCTGTTCCGTTCTCCCGCAAATCGATAAAAACCGTTTTACAGTAATAATTTTCAAGATATAGCTTCTAGATTTGACGTGTACAATATTTAAGGTACTCTTAATCTACTATCCAAATTTCAAGTTGATCGGATAATAAACTCGGACGTTATTCACGAAAGAAGATTCAGTGCTGAAGCGAGGGGGGAGGAAGAAGCACAGCCACCATTTAAAATGCCTCGCTTGCGCTGTCGCTTGAAGTATGTGTGCTTCTTTGTGTATGTGTGTGTGTATGTGTAAGTTTACGAAGATGCGATCGGAAATTTTTGACCTGGGTACAGGGAGTTTTGTAGTCGGGTATACTCGACTATAGCATTCTTACTTGTTTTGTACTATATACATATGTGCATAGTAAAAGCTTGATAACAATAACTTTATGTGGGATTTTATTCCCATCGATTTTCAAATATAATTTTCAAGTATGAAATTGTTAAATTAAGCTCTGAGAGCATAATTTTTGCAGAGAGCGAAACCAAGTTTACTCTCTTGGCTGCTCTTATGCTCCTTGTTGGTTGAGTTGACTAAGTCGCTGGCTTGTCGAAGCACTTGAACAGCGGCCGCGAGTTCGAATCCTATCGGTTTAAGCCGAATTTGCTTGTTTTTTTCTCTCTGTGTACGTAACCTAAACTAACTTTTTGTAAAAGTCTGATGTCCATGCTAGTTGCCCATTACCCAGCACTGGTAATCAGTATTCAGTCAGTAAACAAGTGAATTATACACGTAAGTGTTAAGGACTCATCGAGGCAACCGTTGAGTAATAATATATTGAGTACGAGTATTATCAATACCGCATCGAACGCTGTCTGAGCGTTCAATGGCCGATTGACCCAACAATCGAAGTCACAGCTGCAGGTGCGTGTCATTGACAGCAGCTTACAGCAACAACAACAACAACAAGAACAACAACGATAACAACAACAACAACAACAGCAACAGCAACAAAATGAGTGTCACTGCGTTGTCATCATCATTTTCATTGATGGTAAACCAATCATTTTTCAATTATATTCACCGCTGGATACAAATTGTCTGATTTGCGTGTGCGATTGTGTATGGCATATTGCCTATGTCAGGCGCCAAGACATGCCACGCCCACCCTCCGCCCAGCAACACTACCCGAAGCTACCTTCAATTGTCAGCTTAGCTGGCGAAATCTTCTCAACTTACTGTCCCAATATTCGGGGCCTGGGCATTTACACTATGTCACCAGGATTGCGACGCAATATTATTTAAAGCAACTGACTGAATATATTTATATTTACTCCCTGTACCCATAAAATGGCTAAAAAGGGGGTACTAAATCTGTGCAAGTGTATGTAACAGCCAGAAGGAGACATCTCCTATAAAGTATATATATTCTTGATCAGTATCAAAAGAGATTTCGATTTGGCCATGTCCGTCTGTCTGTCCGTCTGTCCGTATGAACGCGTCGATGTCAGCAACTATAAGAGTTAAGACACCGAATTTGAAATGTAGGTTTGGATACGACACCCCCGCTATTCAATAAAAACCGTTTTGCAGTAACAATTTTTAAGATATCGCTTTGAGATTTAACATTTATAGTACTTAGGTTACTCCTAATCTACTGTTTAAATTTCAAGTCGATCGGATAAAAAACACGGAAGCTTTTCAACAAACAAGATTCAGTACTGCAGAGCGGGGTGGAAGAAGAAGGAAGTTGTAGACCTGGGTACAGGGAGTTTCGTAGTCGGGTATACTCGACTAGAGCATTCTTACTTGTTTTGTACTATATACATACAATAACTTTGGGATTTTTGTGGGATTTTATTCCGATCGACTTTCAAATAAAATTTTAAAAGTGTTTCATTGTTGAGTTTTACCTGTGCTTGGGAAAACTCCATTTATGTCCGATCAGCTTCGAACTAATTTTGCAAGTTCTGCTTAAAAACTAACTAAAATCATTTCACCAATCTTCAAAATCTATAGACCGGAAATATGGTTTTATGTATTTCTATCGCAATTGGAAAATCTATCCCCAATTGTAATTTAAATTTATAAAACCATAGTTCACAACTGAACTAGAAAACATACAGGCAAAGATCGCTGCTCAGTCTTGAATGTCCCTTGAGCTTATCTAAGCCAGTAGTTTCAGAATTTTACTGGTAATTTTCGAGGGTATCAGAACTTCGTGGCTCTTTTAAGATGCGTTAGGACCAGTATATTGCTGACTCAGGAAGCGTCGGTCGTAAAGTGGAGTTTTCTATGCCAAACTTTGTTCGTTCTTACAGTTAACAGTTAGTGATTATTAATCCTGTAAGTGTATTCAATCTTCGACACCTGAGAGTAGCTTTTCTTTCTTGCTTACCGATTTTTGTTTGTTACTTTTTTTTAATGTATTTTGTCGCTGACTGTTTCGTTTTTCCTTGGCGCGACAAAATCAATTGAAGTGTCAAACACAGTCAGAGGACGCCGCGTGGCGCCACGCCTCCAAATTGCAACAGTTGATAAAGTGCACAACTTTGGCGCGCAGCGCGGCAAGTTGGCAATGGTCTGGTTTGGGCCGGGTCTGGCTGGGCCTGCTGCATGCTGGGCCCATTATTAAACCATAATTCGTTGACAATTCTTCAATTACGGCGGCAGGTAGAGGGCCGCTTCCGACAAGGCTCATTGCGGCCCAAAATCACAAAGGTGGCACGCCCACACCACCCACCGCCCACCTCCCATCAGAGCAATGAATGTTTTCTAATCTATAAAATTAATTTTGTCAAAATCTTGTTGCGCCTTATTGTCAAGTGTTTTGTTTGTCTCGCCAGGACCCACTTCGAGCCAACCCCCAGCCCCAACCCCTCGCAGTGACACCCCCGGGGGCAGCGAATACAGCTCCCTGGGGACCATCAAGAGGCAGAGAGAGAGAGAGAGAGAGAGAATTATAAAATATATTTTCGCTGTAAATTTGTGTGTGTGTATTAGGGGGAGTGTGGGCTGGGGGCACGTTTGTTGGTTGGCTGATTTTCCATTTTCCATTTTCTTTCACTAATCAGCAGTTTCAAAAGCCAAAACAGAAACCGCAGCCCGCTGCGTCTTTGGCTTTAAGCTCGTTGTTGTTGCAAATTAGCGTGAAATGCGATTTATAATGTCAATTGTATGGAGTATGAAATGCTGTGGATTTAACGCAGCTTGGCCATAATTGAAAAATATGCTCAACACGCACACACACACACATACACACAAGCACACACACAACTGTCAGATGAAAGTGTGGATTAGTCTGGCAACATGAGTTTAAAGTCTTGCCATGTGGCTCATCCTCATCCTCATCCTCATCCTCATTCTCATCAATCAATGGCAATGCTCCAGACGACTGAGCCAAAAGATTCCTCATCGTGCCCACCCCCTTTGTATCTCAGCCCTCTTTCCCCAACGCGTTCCACAGCTGTGCCATCAATCAAAGGCTGGCCAGGCTCTAAACTATTTGCTCTAATTGCATAACGGGGCCGCGCCTAATTTGCAACCAGAGTTGCCCCTCACCGCACCACCGTGCACCAGGTAACCACCCTTTAACAACAACAATAACAATGACAAGGAAGAACATTGCCCTGGGCAGCTCCTGGCTGTGTTATACTCTGTTTCCCATGCTTATTCGGAAAAGTATTTCCGATTTCATCTTTCAGAAACGATCATCTGTAGTCCCTTCATCGAATTCGGTTACTTTACGTTTAAATGAAGAAGAATCTACCAATATTGATTTAGATATATACGAAACTACCAAGCCAAAGTTGCTAGCTTTAATAGTAGGCCCAATAGACTGTTGTCACCATACGGAAATAGAGTATGAATATGTGAACTTTCCCTTTTTGCTTGTTATTACAACAAATGGACAACAGTTTTCTCTGGACATGCGAAAGGAAATTCGTTAGCTGTCGCCTAACTAAAGAACTGATGAAAGCTGCTGAATGTTCATTTTGATAATGTTTATGATAATAATGAAGTTATTATGCCTTTAAACAAGTTTCCATGAAGTCTCATTTTTCCTTTTAAAGGTCAGTTTGTCTAGTTGAGCTCTTGTGTTTTTCCATAAAGGTCACTTTACTTGTATTCTAGAGATGGGATCGGGATAAGAAATGTTAAGACACCCTAGGGGTGAAATTAACACCGAACACACTTTTGAATATTAATTTTAACTTACAACGTGGCTGAGGTCATTACCTGCGGAATTCTTTAATTCATTCATTTTTATCAAAGTTAATAATTAGTAAATAAGCAAAATATTTAGCTAATTAACTTCCCCCAACGTGTCGGTGTCGTTATTAGATTCAATTGTAATTTCCTGTAGGCTTTTACGTTTTTATACTATGTTCCCGAAGGGAAAATAGTATGTTGGGTTTGCGAAATGTCCGTCTGTCCGTCTGTCCGTATGAACGCAATTTTTTGCCTTTATCTTTGAGCTAGAGCAACCAAACTTGGTACACCTGTTGGTGTATACCGTCAATTTATGAAGTGTCGAGATCGATCGATAGTATTCTGCAGTCGGGTGCGTCCGACTGCAACGTTCTTACTTGTTTCCATATATCTTTGTATTAAATTATATTTTCTGTTTCTAGGCAGCACTGTTTTGCCATCGTAAATAAATAAATAAATCGTGGTTTCACCAAAATATATGACTTCAACAGCAGAGCGCCATCTACCGTAGATTGAAAGCAAAGCATAAACAAAAGGCTGATTTCAGTCACACTTAAATATAAGTTGTAAGGCTGAGAGAGCGATTCAAGAGAGATTTTGTATCTCTTTTGGAGTTTAACGTTGTAATGCAGCTGCTGGCGCATATTGGGATTCTCATAACATTTTCTCATACTTCCAGATATATGTTTACCCAAATTTTTGCAGAGTTCCCACTTACGGTATAATAGGTAGGTACTGAACAAATTTCAGGCTTGTAGTCGCCAATCAGTCAGTCAGGTTAAGGAGTCTTATATGTGTATATAGATAGAAGATATACATATGTATATGCTATATACTGTTATATATGCAAACATAAGAATACTAATCGTTTCGAGCCCAATTCATCGAAGCAGATATAAAGTGATAGCTGTAGTTATAATAACTATAAATGGTTACACAATCGAGTCCCATTTAAGGCCGACTCGACAGTGCATTCAACTTGTGGCAAGTCAAGAGCCCGTCTCACCAATCGATCGACCGACAAAGAGACAGCAAATCAAATTGAGCAGCAGCACCTCTCCTCCCCCGGTGAAATCCCCACCTTTTCAAGCTAAAACAAATGAATGAATTGTGAATTTGATGGGATCAGAAAAGCAGGGAAACATAAAGTGACGATCGTTAGGTGCGCGAATGATGATGAGTGGGTGGTTGTGGGGGGTCTTGGGGATGGGATGGGAGGGAGAGGAGGAGGGGTAGGGGGAATGCGGGTGGTTCAGTGACTCTCTACAGCGCGCTCTGAGTCACAATATAACAAGCATCCACTAACAATTGTGAACGTGTTGATGATAAGTCTAATTTAGCAAGTATGTCAAATGTTGGTTAATTTGCAGAGAAGCCTTTCACTTTTTGCAACAGGTGAACAGGGAGCTTACTAGAGGGGGGAGTTGGTGGAGCGGCTGGTGGGTATTTCAAAATATAATTAAAAAGAGGTGTTATTATATTTTCACGCCTCGACTACGCAACGGCAACTGGAATAAAATCAACAAGCAGCCGCGAGACTCATCGCACCGTTTCATACATTGAGTTAAAGGGACTGAGAGGGGCGCTCCTCCAGGGGAGGACGTGAGGGAAGGGGGGTTAGTGTGAGAGGGGGAGGGGGCCACAATCCAAAACGTCAACGACTCCGAAACCGACGAATTATTTGTAGAATCATCAAATTAAAGGTTTGATGTTGATTTCAACAAGCAACGGCAACGGCAACGCGAGACGGGTGAGGCGGGGGAGCGACTGTCCCACAAACTGAAAATAAGTATGAAACTGATGTTGGAGTTGGAGTTTGAGCTGTAGATGGGACAACAACCAGCAACAACAACAACAACAACAACAACAGCAGCAGCAGCAGCAGCAAAGTGCATACATTTTGAGAAACTGTTAAGTCATGCACCCCCATCGTATTGCACCCAACAGCAGCTGTATCCCCTACCGCTACCCCTCCCCCTACCCCTACCCCTTACCCTACCCGTTCCCGTTCCCCTTCCACTCCTCCTCCCCCGCAACACAGCCCCTGTTCAGCAGCGATGAGCAACCGCCGAGTGTCTGTATAATTTTCGTTCGTTCTCTCGAATTGGCTGTCATAAGTTTTGAGTAGAAAATTGGTGTGCAACACAGGCAACAACAACAACAACAACAACAACAACAACAACAACAACCACAGCGAATATCGGAGACCGTCTGGCAATGCAGTGCAAGGCAAACAAAATGTTGCCTGTTGTTGTTGCAATTGTCAAGTGTGGCACCACAGAAAAATGAGAAAAAAATGAGGCAGCAGCAAAAGATGAAGAATCCAACAAAAAAGTGAAAAAAAAAGGATTTCTTGATTGCGATAATGAGTTATACTTAATTTCCAAAGCAAATCGCGGGGCAACGTTAACCGGCAAGAACTGGCCATGCACAGTGGCGCCATCTACATTGTTTTCAACGCAAAAATAATCTTATCATTTTCAAAAGAAACTAGGGAAGAGTTTCCAAAGCCTTCACATACATTTAAATATGTTACATCGTTTGATTAGCCTTGATTTAACCTTTTTTATTGAACTCCATTATTTGTATACAGTGAAAGAAAATACTTTATTTATATAGTGGGTTTAATATATTTATCAAATATGTATATAGAAATCATTTAGTTATAGCCAAAAAATATCGAAAATTCATTTTACAACTCAATTGGTAAGTTGAAAACTATATTGATAGTAGTTCAGTAAAGCAATTTTTTCATAAGCTTCCAGCTCAGTAAGCAATAAGTTCTATTTTTTCTATATCCCAAGTGTTCTTAAAGCTTTCAATGGAAACTAGGAAATTTGAGTGCGGCTTAACCGTTCTACTAAAACGTAATCATAAATATTTCATTTAATTTCTAAAAATTTCAAATATTAACTTTAAAGAGCTATAATCTAATCGATATTTGCTATCTAATACTACCTGTATTGATGTTACCCTTTCCTGGTTTCAGAGTTTTATTTTTGTAACGATTTTGGGGCATTGGTCCCACAGTGCAACGCGACAATTGAAACAGCAGCCACTTGAGAGCTGACGACGCATCGTACCTGAGGTCCAAGTGCCGGGTATACGCCTTGGGAGACTTAAATAGATATGAGTTCGAAGTAGCGCTGATCTTCTTAACTATGACGGATGCCAAGAGAGACCCGCAGAGAGATGGAGAGAGAAAGAGAGTGGAAGAACGCAACAGTTGATATGGTCTATCGAAGCGACTTGAGGTCTTTGTGGAGGCTTAAAACTGTTAAAAAACTATTCTGATAATTCAGACAGTAGGCAGAAGAGCGCAGGAGATAGAGAGTAGGAGAGAGAAAGAGTGAGAGAGAGAGAGAGAGAGAGAGAGAGAGAGAGAGAGAGAGAGAGAGAGGGAGAGTAAGAAAGATAGAGGAAGCAAAATTCCAGCTGTTAATCAGGTGATTAGTAAGTCACCACTCAGATATGTTTTTGAAGTCTTGAGGATTAATTATTAAATGGGATGGATTTACTAATGAAGCTTTCTTACGTTGCGTTTAGTACTTCAAATGGTTTAGTTGATGAAAGTAGCCAAGTAACACCTTCCTCGAACAAGAGTATATTTATAGGGTAAGGTATCCTATACGACAGTTCTTGGGTTTATTTCAACAAAAGTTAAGGTACTGTTAATGTGGAGGTAAGTATTCACTACTTAAGTCTCTGGAACGCAGTGTAAATAATTGATATTTAAACAAGCAATCATAAAAACTCCTAACTTGACATACCCATTTACTACTATATGCTTAGAGAGCAGCATTACCCAGTTATACGCGTAAATTGAACTCAACTATATTTCAATTGGTTAATTGGTCTATGCCCAGCCACAGGAAATCTATTCATCTAGGTGGCTTTCAAAATTTGGAATGACTAATTTTCGGTGTCCAAACACTTTGCCAGCTTCTTCTCACACTCTTAAGGCCCAATCAAATGTGTAATAATAATAACAATTTGTGAGTGCTGATGTGGGTGTTGAAAATTGGTGTGGTTCAGCTCAGTTCAGTGCGGTTCGGTTCGGTTTGATTTTTGGATGGGATTGTTGTTAAGTTTCCCAAGCAAACGAGTGCATTGAAAACAAGTGGAGATTTTGACCATCTCGATGATCAGTGGACGATTTGACGATAATGTTTATTGAGTAAATAAAGCATCAACCGTTTGATTTGTCATGCGATAATTACGCTTTTCAAAATTCGATAATAGGCCTCATTCAGGCAGGCACCGCAATGGATTGCCCTCTTTCTCGTTTTCGAATGATTCGATCGACAAAGATGATGATGATGATGATGATGACAGCACTTTGCACATGTTGGTAGGGAGAGCAGCTTGTTAGGGACTGCTCTAATTGTTTGATGAGTTATGATTTGCGTTCAGCAACAACACGACCAGGCAAAGGTGTTTCAGTTATATTAAAGATGGTGTTTTATTGGGAATGAGTCAGGTAAGGTAGATAAGTGTGGTAAGTAATGAGTGTGCGATGAACGTGATTTCTATACGGTATGTTATCGATAACAATGATAATATTCAAGAATAATGACTGCTAACGATACTTTTTCGCGTGAGCAAGAAACGTGGCAACGTGTGATTTGCTTAAGTACTGTTTTTTCGATATTACAGCGCAGTTTGCGAGTTATCGATAGCTGTTAGCTGCTACTGCCTTGACTTTTCACTAATCGATAGTGTCGATACAACAAAAGGCAGTATTTTTAGCTGAGTCATACTATAATACAGCACCGAAAACATATTTAGTAAGTAAAATTACTTGCTATTTGCTCGATACATTTCCGCTTACTTACAGTTTGAAATGCCCTGAGCTATCGATTAAATGAAGTGATGGGTTTTCTTGCCAGTTTATCGTTCGATTGCTGCCTCAATTACAGCACTAATTCAAAACAATTTTGATAGCAATTTCTACATGAACGACTCTGCGGTGGCTAAGTACACTTCAATGGCCAATGACGCAGACCTGCCCCGCGCCCGGTCCCAGCTGCCCTGAAGCTGGTGCCAGTGCGAAAACCATTTGGGCCAGCAGCTGAAGCGTTAAGTGTTTAACAAGCTACTTTCCCACTTCAAAGCACCAAAAAAGTAGCAACAACCGTTGACTGACAAAAAAAAAACCAAAAAAAAAAAAAACAATGAAGAAACCAAAGCGTACGAAATATTTCGAGATGATGAATTTGCCTGATGAGATCTAAATGAGTGTGCGCTCTGTGCTCATTTTGCGCTAATAAGTCTACAACAACAGCAACAATGAGCAACCAGGAAAGGCGCAACAACAACAACAACAACGAACCAATTCTGTGGCATGGGGCAGAGTGCGTGCGTGTCGAGCGCCTTCTGGCTAGATAGGTCTTTGGATGGGGGGCTTTGGGTTTGCTGGTTGCTTTGGGTGCTTTTGTATTGTTGAGCTGCACAAAAATCATTATCTACGAGGCTGGTAAAAACGAGGCTAAGGTCACGTTTTCGCGCTGTGGGTGGCAAATAGCAAATGAATGCCCTCTCGAAATAAACAGCACACAAAACGCAGCAAATTAATAATAACCAACAAAACAGCCGGACAGAAGGCAACCCTCCGCTGGCTGAACGCCCAGCCCCTCACCCCTAGCCAACATTTGCCACTAACAGTCGGATAATTGCGACAATGTTGCTGCACTTACACGTGTCATCTCCATCTCATCCACATCATTCACATCATCATCCTTGGCATTAGCAGCCTCATCAGCGACTGGCAGTAACTTGTTACACACTTGCCAAAGCAATTGCAACCCTTAGTTCTGATACCCAGCCCAAGTCCAAGTCCAAGTCCAACCCCAACCACAATACGAATCTGAGCCCAACCCTGCTTCTTGGCCAAACCACAGTGCCACACATTGTTGCCATTGACTTTTACATGTGTTCCCAGACCAGAAGAACATGACCCAACCCATTGCTCATGTTTGTTGTTGTTATTGCTGTTGTTATTATTATTAAATGTACGATAATATCCTGTCCTTACGAGTGTCCGAGACGCAGCCTTAATATTCAAATATTGAGAGTGGGTTAATAGTGCTGTTGATACAACTGAATTCTATGTGTCCATAAAAGTTCTAGGGATATTTAGGCCTGTTACCATTTCGAATCGTTTTTCCTCCTGTTTTCTATTATTAGTTTATCGGCAGAGCCTGAGTTTAATAATCAAACAACAAATTTCAAGCTACTACCCTTGGAAAGTTATCAAAGTTCACAGTCACCATAGACAAAAAGCAGCGGAAATCAGTCAGCGCTTAGTTCTGCTGAACGCAGTTTCTCTTGTTAGTGTTTCAAGTATGTAAACCAAATAAATAGTTAAGGCGAATACTTATTTTTGTTTCAAGATTAAAATGTCTTTAGTAAAGTATTTAAGATCTTAAGCATTTCTATGGAAAGTCAAATTGACTATTGAATTTATCGATAGTTTGGCAGGCACACAAATATCGAATTTGTGGGTGAGGTATATATGACAAACAAAATGGTTGTAAGTGAAAGAGCTAGTTAAGTTAGATAGGGAGGAAAACCGATATTCAAGAAGAGCTAAGTAGAGCTGGGAAAAATTGAAGCCTGGTGAACATAGTTGCAATTCGGTGTATGAGATGGAACTACTGACTATAAACTGTAAGAATTTGAAAATGAATTACCAGTTTGTGTACTGAAGAAATAAAGTAATCATGGATGAGTGGATGTAGTTAAGATTAAAATGAGAAGCAAATTAAGTGTTTAATTGCAGTAAAATGGTTTGAGGGGGGAACAATGTTTAGGTTGAAAAAGATTAATAGAAAATATATATCGAAATAGCAATAACTAGAAATATAAAAAAATGCCTAGTCTTAAGCAATCGAAATGAATTTTACCGAAGTAAATATGCAAAATCCAAGCTGGACAACCTTGGGCCAACTCTAAATCTTAAATTTTCAATCCCCAATCCCCAATCCCCAATCCAAGTTGGCAATTCAATTGGAGTCCAAGCCACCCACTTGCTGTCGCATTTCCGTTGCATTTTTTCCCGGAATTTCAAGTACAGAAAATTAAAAACCACTTATAGCTCCAACCTGCCACAGTCCATGCGAGCTCTATTAACAGGCAGGGTTGACATCCAGATAGAAACAGAGTGTGTGAGCGAGGGGTGGGGGTGGGGGACGGGGGTCGGTGGAAAAGGTAACACAATACGACAGGCAGCAGCCGCGGCAGCAACTACTTAAAATGCAATTATATGCATTATTTGGCTGTTGTGCGCGTATTTTTATACAAAAATACGCAGAATTTAAAAAAAGAAGTGAACAGAAAAATACAAAAAATATGAAAATAAAAATGGAAGACGGTGATGGCAACCGCCAAGTATTTAAATGCCCACCTCAGCTACTAATTATTACCAGGAAAAATGCTTGAAATTGACGTTTCATTTTGGTTCGGCGGGGCATGTCAACACCAACCAACGGCCGGAGCCGGAGCCGGAGCTGGAGACGGAGACGGGACGAGGTTGGCGGTGCGAAGCGGTGGCTGGGGTATTCTTCATCTACACACACAACTCTCCCCGTCTGTTTTCACTCAGAGCATTGTACAGGGGTGTCGGGGGTCCGTCCGATGCGTCGGTGTCGTGATTATGCACAACTGAAACAAGACGAAGCGAACCGTTCCGAAACGATCCGAAACGATCGAACCTGCGGTATACTCTGTAATGGGGTCCCAGTCGAGCCACTCACTCAAGCAACTCTTCAACAGATTAACGCACTCGAGAAATTATAAAAAAATAATATTTTTCTTAGAACTGATACCATTTTAAACGAATTGGTACTCGAGCCCCAGTGCCCAGTGCGGAGCGGTGCGGTGCGGTGCGGTGCGGTGCGGTGCGGAGGGAACAAAATGAAGAAGTTCAACGATCATCATCATCATGATCAAGATCCCATACAGCAAAATGCATGAGAAACTGCAGCCAAGCCAGTTGACATGCCGATTGAGTGAAAAAGAGAGATAGAGAATGCCAGAGTGGAGCAGAGAATCGAGAAGCGAGAACAGAGAATCGCTAGGCATCGAACTGATCGAGGAGCAGTGGGCAGGAGGAGAGAGTAACATGATCGCCCTCAAGCGATCGCAGCAGACGGCATTGCGTCAAGTGGCAGCATCGGCGAGTCGACATGTCTGCCACAAGTCTGCTGGATATGGTGGCTCCGATCCCTAACCAGTCCCTTGACTGGCCGAACGCTTGGACTCGGCTCTGACCGTGTTGTGCATCGGTTCCCATGGCCACAGCTTGGAGGCTGCCAATCGGGCCGCAGCTACTCAAAAAAAATATGAAAAGAAAAGAAAGAAATAAATATAAATACTCCAATGACGATTGCACATTTTTAGAGCTTAGCTCGAAAACGGACTGAAACTTCATTCAGTGCCTGGTCCACAGCCTGGTCCACTGCCTGGTCCACTGCCTGGTCCATTGCCAAGCGGCCATTGTGTAGTGCATGTTCATGCTTGTTCTACCCCACGACGGCACTTGAGTAAATTAGTTTCGTAGAACTTGTAGGCCGGCCTCGGATCGTATTGTTTGTTGGCCCCCTGAAACTGACTGAAAGCCTTGCCATTGAAATTAGTTGTGCGGCAAAAGGCATCTTAACATCTTAGAGCAGCTGACTGACATGCCAAACAGCGCTCTGAACTGCCCCTCCAGCACCTCTCCAAAGGCATTCAAACTGTTTGCTCCCATGCCAATTTGAAGATCATTCTGCCAATTGTAATGTGCTGAATCTGTGTATCTCAACAATGGCTCCAAAGGTGCTTAGCGCATCAATTATAAGTCGAAATATTATTGCGAACTCAAAAGGATTTATACGGAACTGCGGCCTCTCTAACTCTCTTCAGTTCTTCTTTGTGCGATATCCTTAAACGTTGAACTGGCCTTGCTGCTTAGCTAATGAGTTCGCATAGCACTGAGCTCTTTTGAGTTTCATTACTTACATAAGATCTTCGATTTAAGAGTAGGTCTTCTTCAATATATTTGTTTTTCTGTTCAAGTTTTTAACAGTCAAATAAATTACAACTTTAAGCAGAACTCGTGCATCAAATTTTAATGAGAAAATGCATTGTCTCAAACCAAATATTTGCCGACAGAAGTTTTAAGTTACTTGCAGAAATATTTAGGAAATAAATTCCCATTGAAGAAACCTTGAAGGCTAAATTGATAATTCATCTCGTTATGTGGAATCGAAAGTGATATTGCTGTAAAAAGCAAACATAAGATGTAACCTTATGAAATTCATTAGAAATCCTCAATTTTATTATTTGGTTCACTGAATTTGAAATAATACAATTGAAAGCGAATTTAATACTTTCCTTTTTGGTTTATTTGATTGATAATTCAAATTTGGACTCTGGTTGACCTAGATTACGTGCGGATTTAAGTTTCTGGCAAAATTTCAGCAAATAATTAAATACATTTGAAAAGCAAAAGCAAAAGCTACAAATTGTAAATTTGCAGCTCCAAATCAAAATCAGAATCACAATCAAATTCAAATTCGAAATTCAAATTCGAAATTCAAATCCTTAGTCCTAAGCGGGTGAATATTTTGCCATGAACTTTGCAAATGCTGCAGGGTTGGAAATTATTCACACATAAATGTGTAATTACCCAGACACAGAACACGGTGGCAGCAACAACAACATGCCACACACATATACCTAAACTAGCACACACATACATATATGACACGCCACACACACGCACACACACACACACACACACACACACGCACACACACGCACACACAGCTGCAAAATTGGCAGCACAAAAAGTTCGCTTGGCAAGAGTTGAAGAGCTGCGCCGATGAATGCCTTCATGTGTGTGTGTGTGTTAAGTGTGTGTTAGCTGTGTGTGCGTGTGTGTTAGGTGTGGGCGTGGCCGCCTTCAGCTGCTGCTGCTGCTGCTGCTGCTACTGGCATGGAAAATTAACAATTTTTCAATTAAAATCAATACCGAGTGCTTTTTTCGGTTCAAGCCAAAAAGCAACGAACAGCAGCTGAATATGTGGGCCGGGGAGGCGGGGCGGCATTGAGTTATTGGGGGCGTGGTAGTTGCCAGTGCTGGGTAATCTGCATCTGCATATGATATCTCAGTGGTGTGTGTGTGTGTCTCTCTCTGTCTGTTGTGTGTTGTTGTGCACATTTCATGAAAATAGCTTAAGTGCCTGAAAATATGCAACACATGCGACAAGCGGGTTGTGTGTGTGTGTAAGAGTGTGTGTGTGTGTGTAAGAGTGTGTGTGTGTGTGTGTGTGTGTGTGTGTGTGTGTGTGTGTGGGTAAGTGTGAGTCTTGCGTTTGCTAAGCTGCCAGCCACTATGGCTAAAATTAACACCTTCTTGTGACATCAATTAATAACTCAAAGCTGTTAAAGTTCCTTTTTTTTCCTATACTATTTTCATATTACTAGCACAATTTAAAAGCTAAACTGTTAATACTCCATAGACATACATAGAGTTGTTTCCAGCTATACTAAATTTGTTAACGATCGAATGATAAAAACTAAAGTTATTCTAGAATATCGTTTTTGTTGCCCGTTTTGTACGCTGGCAAAAGACTTTAATGTTTCCTTGCACAAATGTATCTTTGTGACCAGTTTTAACTAACAATCAAACAGAAGTCACCAACGTATCTTAACTGAACACCTCGAACTCCACCAATTCCATTAAAACTGTAATAAGTCTACATATTAAGTATTACTGACGATAATTATTTGGCTATTTATTCGTATTAATTTCAAATATTGTGAAATGAATAAAATATCTGTAGTTATGCATTCTACAATATATATTTGAATTTACATTATAATTATTATAAAAACATTATTATTTTAAAATTATGACATTTGTTTTTTGTGTGACTAAACTGAATTCAACTTTTCGTTATATGGAGTTCATCGATTTGATTTAGATAAATATTATTATTTTTTTTAGTATTATTTTTTTCCTATTTTCTATTTTTTCCTTTTTCTATTATCTTCTTTTCCCAGCATATTAGCATAGTTAACAGCTGTTATGCTAACAGTGTTCGGTTATGTTAAGTATTCTGGCAAGCTACTTTTGATCATTTTCCAATGATTAATTCACAAAAAAGCGTTAATTGAAATACAATTCTTCCTGCGAGGCCACATTGATGTTATCCTACCATATTTTTTAGAATATTAAAGTTGTCCTAGGATCTTATTAGGGTATATTTATATTTAAAAATCCGCGTTAACATTAACATTTTTGAGAATAAAATCATGTAAATGATTTTATGCCAGGGAATGTGTCTATTTTGCCCATAGTGCAAGTGTGCCAGTGTAAGTGCCTGTGTGTGTGTGTGTGTGTGTGTGTGTATGTATAGCGCTCTTGTTGTTAGTTTTTCGGGCGCCGTCGTTGCTATCAAGTGAATTTCTAAAGCTTTTTGCCAGAATCCTTACACACACACAGGCACACAAATAGTGCCGTTATTTTGCATGACATTTACAGGCTGCTTTGGGGCATGTGTGCGTGTGTGTGTGTGTGCGTACGTGTGCGTGTGTTTGTGGTCGTAGCCTTCTCTGCTGCGTTGCGGTCGTTTGGTCTTTAGAGTATTTTGTGGTTGTCTAACTGTTGAGCTGCCACTCTGTGTGCGTGTGTGTGTTTGTAGACTACACCCGCACGCCTGAAAGCAACACTAGCTACGCACACACACACACACACACACACACACACACACACACACACATGCAGAGAGACGTAGTGACAGTCTTGGACTATTTGCGGGCACCGCAAACAACGTTAAATGCAAATTTACGCCAACCATCGTGCCCCATAACCATCTGGCTGCCCCAAGCGCCCCACCCCGGCACTAACCAATCCCGCTGGGCTGCCACCCCCTGGTCTACACAGCGCCCGGCCCCCACTCCAGCGGCCCTAAGCCACCAGTTACACACAAAATGGCCGTACTTTGGCGCCATTGCCTTAGTCACTGCTCGGGCGCCGTTGATGACTATTGCCGTTATTGCCAAGTAAGTGAGAGAGCAGGCCAGTGCGTGAGCTAGGAGAGCGAACGAGAGACCGCGAGCAGGAGCAGGAGAGGCAGGCAGAGGCAGGGATAGAAAGAGAAAGGCATTCGCTTGACTCTGGCCAGAATTGAAGTGTTAGTTGTAATGCTACTAATTGGACTCGCTTTTAGCAACGCTTCATGTGCCCCCAAGCAAGCCAAAAGCAAAGCTCCTTCAAAGTGCCCACTCATAGAGTGTGTGTGTGTGTGTGTGTGTGTGTGTGGATGGTGGCTGTGTGTGTATGCTACTCCAAAGTCTATAATTGGAAAATTTTACACTCTCGAAATTCAATTTCCAACTACAAGTGCGAACAGTTCTCCTTGTAGTTGTAGTCGTTCAAACTATGGGCTAAGTAAGTGAGTATTAGCATAGGGGGGTAAGGGGCTTGCGGGGCTTGTGTGCGGAGAGCTGACAGTGCAAAAGAGGGGGGAACCAGGGCGGGACAGGGCCAAGTGGTGTTACCACAAAGGATTTGGTGCTGTTTAGTAAGTTAATAACGCAACTAAATAGAAGCTCTAATTAGCAGAGCTCTCAACTTTATCGATACTTATCGATTTTTAAAGAAATAACTTAACTAACGATACTTTCGAATGTAGAATGTAGTTCTTATAAATGTATTTATGGACTTATAAGCGTAATTTGTGTGAGCAGAGCTTTGAAGTTAGTTAAATGATAAAATGCGTAAATTTATCAAAGATTTTATTGATGATTTCTTATATAGGGATCGCATTTAAGAAATTAAGTTTATCGATCACTTATCGATATGTTATTAAGGCGAGTATTTCTGATTAAACGCTACGTGCATTACAATATCTTCATTGCTGACATTTGGACGACAAATTATCGATGCGCCTTATCGTATTGTGTTATCGATAGTATATAGCAATTTTCTAATAATCGATAATTATTGAATGCATCGACAAAATAAGTCGATTGGCTCTTGAAGATTTATGTGTACATCCATCGTTGCAAGCGATAACATTTGATTGATAACTTAACCCACTCTAACTGAACTCAGATCGATAGCGTACGAATCAATTCATTAATGAATTATCGAAAGCAACTCTGCGAATTCCAATGCATTCAAATGAATTTGCTGGCGTGTGATACCTCAACTGAGGCTCCAGTCAAGTGAAGTCGCCAGCTGAGCTCGAGCTAAGTGCCCGGGCACTTGAGGCAGCTCCCTGCCATTAGCAGCGACGTCAAGGAACGAGAAGGAGAGAGCACAATGGGAACGAGGATGAGGATGAGGACGAGGACAAGGACGAGACCCATAGCCCGTTCCACGTTTCAGTTCCTTCGCTTCTCACGGTCGGCGAGTGGCGCAGTTGGTGCGGGTAAAAGGGCAAATTTGTTGGCGGGACGTTGCGGAGGGGGTGAAGTAACCGCGCCATAATTACACATTTTTTGACTCATTTTTTTTCCCATTTTTACTCTCAATTTCTTATTTTTTTTTTAATTTCTTGCTAATCAAACACATTGAGAGAGCGAGAGAGCGCATGAATTTCGTAAGCTTTTTAAGGGTGGCAATTTGGCGATGTTCAAGTTCACTCGATGAAAGCACACACACACACATAAGCACACTCCCTGTCTCGCTCACTTGTGCGCGCTGTCTCGCTCGCGCTGCTGGCATTGACATTTGGCCAGAACAATAACGGCCATTAAAATGCTTAATTATAAATTCGCAAACGTAGCTGATTTTTTGCAGGCCCCACCGCAGGCCATACGCTGACGCAGCTATAGTCCAGGCGGCAGTTAAATGCCTGCTCCTTTGGGCTGTTAAAGGACTGACGCAGGACTCTATGTGCTCGCACCAGAGTGTTACTGGCGGCTGTTGGTGCTGCACTTGAGAGGCAGATACTTCTGCAGCTGATTGCTTATTAGGAAAGGCAAGGAAAGCGCACTGCATCGGCTGAAGCATGGGCATGAGTGCCAAGGATGAGCCCAAGGATGCTGCGGATAACAATAAGTTGCCTGCACACACAAAGGAGGTGTGAAAAATCAGTGCACAGAAATCCAAACAAAGACAATGAGACAAAGAGGAAATGCAAATTCCTTTCCCTAGCAGACTCCGTTCCAGACCCCAACTCCGTCTCCGACTCAATCTCAATCTCAATCTGTTCTTGGGCTTTTTTCTGTTTTGCCAACAGGCAACACCTCCAGAAATTGCAAGGCGGATGTAATTAGTTCGTTAATTCATTAAACAGTGCCACAGAGCAATCAGCCGCTGTCTCTCTGGCAAACAATGGGCCGCATATTAAATTACCTGTCCTGATGCCATTCACTTATTCACTTATTCAAACGAATGCGCAGTGAGTCATTCATTCACTCACCTGTATGCGATCCTCGGGCAGTTCCGTTTTCAGTGACAGCATCTCGCGTGCATAGACATCAGGATAATGCGCCTCCTTGAACGCTTCCTCGAGCTTCTCCAGCTGATAGCTGGTGAATATTGTGCGGCTGTGGCGACGCTTCTTCTTCTTCTTTTTGCTATTTGGGCCAAGGCCGATGCCAGGGCCAACACCAACACCAACGCCAAAACCGTTTAAGCCATCCATGCCAAAGTCTTTGCCAGCCAATGAGCCTGCAAATAAATGTGTAGATATTTGTATATTTTCATTTTATATTCTTCATACAATCACTAAACTTGTGCAAGAGATTAGCATTGATCACAAAGTGCAATCAATTTTAAAAACTTAAGCTCACTTTTGTTGAACTTCAAATTCAATATTGATCACATTTTACTCGAAGATTTATGCAGCTAAAATTTAAAGCAAGCAACAATTATTTATCTAGTTCAATTCATTAAATAAATAATTTTAGTATTCAAGCATATTCTATCTACACTCAGAAAAATAAATACCCTTAAATGTAGCCAAAGGCAGTTAACCTTATTACTCCCTGTACCCATAAAATGGGTAAAAAGGGGGTACTAAATCTGTGCAAATGTATGTAACAGGCAGAAGGAGACATCTCCGACAGTATAAAGTACTCTTGATCAGTATCAAAAGAGATTTCGATTTGGCCATGTCTGTCTGTCCGTCTGTATGAACGTGTCGATCTCAGCAACTACAAGAGCTAGAGACACCAAAGTTGGAATGTAGGTTCCTGTATACCACACGCAGATTAAGTTTCTTTCATATTTCAGATATCTCCCCCGTTCAAAAATCGATAAAAACCGTTTTATAGTAACAATTTTCAAGATATAGCTTTTAGATTTGGCATGTACAATACTTTAGTCATTCTTAATCTACTGTCTAAATTTCAAGTTGATCGTATAATAAACACGGAGGAAGATTCAGTCCGCTGTCGCTCGTGTGTGTGCGTCCTTATGTATGTGTGTGTGTGTATGTGTAAGTCTACGAAGATGCGATCGGAAATTTTTGACCTGGGTACAGGGAGTTTTGTAGTCGGGTATACTCGACTATAGCATTCTTACTTGTTTTTGCTGAACTTAAGAAATATATTTCTCAAATTGAGAAATTATTTCTATTAAACAGAAATTTTGTCTGGCTTTTAGGGTCGCTTTTATGGCATGGCGATTTTCTGAATTCGATGGCATTTATTTTTCTGGGTGTATAGTTTTTTTTAGTTGTGCTTCATTGTCCAAACCAAAATTCAATTCTAGTTTCAATTTCGCTTTCAATTCAATTAACACTGTCAACAATTGGCCTTGGCAAATCCTTTAACAATATTATATGCTGATTTTTCAACTTGTGTTCACATTTTAGTTTATCGAAAGCGATTGAATGCCATTTTATGCGTTGCTTCAATGTTGCTTTCAATTCAACCAAGTTTTCAACTACTTAGTAGCTTTATTCCTCTAAATTAGCCTAATGCCTCTAAATCATATTATTTTGTATGCTTATGATCCGTTCAATCCATTTTGTAAGCTATATGATCCCTTTCAATCAATTTCAACTTAATTCAATTTCAGTTTCAATCAAATCTTTTTTATGTCTATGTTATTTTGTATGCTGTATGATCCGTTCAATCCATTTTATAAGCTGTATGATCTCTTCAATCCATTTCAAGTTCAACTTTTAGCTTCAATTCAATTTCAGTTTTACTCAAGTCTTCTTTATGCTGTCTGTTATTAAGTATGATTTATGATCCGTTCAATCCATTTCAATTCAAGTTCAATTTTTAGATTTAAGTTTCAATCAACTCTTTTTATGCCTAATGCTGTATGAACAGTTCAATCCATTTTGTAAGCTGTATGATCAGTTCAATCCATTTCAATTCAAGTTCAACTTGTGGCTTCAATTCAATTTTAGTTCCAATCAACTCTTGGAATGCAGCTGTCAACTGTCTGATGGAATTCCCTCTCCACTTCCTTGTCAAAATTAGTTCACAGCATTTTCAGCGTTGCTCCCATGACCCATACAACAAATCCCCCCTCCACCCGGGGATAGTCGTGCCCCAAGTTGTAGGCGGCGCTGAAGCGCGACTTTAAGTGGTTCAGTGGTGTTTTTCTTGGTGTTCTTTTGTTTATCTTTCCACTGGCTGGTCTGGCAATTAACTGGGGTAGTCTGTTGTCTTAAATATTTAATAATTGTATCTAGTTTCTTACTTCCTTCGTTGTTTCTCTTGTTGCCTTATAGATGTGGCATATTCTTTCAAGGAAAACTCCACTTGACATCGTCATGACCTGTTCAAATGGGGAAAGTGAAAGCGGCAGCCGAGTCTGAGGACCCTGAGGATGAAACGGCGTTGACAGACTCGCGTTAAATTTGTTTTGCTTAAATTGTGTTTCTTTTCTCATTTTTGAGTGTTGGCAGCCCAAAGCATAGGATCTTGTCTTGCATCCAGTTGGACGATCAGCGCGCGAATTGCAGCCAGCAAATTGAAGATGCCTTTCAATGGCAAATTGAAGCCTGAAGCACCCGGAAACACACCAAGCGAATCTCGATCCCAGCCACAGGCGTTCGTCGCTCCCAGGAGTGCGATGTGGAGTGCCAGAAGAGGATATGGAGTACCAGCTACAGCAGCCACTCTATAAGCAACATCATCGTCGTCTTGTCAGCGGCAGTCACCGTTTTGGGAAAGTACAAAAACAAAACCAGAGAAAAAACAAAAAACAATATGAAAACATGCCTTGTATTCATGTGCGAGTTTACCAAACCAATTCGCATTGAAATTCGATATGAAAAATTAAGTAGAAGCGTATATTTTTTGTTGTTGTTGTTGTTGTTGTTGTCGCTGTCGAGTTGTTCAAGTGAAGCATTGACGGATCGTCCTCATCTATTGTTGTTGTTGTTCTGCTCGAATAGGGAGGCTGACTTGGAGGGGCTTGTAAATCGAGGCTAGCCTATAAGTACCGAGTATTTTCCACTAAATATGCGTGAAAAAGAGTCGTTTCCAGTGTATGCAGCGACTGAAGTGGAAAAGTGTAATGAATGCCATTTCTGGTGTCTTAAATTACAACAGAAATGCGGCAAAGGCAATTTCCCAATTCGTAAGGCAATATTCATATTATAATTTGATGTGCATTACATACGTTCAATTAGACGCCCTTGTTACACTTCATTTGCAGTTTTAAAAGTACAACTATAATTTATTTACAACATTCCCAAAAGCTGTTCAATCAAGATTCTTTTCTAACAGTCTCAGGCGAGTCAGTCAGAAATTATGTAAAAATTGAAGCAACTTAATGCTTTCAATTGAGGTTGGCATAAATTGAATATGTCCTTACAATCTATCTTTTAGTTCTTATGCAACTTCAATTAAAATTTAAACATTAATCAAAACAGTTATAGCAGCTATATTCAGTATTGAATGTTATAAACTCAATTTCAATTTGAGCATCATAGGCATAATAATCTTAAGCTCAACCAATTTGTGTTCAATATAATTTCAATTGACATTCAATTTTTGGATAAAATGTAGCTTCGTATCGATGCTAATCAAGATCATGCTTATGCATGTGTTATATAAATCTAATTATACAATTATGATGATGAGCAAATGTGCAAAATTAGTTAATTCTGTGCGCACAAAAGTAGGCAACATAAATTTTGCCTTTGTATGTTTACAGTTTGCCAGCGTACTTTTAATGAGCTCACGCATACACACACCCGATATATGCTACACCCGACAACACACACACACACACACACACACACACACACACACACACACACACACACACACACACACACACACACACACGCAACTCAGCTTTATTATTGAAAGTTTTGCCAACATGAAAGTTGCCGTTCCCAACGCCATCGACATGCCAACATGCAGACACACACACACACACACACACACAGGCACACACACACACACGCACATGCATCACAACATATTAGCAATTAAAATTTTCTTAGTTAATTACTTTAAGCAGACGACGACGTCGACACGAAAATTCCAGAGCGAAAAATGTCGCAGCAAATGAAAGGCGACAACGGCAAAGTAGACGACGTCCCTTGTTCCACTGGCACCTCCCCTTACCCCTTACGCCCCGTAACCACCATAGCAGCCCCCTGGAAATGCTGCCAAGTGAATTTTATGAAATTTATGCGCATTTCACTAGAAAATTTAATTAGGAAATCTAATTTGCTCAAAAGCGCATAAAAAATGTCGCCCAACGTTGAGGCTGATGCTCGGCGTCCCTGCTTGGGCGCCATTTTTGTTGGCTGCTGGCCGCAGTCTTTGCATGTATGTGTGCGTGTGTGTGTGCGTGTGTGTGTGCGTTTATTGTCAGTGCTGCGGCAGCGTGTGAGGGTGTGGAAGAGACATGCATCAAGTAACCAACAAAATGACTAATTCGTGGCACATGTGTGTCTATGTGTCTCTGTGTGTGTGTGTGTGTGTGTGTGGGTGTGTGGGTGTGTATATGTGTGCCGCATAAACAGTTGCATGGCAAAATACGCTAATAAAGTGGCTGAGTTGTTGGCTGCGTCGTCAGCAGCGACGGCGGCAGCGCAGTTGGGCCCGTATTCGTTTGGGGGGCATTGCAATTTGCATTAGCGTCAAAGTGGCTGCGTTTTTGTGCATGTGTGTGTGTCTGTGTGTGTGTGTGTGAGTGTGTGAGTGTCACTTCTCTCTATCTCACTCTCTCACACCGCTGGTGTGTGTGCCATTTGAGCTTACAGACTTTTGCTAGCTTTTTCTGTACTAATTAGAAATTAAATTGAATTATTTGCTTGAGAAATCAAAAAAGAATATATCAAAAAGAACAGCAAGCAAGGACAACAACAAGTGAGAGTGAAAGAGAAAGTGGAATGGCGAAAGATATTAAAGAACTTCAAGTCCTGTCAGAATGTAGGATATATATATTCTCTGTATCTTAGCGTATAACATGAAATATGAGCACACAAAGAGAATAAAGCAAACGAATTGACTGAAGCTGGAGTGAATGTAAAATAAATACTTTGATATGAAGATGTTGGAAAATACTTTCATCATTCAATATTTGATTACAATGGGGAGGGGAAACGATAGCTAGCGAAGGGAAGATAGAACTATAAGGCAATTTATGTATTGCAACGAAAATTATGCTACGCAAGCTTTCACAAGACAATAATGGTATATATCCACCAAAGCTGAGCCAAAAAAATAACTTTCTTAACTTAATAGGCATATATTTAAACATTAAATATATATATATAGTATAAATATGATTAAATTTTAAAATGATTCCCAGTTACACTTAAAAAAGTAAATGACCTTAAATGTAGAAATTCGCCATACTTTTGTAGCCAAAGGCAGTAAACCTTAGTTTTTTCTGAATTTAAGAAATATTTTTCTCAAATTTAGAAATTATAATATATATGTGTACATATATTATTAAACAGACATTTTTTCCGGCATTTCGGGTGATTTTTATGATATGGCGATTTTCTGAGTTCTATGGCATTCATTTTTCTGGGTGTAGAAAACTAAATCAGTATTCGATCAGATGTTGCTCTTTGTACTTTAAAGGCCCGCTTACACACACTGAATATTCGATGCACGTTGAATATTCGATGCCGGACATCTGACATCAGTCGAATATTCGCTTATCCGTGCCATATATCAATTGTCAGTTTCTCCTGCTCTATCAAAAACTGTTTCCCGAGCTTACACAAAGTCTAGTTCACTCTGGCAAGGGCTTGAATGCATTGGCAGATTATCTGGCAGCCTAAAATAAAGATTGTCAGATATTCGATGTGCATTTTGGCACTTCTCTGCCACATTCTGGTTCAAAATCCACCCGAATAACTAAATGCATCGCACTAAATTTGCTGTCCGGCGTTTTCTAATTGATACTACACACAGTTCCCTTAGCTCCAGCTTCAGCTTCAGCTTCAGCACCCTTCAGCTGCCTTATGCCAGCTGAGCTCTTTACCCCCCTACCCCTACCCCCGCACCCCGCCCAGCCTACGATTGCCTCTGCCGCTTGGGTGTTCCCCGTAATTTGCGCACTCAATGGAAAATTGTTAATTAGATTCCTTGCTTGCCGTGTGACTTTGTCTTCTTCACCACGTCGTCGTTGGCCATTGTTAGGGGCTCCCCTGCTTGCCCCCTCTGCCCGTCCAAAACGACACTCTGCCCCCACATGGGCATGCCCCTCGGCTGGAGCGTTTTAGCCCGAGCTTTGTGTCAAAGTTGGTTAACGTGATTGCTGTTGGCCCCGCCGCCCCTCGCAGCGCCTCGCACCTCCTCGCAGCTACCAATTGTTTCAAACCACCTTTCCGCTTCACCGACTCACCGAACCCAACGAACTTTAAGTGCAAAGCGTTTTACACAAACACCAACACCAACACCAACAACAACAACGAGGGCGCAATTTTTGCACTAAACTTTTTGCTCTTTCACTTTTTACTACTCTCCAGGTGTGTGTAGTGTGGTGTTGTGTGGTGTTGTGTTCTGCTGTGTGTTGCTGTGTGTTGCTGTGTGTTGCAGAGTGGCTTCAGGTTTCGGTTTAGTGAAATCTTGCAACGGTAACGAGTGCAGGAAATAACACGGATGCGGTGAGCAGGCAACCAACGAAACATCTGAACATCCGAGCATCCGGACATGGGCACGTACGGGCAGAGGGAGACGAGAACAGGGACAGAGACAGAGAGAGAGACAGAGACAGAGACAGAGACAGAGACAGAGACAGAGAGAGAGAGAGAGCTTAGTTTCAGATGGTAACAGACAGCGTTTAGATGAACCTCCAAACTTAAGCCGAGTGCATAAATAAGCCACAAATTCATACAATTACAATTGATGCGATGCGCTCAACCATTAAATATCTCTTTTGAGTCTAATCATATCAATTGTCAGTTCATAAAATTTAGATAAATAAATAAAATAATAAAACCAGGAACCAGGGACCGTAAATAATGATTGCTTTGTTTTTTTTTTAATCGACAAACTCATTCACTTATAGTAAATTTGAGAAAGCGGGAAACATAATAAGTATTAGGTAAATATACTCCTTTAAGAATAATCTACACATTTTCATCATGTTTTCAAAACTTATGAGTTTTATATGAGTTTTTTATTAAACTCAAGGAATAGTTGTTATTTTATGAGATTTATTTATTTCTTTCTCAAAAATAATGATTATTGGTTCAGATGGAAGATAAATCTAATTTTTGTCATTAAATGGTAAAAAATGAAGAAATTCATTATTGTTATGATTTGTAAAATGAAACTTATAATGTTTACAGTCCCTGCATAAAACATATTCAAAAAATTAAAAACATTAAAAAGCTTGTATATATTTTTATTAAACAAATTTCTGCTACCAATCGTAGCAGCTTAAGGAACTTGTATATGTTCAATTAGCGAGTCAGGTGAAACATTTAAGAAACTAGCACAAAGCAGAACCGATAAAATAGAATGTCATCGATAGTTACTCTCTCGTGAGAGACTCCAAGAGCATAAGTTTTGTGTGTCAGCAACGACGGTGAGTTAAGAGGAAAGTGCGGGGCTTATACTGTGGTATATCAATAAATAGGACTCGACTCAAACCTGCACCTTTTTTGGATATAAAATGATCTAGTTAATTAGGATTTCACAATATCTAGTTAAGTTTTTCATCCCAATTTCGATGGTTCATCTGCCGAATGTCACTCAAGTTCCTTCAAAAGTTTTCCTTCCTTCCTCAGTTTGATTAAGACATTTATTGGTAATTTATCCTATTTTATTATTATTCTTATTGCTTTTCTGCATTGACACTAATAAAGATTGCGGAACTCGAGGAATTTCATTGCATTGCATTGACACGAGATTTCAACATATTGTTCCAATCCTGTAGAATATTTGCAGATCGGAGGGTTTCACCGCTCCGCTCCCATCTGAATGAATATAGATCTCGATTCTCTGGTGTTCTATAGGTTGCCGGTTGTGTCCTGTCGCAGCCTGCCTCACCTGCTCAAAACAATGCAAGGATTCACTCAACTGATGCGATGCGAAATGCGATTGGTTCCATATGTGCTGTGCTATGTGGCGTGTGTGCTGTGTGTGGTGTGTGTTGTGTGCTGTGTGGTGTGTCTTGTGTGTTTTTGTTTCAATCAAGCGCAAAGATGAGCAAAGCCGAGAGCGGCCCGGGAAGCGTACACATTTGCCATGGCCAGCAAATAAAACTTAGACACGCTCCATGACTGCAGCAAGAGCGGGGAAAGGGAAGGGGGCGCGTACGGGGGCGGGTGCATGCAGCAGGCAGGCAAGGGTTAAGGGCTGCAGCCCGTAGGCAGGCCCGGCTGACGGGGATGCGCAGCAAAATGAGAAAAAATGCCAATTAAAATCTTAGCCGGGACAAGTGCATCATCAGGCAGACAAGCCAAGGCAAGGCAAGGCAAGGCAAGGCAAGACAAGACAGGACAGGACAGGACAGGACAGGCCAAGGCAGGAGAGAATTGCGGGGAGAGAGGCGGCGGCAGCACAGGACAGTGAAGAAAAGGATGCAAGTGGCAGGCGGCCCAAGAAGACTGTGCCTCTCAGCTTGGCCCGGTTGGTGGATTGCGCGACTCGAGGCGAGTCAAGTCGAGTCGACAAGGGAAATTGCCCCACTTGACGCCTTTGTGTGGGCCTGTCTTGCTATCCGCTCGCAAATGGCTCAAAAGTGGCTTCTTTTCCTTTAGCTGTTGTTGCTAGAACTTCAATTGTTGTCGCTGTTGACGCTGCAACTGAAGAATGCAGGCGTCGAGTGCCTGCTACTAAAATACTTAAGCAGCGCACTTCAGGCCTCATAAAAACAGAATAGCCAAGAATGTGCTGCCAAGTGGCCAAGTTCGTGTTCCTCCACAGATTAGAGATTAGAGCCAAGAGCTGGCCCAACAAAATGGCAATTAAGTGAGCCAAGACAGCAGCAACAATGCTGCAACAACTCCAACTGGCTAAAAGAGAACCAAACTTGATTACGCCAGACAGTTAAGTTCATAATTGAAATTCAACTCAATTCAATTTAGAATTAATGCAACTGGAACTGCAATTATGCTCGTATTGGAGTCCAACTGAAATTCTAGTATAGCATAATAAGTAGTATAATAATAATAAATATATATAATAGATTTAGGATGGGGAACAAATTTCAATGTACGTCTTTTTACTCGAGTCTTTTTACTCGAGCTTAATCTGTTTAAAAGATTCAAACATTACTGAAATTACCGAATTGCGGGGGAACGGGGGAGATATCTGAAATATGAAACAAACTTGATCTGCGTATGGTATACAGGAACCTACATTCCAAATTTGGTGTCTCCAGCTGTTATAGTTGCTGAGATCGACGCGTTCATACAGACGGACAGACGGATGGCCAAATCGAAATCTCTTTTGATACTGATCAAGAATATATATACTATATATTTATAGAGTCGGAGTTGTGTCCTTCTGCCTGTTACATACATTTGCACAGATTTAGTACCCCCATTTTATGGGTACAGGGAGTAAAAATGAGTTGTGACTAGTGATGGCACGATTAATCATATGATACACATTAATCGATTATCGATTGTATCGCCAAATGGGTTTCGATTAATTGAATCGTTTATCGATTATATGCTCACTTAATCGGATCACTATTTGCGTGTAAATGCAAAATAAAAGGTGGCAGAGCAATTTGCAAAGATTGATTATATTTACTTAGCATCAACATACAGGAAAGTGTGGAAACATTCTTCCAAAATTAATGAAAAATATCATTTATGTGCACTTTTATGAATATGTTAATTGTTGTTGGTATCAAATTGCCTTTGCATTACGCATTCACATGTAAAAATATCAAAAATTGGTGCAAATTTAAGAATTCATTTGATTAATCGATTCATTTAATTTTTTTCCGATTAATTGCGGTTAATAATCGCTTGGCTTAAATGAATCATATGATTCAATAATCGCTTAACGCAATTTGTTTGCCATTTTTGTGACTATCTTACTATATAAGGCAACAATTTACAATTTACGATCATAGTAGTACTACGCATCGGTAGAAATGGACTTGTTTGTTTGTTTGTTTTAGGGCAGACAATTTAATTTATTTTTACCTGGAGCATTGCAAATCTGCCTGTTCGCTTCACTCCCCTGGCCAGCGCTCTCGTACACCCCTTTTTAGATTTCTGGCAACCCTTTCCAATTGGGTTTTGCGCTTCTTATTAGACAAGTTTATGTGCGCCTCGCATTTCTTTCGCTGTTGTTTTATTTTCGGCATGTGTGGACGAAAAGGGTTAAGGCAAGCACACACACACATGCACACGTACAGAGGGGGAGAGGTAGAGGGCACGAGAGGCAGACTGACAGTGAGGACACATGTCCTCGTCAAGGATGTGAGGCGGCGAGGCTGTGAGATGTATGCGTGTGTAAATTGCGTATAAAAGCGTATGTTGAAAATATTTATTGCCCGTTGCGAATGCAACAAAATGAAAATGAAAATTTCATTAGTTGACTTCTGCGAGCACTCACATTCAAACATTCACAAAACACTCACAAAACACTCACCAACACTCACAAGCCAGTCACACATGTGTGTCGATTATCGGTTGTGTTTTTTTTGGTTGTTTGCTTGTTTTAAGCTAAATTGTTTATTTTATTAGCAATTTGGGAAATTTATGTGCTCGGCAAAAGGACCTTTTCAGGCCGCCCATCAACCGGTTCGAAATGAAGCGTTGGAATGCCCATTAATTAGCGTGTAGAGTGAGATGGAGCGAGAAAGAGTGAGAGCGTGACTGCCGGCTGTCGTTTTTATTGCTGCTGCCCTCTGTTGGCCAAAGGACACGCTAGTCCTTGTGGTTTGCACAGTGAATAAGCTTGCTAGGATTGCATTTCGGCCAGGACATTGCCTACCTTTAGGCGAACGCTTTATTTCTACAGCCATTCGGCGGTTTCAGCTTACCAGGTAAACATGTTCCGGCGCCGGCGAAGCTCTTCAGCTGCGGGAATCCTGCGGGGGAGGAGATAGAGGGAGAAAGGGAGAGAGAGAGACAGAGAGAGAAAGAGAGAGAGAGAGTAACAAGCATTAGATTATTGCGCACATTATATTCAAGCTTTTATTAATATGTATTTGCAAAAGTTATCGATAACCACATCGCAAAGTTATCGATATGTAGATATGTGCCAAAACAATTACAATTATAGGGTATGGTTGATATATGTCCAAGATTGTAACTCTGCTTAATGCTTTTCAATATACATACATACATACATATATGTATTTATTCCACAAACGATATACGATAACTTATCAGTAATTTTTTATCGACTTAACAAATAGTTATATTACAATTGAAAAATTATGATCAGCAACCTTTTACTATTCATACAAATATCGATAAGTTATCGATAACACAATTGTGTTTGGAAGTTGTGTTCTCTTAATTTGACGACATTTTTAAGTCAAACGAATTATGCATGTTTATCATTAATTAGCGCTGCAAATATGTCGATAACGATATGTCGATAACGGATAAAACAGGAATATTTTGTGAGTATGTATGTATATATCGATACATTATCGATAGCTAATAAATACAGTGTGTGCACTTGTCTTACTTTCCCATTGCAAGTATATGCACGATCTATGATTAGTTAATTATAATCGAAATCAATTTTTCGTTGTAAAACCCAGCAAACCCGGCAATAAGTTGAATATTCGATCATTTAGTTAGATTCGATGGGTAATCGATGACCATATATCGATTTATAGTTGCATCAGGATGCTCTTGTGCCATTAGAGATCGATAGTTTGTTTGAAAAACATTGTTGTTTCCTATAGAAACATCGAAAAAGATCGATGTTTTCTATCCAAAAAATGGATTTTTACATCTCTAATGCAAATGCATACATACATATTTCGATACATTGTCGATAGCAGATAAATTGAGTGCAAGTGTCCACATGTCCTATATTCTGACAAGCACAGTCAAGTAAGGCTTCACTGTACTCCCTCTCCCCCTCACAAACAACACACAAGCACAGAGAGAGTGTCTCCCCAGAAGCCCCACATATTCGCTAGGGTATGTTCTTATGTTTGCCCATCAGTCGCCGCATTTATTAGCCTTATAAAGGCTGACCGTGACCCGAACCCGCCACTCTGCATACTGCAGCAAAAATGCAAATCGAGTGGCTTGCAACCTCCGTGCCTCTGCCCCCCCCGGTTCTGGCCCTGCCTCCGCGCGGAGTGACATATCAAAGCAAAATCAAATTTGACAGACAACCGCGCTAATTTCTGCTCGATGTTTCATTGTTTCAAGGCGTTCGTTTGCGGTTGCTGCCACAGCTTTGTTTGCCCCTGCCTCAAGGGGTTGCAATTGGGACTGGGACTGGGACTGGGATCGGGACTGGGATTGGAACTGGGACCGATTCGGTCTTCAATTGTTGTGCGCACAATGAGAGAGCTCAACTCGGCGACATATGTGTGTAAGCCCCCTCCAGACCTGCCTGCCTCCATCTCGAACCGATGAGAACGAGCGGAGAGGAGAGGAGGTGAGAGGAGAGAAGGGGAGGGCGATGTCAACAATCAGCACACATCAAACTGGAAACTACATTTATTAGCTTTCGCCTCGATGCGATGACCCGTGCCCCGTACTCCGTACCCCGTACCCGGTACCCCCAGCACTACCCGCACCCCGCTCGGGCTAGCTCCAGTTCTGGTTCGGGGTCTGTGGCATGTCAACGGCAATCAGCATTCGCTGCGGCTGATTTACCAAGAATTCTGAAATATTGTGAAATTCGATATTGCGCGAATTTCTATAAAGAATTGTGAGCACTCGCATGCACATACAAAACTACATACACTCAGAAAAATTACGCACATGATCTAGTTGGAATTAATATTGTTTCTTCTAAGTATTTTAAACTGGAGTATGACTGAATTTTGAAATTCAAGCAAGCTACTAACTGACTTTAAATAGGAATACAAATCCTGAATAAAGCTTATAAGCTTTTATAAGAAATAAGCGTGAAAGGAACAAGAAATTTGCTTCTTGAAGGACATAGAATATTTCTGATACGCAGCGCCATCGTGCTTAATTATGAAATTCGAACCCTAGTCAAGATATTTATAATGTATTATATTTCAATGAAACCGTATCAAATAAGTGCCAAGAAAATAAATTAGAAATCTTCAACACTTCTTATCCAAACTAGAACGAATGTTCCTAATTTACAGTGTTAATCTCCAGAATTTTGTGCTCAGATTAATAAGGTTTAACCTTGGTCGAATTTGTACTTCGTTTGAGTAGAGAATGCTTGATATTTTCGCTGAGTGTATGTGCACACAACAGCTGAATCTGAAGACGTGGAAACGCAGCCAGCGCGTCGACAACAATAATAACCCTAGAAATGTAAGTGACGAAGTATTTATAAACTGATTAACGCTAAACAATAGCTGATATGGGTTGCCCCAACACGCCCCGCTCTGCCCCGGCACAGCCATGAGCTGGGGCCGCAGCCGCGGCCGCAGCCGCCGCCAACTTACAGCGGAACTTGCAACACATTTCTAATCGCGACCACACAAAGCGACCCACAATGCCACCAGCGTCGCGTCGTGAGCTCTCGCGGATCGCCAATTTGCCGCGGGGTCAACCAAAGTAGCCGCTTCAGTGTCCACACACAGCAAAAATCGCTGAGTGTACGAGTGTGTGTGTGTGTGTGTGCCCCAAGGGACGGGGGTAGAGCGACGTGAGCAAACATGATGAATGTATTCATTCACGCCAGTAAGCAATCGCAGTGAGTCAGCGTATCAATGAATATGATCGAACATATGAATATATGTATGAATAGTGTTAGTCAAATGAGTACTGTAAATCTATTCACTCAATTCTTGATCAAAATATATAGTTGTGTAAGCCAAACCAATTTTAAATACTAGATTCATATATTATATATCATGTCTGTGAATGCGTTAAGTTATTTGAAGTGTGAATATTCGAGTTGAATGTATTCGTTCAACCACAATCATTTCCTAAAATAAACATTTCTAAAATAACTAACAATTAATCAGTAAAGTTTAATGTTAACTGTTGACTAAACACTCAGTAAACATCTTTTATTGGTACTTTTAAAGGCCCAACGTTTATTTTCATTGAGTGCGTGTCATATAAATACATTGCGAAGAGTGAAAATCAATTCATAAATAATTGTATCTCATCTGCATTCAAAAACAAGTAAGAACGTTGCAGTCGGACGCACTCGACTGCACAATACTTTGTTCCCAGTCCTATATTTTGGTTATTTGTGGGTTCGGAAAGAGACGCGATAAAACAGGTGTGGGAGATATAGATTTTGCTCCTTTGTGGGGGAGGGGGTGAGGGGGTCCAAAAATTGTTGATGCAGATATGTCCAGGGGGCTTACATTAGTCTGTATGCCAAATTTGGTAACTCTAGCCATTAAACTGTATGAGATATACTACTGTGGAAAACGTGTTTTGTGCCGATTTTCGGAGGGGTGGGAGTGTCAACAAATTTTTGATGCAGATCTGTCGGGAATCTCAACATTAGTGTGTATGTTAAATTTGGTGACTATAGCTTTAAAAATGTGGTAGATGCAGGTTTTCCTCAAAAAGTGGGGGAGATGGTGGGGGTAAGGTGACGATCTTACCACTTCATAAATTGAGAATACACACCAACATGTGTACCAAGTTTGGTTGCTCTAGCTTCAATGGTGTGGAAAAAAATTGCGTTCATACGGACAGACGGAGATTTTGCAAACCCAATATACTATTTTCCCTTCGGGAACATAGTAAGTATAATAACAATTCAAAAGTTTTTATTATGATTTCTATTCATACTGTTAAGCAATAAATATAGAAATATACATATGTATATGTATCATACATAGTGATGGCACGATTAATCATATGATGCACATTAATCGATTATTTTGTCTCAGTTCGAGATTTAATTGTATCGCCAAATGGGTTTCGATTAATTGAATCATTAATCGATTATATGTGTAGATTAAATTATGTAGGGTGATCTTGACACATCCTAAATTCGGAGAGACGGACGGACGGACAGACGGACAGACGGACATTTCGCAGGCAAAATATACTCTTTTTCGCTTCGGGAACAGGGTATAATAAAAAAGCAACTATAATGTTGCTGAAACACAACAAAAATATGCTTCTTATTAACATGTAAAATATTAAGTTGCAAAGATTGCTGCAAATCAAAAAAAAATCATTTGCTTAATCGATTATTTTCATTTTTATTCGATTAATTGCGATTAATAATCGCTCGGCTTAAATTAATCATATGCTTCAATAACCGATTATTGCCATTTGCTTGCCATCACTAATTATACATATATATGTATGTTGAAGTACTCTATTCTCTCTGAGTCATGAAGGTTTCCAATGAATCTGATTGAAAACTAAACATGTTGAATAATATCAATTGAGCAACAATGTAAAATATTACTTGACTTCAATCTAGTTGAATAAGTTGTATAATTTGCTAGAAATGTCTATTCAGAAATGTCGTGTCTGTGAATACGAATAGTGAATACGATTCATAAATATGCAACAAGTGTGTTCCAATATACTACAATTACACAACAAAAATATCCTATGAATGTGATTCATAAATGGTTGAAAAGCTATCAAGTGAACTGTGTGAATCGAATGCATGTTAAACTTATGCAACTATGAATAAACTAAATGAGTGTAAGCATAAATACTTCCTGTGAATGAATAAACATTTGAGCTGAATGTCAAAGGTTAGTAAGTATGAGTATACTCACTTTGCTTACACTAGACTTAGTCGCAGCCAAAGTTGATTCAGTTTCAACAAAGTGAATACACTCACACTCATTTTAGTGCGTCCTAAGCCATCAAGCATGTTCACAACAGCTCGATGAATGTGGTCAAATCGCTGAGTGGCCACTTGAAATGGCCATTTGAAAATGAATATGAATGAATATGGGCTGCATAATTAGCAATCAACGAACGGCGAACAGTGAAAGCAGCTAAAAATAGCTGAAAATCAAAATTCAAATACAAATCCGAGACGCGATTCGATTTGATTCGTTTGGATTCGTTTGGAATCGCTTTGATTCAGTTCGAGACGAGCTGCTGAAGAAGCGGACCAGCTAAAGAGCCACAAAGAGACCCACAAAAGAGGCTCAAGTGCCAAATCGTGTTTATTTGCGCTATAAAATTAGCGCACAGCTCAGCTCAACAGCTCTAGATATGTATCTGTATCTGTAGCTGCGTATCTGTAACTATAGTTGTGCATTTGTATCTGTATCTGTATCTGTTGCTGTTGCTGTTGCTGTTTCTATTGCTGTGAGCTGTGCTTTTGGGCACGATTGCCCCCGCTGATTGCCATATGACATGGCATAAAATCTAGCATATGATTATGTGCTATAAATATGCACACACACACACACACACACACACACACACACACCACAACACACACAGCCATGCACACAACTAATTTTATTATAATTATAATTAGTGAGATTGTAATTATTGTGAATTTTTTTGTATGCATTTAAAGTTAATTGCGGCTAATTCCGTTTAATGCCAATGTGACTCAACTTTTGGGCGTCACACACAGCACACACACACAGACATACACACACACACTCACACAGCAAATTAACCCCATGAGTGCCACTCAGATTCATTTGTCAAGTTGCTTTAATTGACTTTTAAATTTGCAAATAAAAGAAAAAAAAAGAAAGAAAAAAAACCAAACGAATTTCACAAAAATCAAAGCGAAAAAGTGTGACAGGGCACATGCGGTTGGTTGGAGGGGTGGCCGCTTTTTGGGGGTGGGCGTTCGAGGTCGCGTCTAAAGTGCAGCAACAGCAACAACAACAATTGCACTCGTGTTGGCAACGGCAACGAGAGCGACGACAAAGTCGTCATAAAAGTGTTCACACCTCAGACAATGCACACAAGTGGCATGTGGCAAGGCAAGGCAAGCGCCAGCGGGCGGTTGGGGCACTTGACTGGACCCGGCAACACACGGGGCACGGTGGTGGGGTCGGCGGCGCTTCTGTTCTCCTGGTACGCGCAACAAAGTTCGCTCACACGCCTCAACGAAGGGCGCAAAATTCAAATTTGCTTGTAAGTTATTTCATTTTTGTGTGTTTTTTTTCGATTTTTGTTTTAATTTTTTAATTTACGTCAACGCAAAATCAAAGCGAAGTAAAAGCAACTTGTCTGCTCAGGGTCTGCCGTCCTTATAGACATATATATAGTGCGTTTTACTCGCTACAGAGACCGCACACATTGAACACACACCGTCCGGGCACACAATTAAGAATATTTCTAACAGCCAAGTGTCTGGGGATAGGAGGAAGGCCGAGGTTGGGGGTGAGGCTGCGGCTGCGGCTATTAGCAAACAGTCTCAAATATCAAAGGGCAGTCGCCACATGTTGCATGCTAGATGGACGCACTGTTTGGCCCACTCAGACATTGACGTGCAGCAATTAGCAGCAGCTCTCAACCAGATCACAATCGAATGATTGCAACACTGCCAGCTACCGGATATTAACCAACTACTTGTATGATTATTGTTTCAACATGCTCGGCTAAGATAGCGTAATAGCCAAGACTCCAAATTGAGTAATATTTAGGCCTTAAAGTGCATTCAAGCTTAAATGAAATGTATTTGCTTCTTTATTTCATCTTTTCTCATCCATTAGTTCACCAAATTTTTGATTGTATTTCTGATTGTCTCTTATTTACTAAATTCTTCCGAAGTATGCATTTGTTTGGATCGTGAGATTTCAATTTTGGGACATTTTGAAATGACAATTTCTGAAAAACTTATAATCAATTAAGCATACATAAGTTCCTGTAGTACCTCCATAGGCTAATTAAACCATACAGTAGATAGCTGATTAATTGTTGTTAAAACTGTTTTATTTCATAGTACCAATCTTATTCAGATCAATCAAATTAATCACAATGAGATTGAATGTTCGCATATATTCTTAACTGATAAGGATAGTTAATTATCCTTTATAGCAATCACAGAGAGTAATCATAATCTTGTCACGAAATAAGTAATCCTTTCAAAAAGACGCCACATCAAATATAAAGATAATATGATATAGATGTTTTCCATTGCCGTATCTTTTGCTTCATTTTATATTTCATATTTTCTAGTGAAACTTTTCACAAATTTGTATTACCCGTGGAACCAAGGTTTTCCTGATTTTCGCTCGCTTTTATTTTATTTTATTTAATTTAATTTAATTTTTTTTGTTAACGTCATTGGCAAATAACTTGGGGGCACTTTCATATTTGGCAGGCGCCTCGAAATTTCGAAATGGTTAATTTAAGCTACACGTAATTTGCCAAAAAGACAAAACCAAATGCAGTGCTCAACTAGCATATACCCTGTACTCCGATCTGAAGAGGTCCTGCTCAAATATGGGCATGTAAGAAAAATATAAATACAAAATTATTGAAACTTCTATACATATATCCAGTATATATCCCATGCAGATTGAAGTCTTATTAATTTATTCAATTTCCTTTGATTCTACACTATTGAGAAAAGTTTATAATAGTATAACTACAGTGGTTATTAAAGGATTGTGACGAAATCTTAAGGATAGATTAACAGTAAGCTTAAAATTGGTTAAGCGGAAAGAATTTATCGAAATTTGAAACAAACTAGATCTGTGTATGGCACATGAGAGACTGCATACCAAATTTGCTGTCCCTAGCTCTTATAGTCTCTGAGATCGACGCGCTTATACTGATTGTTGCGGCTCAGGTGTATTTATATAATATATACTTTATAGGGTCGTCATCTATCAACATTTTTTAATAATTACAGGGCATACAAATGCAGGGACGTGTCCCTGTTGATATCTGGCTGTATTTAACCTCCTTAGCCACTGAAGTGCCCACCAGATGGCGCTTCAAAGCTAAAATGTTCTCCCTATCAATTTGCAATAACAATTTGCTATTCGTGTCTGTGTGTGTGTGTGTGTGTGTGTGTGTGTGTGTGTGAGTGTGTGCAAACACATCAAAACAAATGTCACAACAAAGCAACGAGAGCCAAAGTGAAAATTGTCAATTAAATGAAAAATCATTCACACACATACATACATTTTATACATATTCATACATTCCTATGTACATATATTTATTTATATTTTAGAGCCGACAAAGTATCAATGGCACTATCGATAGATGCGATGGTGTCACATTTTTGTCCCTATCAATGATTTTATATAACCTAACAAAAATCTTGAATTTACTTTTTGGCTTAACTCTTCCGAAAAATGTTGTTCCTAATTGGAATTGAACAATTATTGGTAAAACCCCAGCTTTGCCCGGCTGGGGGCAAATTATAATGCATTATGTTGAATTTGACTGCTTCCCACAGTAAGAAACGCACCACGATTTTCCCGCCCGTGAAGTAGTTTTAACTACATTTTTGAGCACCTCGCCGATTATTATGTTTTTATGTAGAACCTTGAAAATGGGCTTGAAGCAAATGATATGCAAATTTTCCGACAATGCGGATGAATTTCCCAAAATCGGTGAGACACGTATCGAATTATTTAACGTGTAGAGCTTTGAAAATGAGTTTGAGCCAGATGGGACTAGAATTAGACTTTCGCCCATACAACTTTGAGACCACCATTTTCCGCCTATGGGCGTTTATTATCCGAAATCGATGAAATTTGTGTCAAATGATTTTTTGTATAGACCTTGGGAAATGAGTTTGAAGCCGATTGGTTGGTAAAAAAAAAAAGTTTCATACATCAGTTTCTCGCAACTTTCCACGCCTGTGGGTGGAATTTTCCAAAACTCCGCCTTAGTGTGCATTTCATCATAGATGGAGACTACTCTACAAATTTCAGCGTTCTAGCTATTACGGTTTGGGCTGTACGATGATTGCCACTCAGTCACCAATGAGTCAGGACAAACTGTTACTGTTTTATATATGTATATAGAGCTTAGGCGGAAACATGATTATTTTATTTTTGATGTAAAGTTTGTTAAAAAACCAAGTTATTTTGAAATTAGTACAAGTACAGTACCCTTCAAGGTATCGATAACATATCATTATCAAAACTATCGAACACTGCGGCTCTATGGCCACCTCTAGTATGTATGTATGTATGTGTATCTATGTCTATCTGTAAATGGCCTGTGTTATGTGCTACCAATTTTCCGATTTGGTTTTTTCTCCCTCCGTCCGTCCGGCCCATTGTGTAAAAGATCAAAGGCACTTAATGGCCTGGCTGAGTGACCGTTTGCTTAGGTCGGGGCTTGGGGTGTCGGGGGCGGCGCTGAAGGTGGAGGCGCCACTAGTTGACTGGGTGGCTGCGGCAGGAAATCCGTTGGGGCTTTTGGCCCCAAACTTGACGCGGCTTTAATTGACGAAAGGGGCAAATGGGAAAAATCAACAAAAGTGTTAAAAAATCAGCGAGACAAACACAATACATACACATGAAAAAAGAAGGCAAAGCAGAACGTAGCAGGCGGCAACAATATGCAAAATTAAATAAGATGACGCGAATAAAAAACGCGGCAACAATAACAGTTACCAACAGCAGCAGCAAAAGCTGCGCCAAAAGTTCTTTCTTTCTCACATTTATTAAACAAATTACGCGGGCCGCGCAGAGCACAAAATATGTGATAAATAAATACATACATACATACATATATACATACATATATACATACATACATACATATGTACAATTAATAAACGAACCAAATAATAATAATAATAATAACAACAATGCAGAAAGAAAAGAGAAAGCACAATGCAAAAGAAATATCGTCCGGAAGTTGCGGCCAGCAAACAAAGCTCAAATTTAACTCTGCGAGAGAGTGAGAGAGAATGCTCGTAGCTGGAGCGGAGTGCCGGGGGGCAGAGGCAGGAGTGCGTCAAAGTAAAGCTTCAATTTGAGCTCGGGCACAAAACAGCAACAACATTTGGCACGGCGACAACAACAAGGCGAGTGGTGATGACGATGACATTTCAACGCTAATTAAAATAATAATAACAATAATAACAGCATCAACCACAACAACAATAACAGTTGGCACTTCAAGCCGCCAGATTATCTGCCATATGTGTGTGCATGTCGGTGTATTTGTGTGTGGGAGAGTCAATCGTGCGAGCTTCATTCGTTGCTGCTGTTGTTGTTGTTATTGCCCCGTCTCGCTGCGGTGATATTGCCACTTGCTCGGCTCAAGCTCACGCTCTCACCGCCTGCTTCTCCGGCCACTGCTCTCTCTCTCTCTCTTTCCTCCGCTTCCTTCACACCTCATGCGAACGCAAATGTAACTTTTATCGCTGATCCGCAGACAAAGCCGCGCTTCACAGTGTGGCAAAGCATCTAATTATTTGCATTTAAATTTGTCAGCAATAATGTTTTATTATGCATTAAAGAAATAAACAATATATATTTATAAGAATCAAAAATATTTAATAAAGACAGTTTCGTTCTTCTAAACAAAGATTTTTAACTTACCTACAATGGTAAACGATTTTAAAAAGTACTTTGAACTGTCATTACAGATTATTTCTTAACTTGTTTTATAAAATATATGATTAGTTGTTGAGTATCGTTGCGGACGTTTAAAAAGTAACGTTTTCAGGGAATTTTGCATTATAAATAACAACAAACCATACAACATAAAAAGAGAGATATTTTAGAATGTTACAGACGTTTTCGAGGGTATTCAACGGTTATTAATTTATTCAATATTTTTTGACTTGACTTTGAATTCTTACGCATGTTTAGTTTTTTTACCGCTACATTGCAATATTTTTAAACTAAAACAAATACGTAACCATCATCAAACTACTAAAATCTCAGAATCACAAGTTTTTTAAAGAATTGCAGACCAAAGATTTGTTTTAAGCAAAAAAAAAAAAAAAACACTCATATTATTAAAGTAAACAAAAACAAGAAATTTGAGTGTATAGTAAAGTATATGATTATTAGCAATAGGGGGCATGCGTACTGCGATCTGTAAGAACTAGCAAAAAGCTCTGTCAGCCCTATGTCCTGTACGAAAGCAAGGATAACAACAGATTGAGAGTTGCCATCTATATACATATATTCACCGTTTGGAAGATAGGCTTTTCCAGAAAACTATTCCTTTTCTGTTTAGATACGCAGAAGAGTATACATTTAGTTGCTATTAACTCAAACAGATGTTAGAATTAGAAGTTAGCATATTTCATTTGGTTTTTTGACTTTTTTTTTATTGTAAATTGTATAATTTTTAAATATTTATCAGACTCGTCCTCGAGTATGTATGTATTTACTATATTCAAAATTATATGCTATTTTGACATATATTTTATTTTATTTTCCGACCCTTGAGCGAATTCAAACTTAAAAGTTGCCTTATTTGCATAAACGTTTATAAATTGCTGTAAGATGCAATAATTTGTGTACCACTGTGGCAGTCGCTTCTCTGTCACAAGCACACGCACACACACATATTAAGCAATTGCCATTGCAATTAGCAGCTCAACTTGAGTGGAGGTGGAGTGAAGTGGCTCAAAAGCTAAAGCCGAAGCTTGAGCCCATTGTCTGTGTGTTCGTGTTTGTATTCGTCAGTGTGTCTGTGTGTGTGTGTGTGTGCTGCCGTTGACAGGCTCGTCGATAGCTCGTTGATTAATTTCTTTTTTATGCAAACTAAGCCGCTCTCGCTCTCGCTCTCGCTCTTGCTCTTGCTCTCGCTCTCTTGCTGTGCTTGTCTGTTGTTATTGCAGGTGACAGAAACAGTTGCCGATTGCTAATTGCGATTGCAATGAACTGAACTCTAACTGTAGCTGTAATTGTAACTGTTTTGGTTGAGGGGGTGGGGTGTGTGGGGATGGGCGGACTTACCCTGCGCATGCAGCAGCGGGTGGTGCGGTGCCATTGGCGGCGGCGGCGGCGGCTGCTGCTGTGCGTGATGCGAATGCGGATGCGAATGCGGATGTCCTGCATGTGGATGATGATGCGGGGTATGGTGGTGCTGATGCGGATGATGATGATGATGATGATGCACTGCAGCGGCCAGCTGATGTGGCATAAAGGCAGCGGCCACCGCCGCATGTGCATTGAAATAGGCCATTCTGGAGGCGGCTGCCATTGTCAGCTGTTGTTGTTGTTGTTGCTGTTGCTGATGGTGTTCCCTAAAGTGTTGTTGTTGCTGCTGCTGCTCCATGGCCGTTGTCACCAATGCTGCTGCTGTTGTTGTTGCTGCTGCAGTGCTGCTGTTGTTGTTGTTGCTGTAGTGTGCCGCGCTTGCTGCTGTTATTGTTGTTGTTGCTGTCGCCTTTGGCGGCGTTGGTGTTGCGCGCGCGTTTGTTGCTGTTGCTGCTGCTGTGCTCAAATCGGTTGCCGTATCGCATGTTGCTGTTGTTGTTGTTGTTGCTCGTGTGTCACTTGTTGTTGGCGCTGTTGTTGTTGTTGTTGCTGTTGTTGCTGCTGCCGCAACGGCCAGCCCAAGCAGCTCCTGTATGGCAAACGGCGAACGCTGCGGCATTGCTCAGCCTCTCTCACTCTCTGCCTCCCTTTACAGCTGCTGGCCCCCCGCCCCGCCCACACACACCACTTAGTCTTAGTAGTTATTAAGACTCTGCTTAGTCGAGTTTCGAGTTCGAATTCGAGTTCGAAAACGTTTTGTTTAGCTTTCGAAAATTTGCTGCTGTTGTTGTTTTTGTGGTTATGTTTGCTTTGTGTTTTTGCTTGCAATTAAACGGTTCTTTTTTTTTCTTTTTGGAGCTTTGGCCACGCGCTCTCCACGCGTGCTTTGCGCGCTCGCTCTATCTCTTTCTAGCGCGCGCTCAGCGAAGCTAATATGCCGGCTGCTGTTATGCGTGTGTGTGTGTTTTTGTGTGTGTTTGTGTGTTTTTAATCTGTAGGCCGTCAACAATAACAACAAGCAGCAATGAAGCAGAGAATAACTGCATTAATGTAAACACTTAAAAAAAGTTTAGCTGCTGTTGTTGGTGTTGTTTTTGCGTTGTTGTTGTTGCTGCTGTTTGTGGCCACTTCGCGTTTCAGCCACGCGCTTAGTTGTCGCGTTTGGGCCGCTTATCGCCTGTCGCAAAGACACACAACAAATTCGCAATAATTTCCACGTTAAACTGTTGCCTGACTTAATGTGCACCAGGAGTTTTGTCGTCGTCGCCATCGTCGTCGTCGTCGCCGTCGTTGTCATCGTCATCGTCGTTGTCGTCGTCGTCTACGTCGATGCCTGCTGCCCCAGCGTTGAGCTGGTGGTTGGGACTTGGCTAGAAAGTCTGTGTGCGAGAACGGCGGCCCAGCCAGCCAGCCAACGGTACCCAGCGGCAACGGCAACGGCAACGGCAACGGGATTTTGCTTGCCTGACTTGGTCCTCGCGCCGGCTAAATGGTATCGTTGTCGTCGCAGCGACGCAGCGCAGCTGCAGCGCTGCTGCTGCGCTGTTGGCGTTGCTGCCACGCAACGGTAAATCAACGGCAGCATCAGGGGCGGCGTCAGTCAGCTGCTAACAAGCTAGCCGCACTGCTCGCACTCGCTGGCCGCAGCGCGAGCGCATGAGAGCGCCCATTTCCCCTGCACAGCATGAGACCACAACATGGCGCATGTGCGCAACAACATTGCCTGCGTGAGAGCAGCACAGCAGATGCACCAGCTGCTAGCTAGCTGTGCTACTCTAGCGCAGGCAATGCTTCCAGTATGCTGGAAACCTTCCAGTCGTTTAACTCATTTTGTTAGTATGCGTGCGGCGAGTTGAGCATGTATTGGTGCGTCTTTGATTGTGTTTGTGGTGCCCATTTTGTATTGTTTGTGGTGCTGGCTGCCTGCTGCTGCTGCTGTTGGTGGTGGGGTGGGGCAGCTTTGGGCTCGTTCTACGAAGGACGCCAATTTATAGCCCAAAAAAAAACACGAGTCGAGACTCGCTGGAGTAGTAAAAACTACGATGCGCAGTTGTTGTTATTGTTATTGCTATTGCTCTAGCTGTTGTTGTTGTTGTTGCTGTTGTTGTTGTTGCTGTGACTTTTGTTTTGGAGCTCAAAAGACGCACAATGCGGCCGCATTTAAAAAGCAGTCTAATTAAAATGCTGTAGAACTTTTTTGGCATTTAAATGGCAAAATTAGCGTTAACACTCGCACTGGAAGCAGCAACGAGCTGGCGTTGGAATGCGAGTGGAAGCAAACAGCTGATGCTGCTGCGAAGGCTGCGACTGCGGCAGGCAGCGCGGCAAAATTCTTTTGAAATATTTCAAGCTGATCAGCTTGTAGGCAACAGTTGCTTCAAATAATCACGATGCACACACACACACACACACACACACACATTCTGACTAGCCAGCACTTAGCATTGTTTCTAACGGTGCTTTCCAATGAGCGCACTTTTGAAACGGCGCTTTTTTCTCACGCCCCCGCGTGACACGGCCCACTTGAAATGCGCGTCACGCTTTGGCCAACAGCAGCCAACAGCAGCAAAAGCAACAACTGGCAACGGAAACCCACGCGCGAGCTTTTTGCCGCTACGTCTATGAAACAATGCAAATGCCAGAAGCTTAAATTACAACAATTAAGTAGTGTTGTATTTTTGCGCTCTCACGATAACTTTTGCCGCCGTCGCTTTGTCTCCTCTCTTTGACAGCGCTCGCCACGCAGTCTGGGGCCGAGTTTCAGTTTGAGCGTGTGTATGTGCATGTGTGTGTGTGGGCGCAAGCGAGATAGCTAGCGCATAGAACTTTGAGAGAGTTTTGGAGCGAGTGAGCGAGCGATCATGCCATGGCATAATTAGACTAGGTGCCGCCAGGGGCCATTTGAGAGTACCAAACTGCATGTGCCACCAATCAAAAGCTTCCGTTAGTTAAAGCTCAAAACATCAAATTATTATAAATTACATACTTATGCTAATCAATGGAATAAGGTGGCTTTAATAATTTGCTTAATCAAGAACTGTTTTGGATGTTATTAACCGCACAGGAGAAATATTATCAAATACATAGCTCAATATATCCGTTAAGCTTAGCAAATAGTAGCCAAAATTATAGATGGTATCGGATCGGGATTCCGGCAGTCTCGTAAACTTCTTCGAAATCGGATCAATTTTCAATATCCCGATTCTGATTCCCGAATGTCCTGCCAGCTCCGAAATTCCGCTCGAGTCCCGACTTTTCTCTCCTGTCTCCTGCGTCTTGAACTCCTTTAATTTTTTTGGATTTTAAATGCAAAATTGTAGTAAATTCGAAATATATTGAAATTAATTAATAACAAAATAGAAAGGAAATATATTAAAAAGAACAAATAATCAATGCGATTCGGGAAAAAAAATCGAAACGCGCAATTCAGTATGAAATTGACGGGGGACGGGCGTGATTGTAATGAAATTTCTATCCCGATTTAATCTCGAATTGAAACAAAATGAATTTGATTATGATCATCATTAACGTAAACTAGGGATCTCGAGACCTTGTAATAATAATTGAACGACGCAAACATACATATATACTTTGAATAAATATATGAATATAATGAAAACAAAATCATCGAAGCTAAATTTAAAACGATGAATATTATCGATAGGGTCGATGATATTTGGCAAACAAATCAAACTAGCCTGCCATCTCTTTCACGCACACTTCTTATCAACAGCTGGCAACTGGCTAGCACCTTACATGATTACACCTTGGATCGAGCTATGTGAGCAACTGCGTACCGCAAGAATTCGGCAGGGGGTAATTTGATATTTTAGAGCGCAGGTTGCTCGATCCTGGCTGAAAGGCAGAGGTATTGCGATTGCGATTGCGATTGGGAATGGGATTGGGAATGGGATGATTCATGCTCTTGGGCATTTTTAAGGCGAATTTTCCCACTTATTTATATACTGATTTAATTCCATTTTTATTGTTAATTAACTTGCAATTACAATATACTGCTTGGGGCCCCAGACAATGCCAATAAAAAACGCAAAATACAAATCGTTGTGCCTGTCAAAATAAATATTGAGTTTCGTTGAACAAATTGAAAGCGATTAATAAATAATGAGATTGATGATGATAATGAACATTATGATAATGATAATGCCGCGTAATTTGATATGTTGGCATAGTTTTCATATTAGGTAAAAGGATCTTGCAGCTGGCGATCATTTGGCTACAGTCTTGGACACTGCCAAATATATATATATATATGTATATGTGTATGTGTGCATGTGTGTGTATCTCTGTATATCCTGATGCTGTTTGTCCTTCAACTTGCAGCTTTGTTTTGCAAATATTTTGACGTGTGGTTCTCACAGCGCAAAGAAGCGGACATGCTCGCAAAATCTTTGCGATCTTTCAGCATTTATCATCGCTCAGTTTGTGTATACGTATACAGGGTGCCCCAATCACTGCACAGATTTCTGGTAGTTGACATGCCGACAAATGATTCAATTATCGCCTTAACTCTCAAGTGGCCGCTTCGAGTGCGAAAGTTGCCCCAAAATCCCCAAAAACCGTTCCCCGAAGAAGGAGCTTGACTTTGAGCTCGAGTTTGGATTACCCAAAAAAGTGTTGCGCCTGTCAATTATGTGTCGAGTTTTATTTACTTAACTGTGAGTACACACACAATTTCAGCTCACTATTCCCAATTCACAATTCGACAAACTTAATTATGAACAATTATAGTTCAGTTACTTTTTGTTTTCTGGTTTTTTTTGTTTATTTTTTGTTTTTTGTTATTTGTTTGGCTTTTTATTTTTGGGCAATAACTTCAACAAAAATAAAAAAATCAAATAGAATGCTCTATTCGAGCGTGCGCTGCTAGTAGATACCCTGTATCCATATAGATCCGCAGAGTCCCAAGTCCGTCTCAAAAGGACGAAAATTCACTTTAGAGAATATTTATAATAAAAAAACATTTGTTACAGGCACTTTCGTTACAGGGAACTTCCACTGTATCATATTTCATTTAAATATTGCCTTTTTTAAATTTAAAACAGAAAAAGTGAACTTTCGTCTATATAAATAGTTCGTAAGAATGAGTTAGAGCTCGTTGTGTTATTGAAAATGACAAGATTGTCATTTATTTTGCAACAAACTATATCTGAGAATCTGTGTACCAAATTTGCTAACTCTAGCTCTGATAGTCTCTGAGATTCAGATCGATCTTATATACAGCTTATACCGCTGCCTGTTGCATACGCTTGCGTAACTTTAGTATACCCAATGAGAGCCAACTTGAATGGGTATAGCGCATAAAAGCTGAAGACCCAAAAGAGCTGTCAAAAATACAAAACTTGAAGAGCCGTTGTAAAACTTGCCAAAATGCCATTGTTAAATGTTATTGTTATTGTTGTTGCTGTTGCTGTTGCTGTTGCTGTTGCTGTTGCTGTTGTTGTTGTTGTTGTTGTTGCTGTCCCATTGTTGTGTAATTAAGTTGTTTCGCTGTCGGACATACGAGCATATAATGAACGCATCTCGGGGATCTTCAAACTCGGCTGCCGGCCATTTTAGTGTTAGCCATCAAAAATACAGATGAACAACAATAACCATAATTGAAACAACAACAATAACACACACACGCACACACACACACAGACAGACACACAATATTATTGTCACACAATTGTTGTTGTCTAGTGATTAGTTGAAACTTTAATTGCCGCACAATGGCCGCTTGATAATAATTATAATAATAATAATACATAATAATCTCTGATGATGACAATGAGCGAAAACATAAATAATTGAATAATCAAACATGTGGCCAACTCCAGTTGCAGTTGAAACTTGAAATACTCTCTGAAAGCGGTTGCAAATACTTACAACTTTAAGAGTGGCTTAGTCGGAATATATATATAATATATTATTATAATATAGAATATATCCTATATATTATTTCTCTCTCTCTGCTCGAAGGTTGCCTTTATGGAATACCAATTTGCCACGTTTTTGATCTGTGAACCGGTTTAACAGTGGCTTAGTCAGTTTTCGGAAAATATTTATATTAGGTTTTTATAATATGGAATGTATCCTATATATTATTTCTCTCCCTCTGCTCGAAGATGGTGTCTAATTTTCTTTAGGGAATACCAATTTGCCACGTTTTTGATCTGTGAACCGGTTTAAAAGTGGTTTAGTCAGTTTTCGGAATATATATATATTATATTATTATAATATAGAATATATCGTATATATTATTTCTCCCTCTCTGCTCGAAGGTTGTCTTTATGGAATACCAATTTGTCACGTTTTGGTCTGTGAACCGGTTTAAAAGTGGTTTAGTCAGCTTTCGGAAAATATTTATAATATATATATATATATATATATTTACTTTCAAATATGTATGCTATAATATAGAATATCTCGTTATATTATTTTCTCTCTTTACTTATATATATTATTGCAAATTATCATAACATATATCTTATATATATTATCATCTTTTTACTGTTTAGTAAGGCTAAGATTGCTGCTAGTTTACTCTAAGGAACACCAGAAGCTAGCTTTTCTAGTCTATAAAATGGTTCAAATGTATGTTTATATATCAATAAATAATTATTTGTTTATTAATATTGAGAGTTAAACTTAGCAAGTTGAAGTTACAGTTTTAGTTTAGTGGGTGGAATGTAAATAACAATGTTATTAACAATAGGAGGAAGATTACAATGCGGTGCTATAAAGTAGGTGTAGCTGTAGTGAGGTGTATGTGTAAAGTAATATTAATATTAATACACACAGTAGTGTTTATAAGGTAAAATTTATTGATATCAATAAATAACTATAACTAAACTTCAATAAACTACAAAAAAAGAAAATTGTTATATATTATTATTTATTCAACATATTATTGAGCTGCCAAATGACGTAGCTAATATAGCCGAGCACAGTAGGGTATATGCATTTCATAAACAGAGAGGACATTTTGTATTAGCCATGAATTATGCTTGTCATTGTCGCATTTCAATTAAATCGAGTTTGATTTTCAATTATTTAATTGTTTGCCGTATTTGCAACGTGAGAAAATTAATTTTGTTAACCGAACAAAAAGGTGAATAAATTTAAGGGGCTGCTCTTCGCAACCGATGGTAGTACGTCGACCCCAATCTTCCACAGGCAAAAGATTTCCTAAGCTATACAATGGAATATATATTATATATTACGAAGTATGACCCCATCCCCCCCAATCTTCCATGGACTAAATATCTCCTCAGACATACAATTGTATGTTATATATTGCGAAGTATATAATATGCTCTTAATACTATATTATATTATGAAGTACCTTCCATGCGATCAGTTGAAAACAAATGAAAGAGCTTTCTAATTGGAACATGTGTGCGTGTGAGAGCACGCTCTGGAGAATTTATTGCATAGATAAGGCTAGGTTGATCAGCGTCAGAAAACCCGCTTCGATCGTGAGGCAGCGTGGCCGAGCGGTCTAAGGCGCTGGTTTTAGGCACCAGTCCGAAAGGGCGTGGGTTCGAATCCCACCGCTGTCACAAGTGTAGTTTTTTTCTTTTTATACTTTGTTTCAGAAGGAAAAAAGAGTATATTGGGCTTGCGAAATGTCCGTATGTACGCAATTTTTTTCCACACCCTTGTAGCTAGAACAATCAATGTTGGCACACATGTTGGTGTGCACCCTCAAATCATAAAGTGTCAAGGTCGCCCCATACCCCTACCCCCTCCTCCGCAATTTCTCGATAGCCTTATATCTTCCACATTTTTAAAGTCACCAAATTTGGCATACAGACAAAATGCTTGACACCTCCACCCCCTCCCCCGCAAATCGGGAAAAACTTTTCCCAAAATACGCTTTTCACAGGGGTAAATCTTTTACAGTTTCATATCTAGAGTCACCAAACTTGGCACACAGACTAATGTTGACCCCTAAACCAATCTACATCAACATATGTTTGCCACCCCACTCCCTCCCCGCAAATGAGTGAAATCTATATCACCCGCACCTATACAGGTAGAGCCATCAAATTTGACATACAGACTTCATTTTATTCACGTCTCCTTCCGCACCCACAAAAAAACATATTTTACCGGACTGGGAACAGAGTATTCTGCTGTCGGATACGTTCTTACTTGTTTTTATAGATTTTGTTGAGTTTTTGCCTACTATGTGAAAGTTTGTGCGAAGCTGAACTTGAGCATAATTCTATGCTTATTTGAGCACAATTTTCTTAGTCTGTGTAAACAAGAGATTTTTCCGGCTCTATAAAGTATATATAAGTATATTGATCATTACCGACCGACGTTCTTGGGTTAATTTTAATACAAATTTTGTTTTTTTCTTGTTTATGATGTAACTTTCTCTGAAATCGCTTTTTATTTGAAAAATCAAATGTGCAGAAACCGAAAAGTATATAAATAATTAGCCTGTTTTACTAAGGAAGCGAAGCGGCAGGTCCAGCGGATGATTTCTCTAAAGCCAGCGGGTCTGCAGAGTGTTCTCAAGCAGATTGTATTTGGATGCATCGGCAACCTATTTCTGTGCCTGGTACAATATCTAACGATCTCTTGCTAAATGGTTGCCATCTTATACGCACATAGTATGAAGTATTCACAATCCTTCAATTGGAAAGGCTACAACGTTTGAAGTCGCTGCCGTACCCCAGAGCTGCCTCCCGTATGTCCGCACAGGTTTCAGGATGGATTTGTAGAGCAATAGCTTGTTTCGAGACTGAGCTGCGACTTGTTATTGCGAAGCCAGTACATCATGCTAGATTTGATATCCTGCTGCTTCTTTTTCAACTTATTGTGCCCCTTCTAGTTCAGCCTTCTGTCGAGGGTCAGTCCAAGATACTTGATAGAGAGCTTGAAAGGAATAAGTTCGCTCTTCAATTGTACTGCAGAGCAGCTGAAGCGTCTGAGAAAAAAAGGTGGTGCGTATTGACGAATAAGCATTGACGACCAAATTCCATCTCTTCAGTTGAGGCTACAGACTGCCTAGTTGCTGGCATACACTTTATAGGGTCGGAGATGCGTCCTTCTGGCTGTTACACACACATCTTGCACAGTTTTGGTAGCCCCTTTCAACCAGAGTGTAAAAACTGTGAGTTCCACATTAAATAAATGAAAATTGCTCTAAGATGTGCTGTAGGGTATTTGCCAGTCCATCATTTGCCATACTTCTCCAGAGCAATTAATGAAATGAAATTGAAATTTGCAATTTGCAATAGGAAGGTCCTTGAAATTTGATGTTTTGGGTTATAACGAGCTCATAGATGGCGCCACTGCGCAGTTTATAGCTAATTTTGCGGTTGGTTTGTGTCTCGGCTAACTGTTGTTTCTGACAAAGTTAATTAAAACTTTGCATAGTTTTCAATTAACAGCCAATTAGCAGCGCTCAGCTTTGTGCTTTCGCATCCTATCGGGGATTTTCGGATGCTGCTCCTAACTCTCCTAACTTTTGCAGGACTCTTGCTGATATCTCGCTGTGACAAGCCCTGAAATACCAATGGGAGTTAGCTCTGGGTTCTAGGTTAAACAGGGTTATATAGAAGTGAAGATAACTTCTCTTCAAATTCAGGATGACGAGCTGAGACGCCATTTCCAACTCTCATTTTGAAAGCTATCTTTATAGAACCTGGCTCAGATGCTTCTTTATGTTGAAACCGGATCTATAGCTATCTCATACAGCTGCCATAGGAACGATCCGTCGATAATTGAGTTGATGTACCATGAAACATTATTTGGTTTATCCTAACATCGGTTGGAACAATCAGCCGAAGAAAGATTTGTCATATGGAATAACCTCTTTGTTCTCTCTCAAACTCAACAATTGCGAAGATTATTATACTTTACTGACTAAATTTCATCAAAGTAAGATTGTTAACTATATCAAAAACCAGTTTTTGTATGAAAAGCTTATGTGTTATTACAGAAATACTTTTATACAATAGTTTACATTAGAAAATTGAGTTATTGTATGGGAAAATTACTTGTTTCGTGTTGTATTGGGCATATTAAATGCTGTGCCCAATATTAAGGCAGTTATATAATATGGTAATAGGATTAACTGCACTAATTTTATGTTGTAAAAGAATTTGTTCGGGGCAAAATGTGATTTATCATCTGAGAACACTTGAGAGTGAAGAAGTACTGACAAGGGTTCTCTACCCCTATGTGCGAGTGTGTGTGTATGTGTGTGTGTGTGTGTGTGCTACCGAAGTGGCCAAGTGTGCGTGTGTGTGTGTGTGTGTTAAACAATGATGAGCTACCAATTTAAGGGACAGTGCAGAGGGCAGAAGGGGCACTTGAAGCAACCGAAGTGCAAACACTAAAGACTGAGGAGAAGAAGCGATGAGGAGAGAAAGAGAGAGGAAGGTCGGGTAAGGCAGGAGAGCTGGGGAGGTTGTGCCGGCACTGAGTAAATTAGAAAATAGGCAACAACAAAAAGCAGCAGCGCCAAATTAGTAGCGAACAGAAGTGTTGCAAGGGGAGGGAGAAGTAGAGATGGGTGCGTGTTCTATGAGATTGAGCACGATCTTACAATTGTGTGCCTATGAATTAAATAAGCTATCGCGAATATATATGAACACTCAGCAATAGTTTCAACTGCAATGCTCGCAAAAGAATCATTAGCGAGCCTTTTACGAGCATTTGTCGGACAAATGCAAGGATATTTTATATTTATTTTACAGAAAATCACCCAACCGACCAATTCTAAAGACGTTTGCGAGAATTGAAGCGAATGTTCGCTAAAAATGCGCTTTTTACTCCCTGTACCCATAAAATGGGTAAAAAGGGGGTACTAAAACTGTAAGTAACTATAAGAGCTAGAGCCACCAAATTTGGAATGTAGGTTCCTGTATACCATACGCAGATCAAGTTTCTTTCATATTTAAGATATCTGCCCCCGTTCTCCCGTAAATCGATAAACACCCGTTTTAAAGGAACAATTTTCAAGATTTTGGGATTTGGGATTTGGCATGCACAATACTTTAGTCACTCTTAATCTATTGTCAAAATTTCAGTCGATTGGATAATAAGGAAGTTATTCACGGAAGTTATTCAACAAACAAGATTCAGTACTGCAGCGCGGGGGAAGAAGAAGCACAGCCACCACTTAAAATGCCTCGCTAGCCATGTTCTTTATGTGTGTGCGTCTTTGTGTATGTGTGTGTGCATGTTAAGTGTACGAATATGCGATCGGTAATATTTGAACTGGGTACAGGGAGTTTTGTAGTCGGGTATACTCGACTATAGCATTCTTACTTGTTGTTCCACTGGATTGGTCAAGCTTCAGTTTGTTCAATGAAACGAAATATTTATATTGTTCAAGTTACTCGCTTTAACAACAAATAACTATTTAATTAATATTTTTTGTACAATTTTGAATTGAAATAATTGAGAACTTGTATTACAACCGCACAAATATAAATAAATAAAAATAAATATAAAATATGTATAATTTTGTATTTTTATTTTGAATTGTAGAATTGTGGAGCCTTCTGAATAAGAAGATTGATTAAGCTTAGTTATTAGCGAATAAGCTTATTTATCAAATAAAGCAGGAAATCCCACCCTAGTATTCAATATATTATATCATTGCTCAGATATCACAATAACAAGTATACAAGTATTTGAATAGTTTCTTTATATTTTGATTACATGTTGACTCACGCGACCAGCTCTAGGGAGCAGGAAGGGGGCATGGGCGCAGGGGTGTGAAAAATTAGTTACACACACTCACACACACACACACACACGCACACACTAATACGCAACCAAAATGGCCGCTGACTTTTAAACAACAATTGAAGTGTAACAGGAGAAGTGCTCGCCAGCGGACACTGTAACACTTAGTGGCAGCGGGGGGGGGGGGGGGGGGAGAGGGGCCTGCTGGTGGTAGAGGGGGAGGGGACGGGGACTGGGACGGATGAAGAGGGATTTCGCTAATGATGATGGAAGTCGCGCCGTGGGTTAATCAAATTGTGCCCGCCCAGGGAGCGCACAAGCTGCGAGTTATGCAAAGCAGCAGCGGCAACAACAACAGCAATGACTTCAATTAGATGAGGCACAGCTGCCGGGGAGTGGGAACGATTGCGAGAGGGAGGGTCGACGGTGGCGGGTGCAGCGGCAGCAGCAGCCAACCAAAAGGGGCGCAGTACATAAAAAGCAGAAAGCAGCCATAAAAAACATGGCAGCAGCTCTTCAGCGTGTTGAACAATTGCGAGCTCGATTGCGCGACAGGGGTAGGGGCAGGGGCAGCGGGCAAGGCCAGGCGGCAAGGGCAATGCTGGCACAAAAGTTCAGTACAGCAGGAGGGGGAGGAGCAGCAGGAGGCGGAGGCGCCGTTTGCCCATCGTCAGCGGGGCAGCCACTTTCAATTGTGGCAAATTGCAGGCGTTTCCGGCGCTCGAGTCGGCTGCCATCATTACTTGAGCTCGTTTTCTCTGGCTCCCTCTCTCTCTCTAGCTCTGCCGCCCTCTCTCTCTCTCTCTCTCACTCTCACTCTCACTCTCACTCTCTCTGTCGCCGTTGCCCATTGAAATATTTATGTTATTTCTTTTTTGTGGCATTTTATTTGTTAATTTTCAAATCAAAGTTGTGAAGTGTGCGACATGACGCAAATTTGATTATTGCGCTTTCAAGCTGCCACTGTCAGGCCATAGGGGCTGAAAATGTACCAGGGGTTGGGATCGGGATTGGGATTGGGATTGGGCCAGCAATTGAACTTGGCCCGGTTCGGTGGGGTGGCCAGCTTTCATTCAAGTTTTTGCTAATGAGCCATTGAAGGCAGCACAAAACTTGGACATAATGAGCATAGATTTGCATGTACTTCAGTCAAACGGAACTCAAAATGTAAATAGAATAATATGCTGATTATTTGCCACACTTAAGGGCAGTTTTTTGACACTCTAGGGCGAACAGCGACTTCCGATCTTATATCAAATATATACATATCTCAAATTTCATATTAAAGTCAAGTTAATTATGCACGCTAACTAAACTAACTAAGCTAGAGAGAGTTCTAAGATCTGATAGGAATATAAGTTGTGAAAAATATAGGACAAGAACAGATTCCTTATTGTTCAAATTGGAATGTACTTAAGTAATTTCCGCGAGTCTCGTAATGCAAATTCGAAAGTTAAGATAAGAGTAGAGATCTACAAAGGATTCTCTCCGAAGCAGAGAACAGTGCTACTTTTTGAAGCAACTGTACCAAATATCATCATGAATGAAACTATAAGTTCAACGCCTTAACGCTAATTAATTTTAAAAATTCCTTTATTGTAATAATATTTTCATTATCAAATTAATTTGTTGTTATTAAGGTTTTTCTGAGCAGACTTTTATAAGAACAAAATTGTGATCAAACTTCGTTGAGGTTGCGAAAAATGGTCAAACTGAATATTCTGAAATTGATATATATAATATATATAATATATTACATAAGGCCAAGAGAGCAAAGTGAAAATCAGTATAAGGAAGCGGATGGCATAGAATGGGATAGAATACAGCATAAAAGCAGCCAGTGCTATATCAAACAAGTTATATATAGGTTTAGCAAATGTATCTAGCTCTGAATAAATAAATATATGAAAATAACATAAAAGCAGTCGAAAAAAAACAAGTTTGGTTAAAGAAAATGTTGCAAAAAACAAAGTGAATAATGAAATAGCGTTCTTACTTTGAATTGTGAAGTGCTAACTTAATATTAATAATATTACTCACTAGCTAGAAAGAGTACGTGGTAATAAATATACCAATTTATATAAGTGTATCATTAAGTTGTTCTACTGTTGAATTTGTCATTTAAATAGACAGTCGATAACATCGGAATAAAGTAAAGGAATAAATAACTAACCAATCCACAGATTATGATACAAGTCAAATACTGTGAAAAAGATAGATATGAATTTCAAGAATAGAAAGCGTATAAATATGTTACTGAGTAGAGCTGGAAAATAATCGATGATACTGTCAATAGTATCAATGTTTTAGTATATATTGGTATATTGGGTTTGCGAAATGTCCGTCTGTTCGTCTGTCCGTATGAATGCAATTTTTTTCACACCCTTGAAGCTAGAGCAACCAAACTTGTTAGACATGTTGGTGCATATCCTCAATTTATGAAGTGTTAAGATCGCCCTCTTACCCCACCCCCTCCCCCACTTTTGGGGAAAACCTGTATCTTCCACATTCTTAAAGCTATAGTCACCAAATTTGGCATGCACACTAATGTTAAAATTCCTGACAGATCTGCATCAAAAATTTGTTGATACCCCAACCCCTCCCCCGCAAATCGGCACATGCTATCCTCAAAATACGTTTTTCACAGGGGTATATCTCCTACAGTTTAATAGCTAGAGTTACCAAATTTGGCATATAGACTAATGTTGACCCCCTGGACAAATCTGCATCAAAAATTTTGGAGCCCGCCACCCCCTCCCCCACAAAGGAGCAAAATCTAAATCTCCCTCACCTGTACAGGTACACTCAGAAAAATAAATGCCCTTAAATGTAGAAAGTCGCCATACTTTTGTAGCCAAAGGCAGCTAAACTTATTTGTTCGAATTTAAGAAATATATTTCTCAAATTTAGAAATTATTTCTATTAAACTACTGTTTTTTCGTGTCTCTTTCCGAACCCACAAATAACCAAATTTTATAGGACTGAGAACATAGTATTCTGCAGTCGGGTGCGTCGACTGCAATGTTCTTACTTGTTTTTAGCTGCTCTCGATGATATTTTGTTCAATCGATACTTTGGAAGCGACTTGATTGAGCCAATTAGTTGAATTGATTTGAAGCCTCATAAGTATTGTAATGCTATCTACATTACAGTTAAGAAATATCTGTTCCCTCTAAAAATAAAACGCCTATCACTATCCAAACTTTAGACAGGTCTTATAGATTTCGGAGGCAGTTAAGGTTTGTGTGCTTTGAAATATTTATGCCATAAGCCTGGATAAGGCTTGACGGCTTTGCAGAGATTTGCAATTGGCCAAAGCCGTTGACATGCACTTTGCAACGGCTTTGAGTTTTGTTGCACATCTGGCAAACACCTGCTGAGTGCTGAGCAGAACTCAAACACAAATACGGGCAATTATTGAGGAGTTGAGAACAAAACCGGCAAATAACAATAACTAAAACAACAGAGGAGCAAAAGCCGACGCTGCGACGACTGTTTGAGAATTGTGTGGGGAACTGGCAATTGGGAATGGGAGGTGGGAGTGGAATTGCAGCTGCAGGGATTGGAAAAACCACCCACTAGGACACTAGGAGGCGTGGTGGCCAGCCTACAAAATCCATCCAAGCAACCTGTCAGCCTTTTCTTTTCCCGATTTCAATTTCGCACTTTTTTGTGCATTTCTGATTAATATTTGTGTTTGGTCGGTTCGCAATCAAAGCAACTGATCTGGCAGGAGTTCCTCCGAGTTCCTCTGGCACCTTTGCCCTCCGCTTATGCAAATTGTTCTGCTTTGTTTTCGCTTTTCATATATCCTTTGTGACCTGCAGCTGAATATATTTGATTGTTTTTGATGTTGGACCTGCCACAGAAATCAATTTGTGATTTCACACCATTTGCTGGGGGAACTGAGAGCTTTCAAAGCGATAAACTGCGGCTTTGAATTGTGGGGGGCGGAGGCGGAGGCGGAAGGGCCGTAGATTTTGGAGGCTGCAAATTGTAGTATTCAGAGTTCCATTAACATGAATCCAGATAAAGTGGACAGATTCCTCATAATACTTAGTTATGTACCATCTTGTGGAACATTCTTTGAAAACACGCGAACAAATTTAAGTTTTCAAATTTATCTAGACAGCAAACTGAAAGCCAAATTGATAGATAATTATAGGAAACTACTTATACCATTTCTTGTAAAGTTTCATTAACTTTCACTAAAAGAACATGTGGGTATTGAATTTACAGAAGTTGAATCCTCAAAATTCTTGAATTTCCAAGTCTGAAATAAACATGACCTGCGACCGCTATACACTAACCTACATTCCAAATTTGGTGTCTCTAGCTCTTATAGTTACTGAGATCCTTGCGTTCATACGGACAGACGGACAGACGGACAGACAGACGGACATGGCCAAATCAAAATCTCTTTTGATACTGATCAAGAATATATATACTTTATAGGGTCGGAGATGTCTCCTTCTGCCTGTTCCATACACTTGCACAGATTTAGTACCCCCTTGTTACCCATTTTATGAGTACAGGGAGTAAAAAATGAAGTCCTTAAATTAGGAAAAATTAGTTTTTAATGTCATATCAATCGCAAACAAAGAACAAATGGTATTCAAATGAAGATTAGGATTGAATGAAGTACGAGTTTTGGCCAAATAGCAATTGTAGTCAATAGTTTCTACAGTGAATGCTCGATAAAGTAAACGAATTAAGACCGGGCATGTTTACTATACCAAAAGTGTTTGCTCTAACGATGGCCAGAAGAAAATCAGTTTTTTGATCAAATGTAGCAGAACTATATGTAAGATATTTGTGTATAAAATACGACAATGCAACAATATCATAATAATTGTGTTTACTTTTTCGAGTGTGCTGAAGAATATGAGTATTTAAGATGATTCCTGGAAAATGTCTGAAAGGAATTAGTAAATGAGAAAAAGCAAGCTAAATAAAGTAATTTCCATTTGAGAATGTTTTAGTTCTGTTTTCAAATTTTTCATTTATTCCAAGTAAGGTTTTCTTATTTTTTCCATGGGTGTGCGTGTGTGTGTGTGTGTGTGTGTATGTTCTCGATGTCAGCAAATGAGAAACTGGCAACTAGAATTCATAATTGCTGGGAAAACTACTCGCAATGCGCAGAATTGTGAAATGTCGCCGGTTGCCCTCGTCCTGCATCCTTCAGCTGCACTTCCACTGCCACTCCACTGCGGATTGTGGTGCCAGCGAAGCAGCCTCAACCACAGCTACCACTCTGCCCCACATGCCCGCCCCCTGCGCTGATAACGATAATGATAATGATGAGGCTGATTTAGCCCCACACACTACACACGCTGATGGTTGTTGTTGCTGCTGCCGGTGCCGCTGCTGCTGCTGCTGCTGCTGGGTGTGAATTTTCATTTCAATTATGCAAATACGACAAGTGAGTAGAACAAAGCGACACGCCTACCAACCCAACCCCCAACCACCCACATGTGGTGGGTTGGGGCCAAGGGGGAATCCACCTCACGCCATTTTGTGGAACAATGGGAAAATGCAGCCTGAAAACCGCAGCAATTTGTGGCTGCCGCCCGTTGGCTGTTATAGCACACACATACACATGCACTCCCACACACACACACACACTCACACACACACACACATGTATATGAGCTGCTGCCTGCCGCGGAATTTTGCAATTTGTGCATAATAATCATGATAATAATAATCGCACCCACACCAGCACAACACCATACACACACCCACACACACACACACCTACACACATATGTGAGTGTGTGTGCAACCCTGGCTGCTGCCCCTGGGGCCAGGGCGTTGGCGTTTGGCAAAAAAAAAGAAATAATGGCAAAATGCGGTAAAAAATTCAGAAAAAAAACTGAACAACTAAAATGCTGAACTATAAGATACCCTGAACGGCAATTCTAGATTTGGGCGGACTTCCAATAGCTTACAATAAGGAAAAATCATTATCCTAGGGTTAACAAGGGTGTAAGTTTCTATAGAAAACTTTCCTGAGATAACAACAGGTACTTCCAATGATGGTTATAGTTATGTTATATACGAGTGCATAAATACTATTATGTTGCGATCTGTGATTAAAAGAAGATTGAAAATACATGAAATATAAGGTACATTGAACATATTAAAATTAATGTTTTTATAATGGCCTTTATGATATTTAACGAACATTTCTCATCCGAATTCATTTTAGATTTGTGTTCCCGTTTTTTGAATGAGTTAGCAAGCGTTTTACCCTTTCGAAGTTAAGAAATAGCTTAATAGTTTTACGGAGCTCAGAAAAGCTAACAGTTTCAATAATATATCTACATTTTTTTAGTATATTACGAATGAATATAATAATCATTACGATGCTTATACCGTATAATCGTATTTGAGGGCGCTAACGACGATCTGTCCTAGTTAATAATTCACTTTTGGATCTTTGTAAGGAAGAATTCCGGGTAACAATAGATCCTATAGGTCACAGTACGCACACCGCCTCGTGATAATAATAAGGAAGGATTTCTATGGCCCCTAGATCATTAGGTGCTGAAATATGTATTCCATTATAATGATGGTTGGGTTTCGGGAAGTCCACTCTTTGAGTTCTACAATAGATGGAGCCAATACCTTATAGATTGATTGCCCAAGGCTCTCTCTTGGCCGCTCTCGGAGCCAACAGGGTATACAAATATGCTAGCTGGCGACAAAAAGGATGTGTAATCCTTATGCGACGTTCGCTGGGCGTTGGGGCGTTGGGGCGTGGCAGTTTGTGGTTGTGTGGTTTCTGTTATGTGTCTGGTTAATTGCGGTGGCTGTTGGCAAACCAAAAAGTAGTGGGGCGCGGTATAGCTGGGGGAATTGGGGTAAGCTGGGCGCCCTGCGTCCTGTTTCGCACTTGTGAGAATTGTGCAATTTTCAATTATTTCTTGCAAGTTGTTTATGCTATGCGCAGTGGAGTGCGGGGCTTGCGGTGGTGCAAGGGTGGTGCAGCACCGCTGCTCTGCCACAGGCATTGCATAATTATAAGCTGCGATTGCGACGCTGCCAGCCATAAATCATAATTGCAGCGCGTGTGCGCCCAAAATTATGCAATGGTTTGATTATGCAGTTCTAGTTGCATTTCCTAGTGCCAAAAACACGCTCACAGGGTTGCCAGAGTTGCCACAGATCGTAGAAAATATCAGGAAAATGATTATAACTTGGTTTGCTGTGATATTATTCATTTCTATGCTTTTGAGATTGATTTGGATTCAACTTTGTTTATTTTAGCTTCTAAAAGTAGGACTGCCAGAGTTTTCAGAGAGCGTGGAATGAATTGGGAAATTTTTGCCTACAAATCAACTTTCGCATCCTTTAATTTAAGACATAACTAACAGCCTACAGAACAACAACCATTCCTACAATTAATAATAACAATAATTTTAACTATTAATGATAACCTTAAATTAAATAATATGAACTATGAACTTAAATACGTTAAGTCCAGAAGACTAAAATGTAAAATTCTGTTATAAAATATTTGTATAATTATAGTGAGTAGTGCCCTAACTAATAAGCTTCAGCTTGTAGCACTAGGAAATATCGAAAAAATAAATAAATAATAAAATAAAAATAAATATAATAAAAGATAATACTTTAACATCTTTGAAGTTGTTTAAGTTCACAGGATTGCCAGAGTTGCAACGGCTGAAAAGTTCTTAAGTTTTCTATTCCTTGATAAATATTAATTCTCATAATTAGAAGATCCTTTTAGATTCAACTTTTTTGTTCGTTTCCTCGGAATGGGGCATAGGAACTTGTTCATAGGTTTGCCACAAAATTGATATCATAAGAAAATAGCTATTCAAATATCTGTTTAGAGCCAGTTCTCTTTCAGAGTTAGACATTACTTATAGGACTCGGATGCGCATTATAATGATAAGGGATATTATTATGTAATAAGGGATATTATTATAATGCCTATCCGAGGTATTTCATCTACTTTCAACTATAAATTCTTACCTAAAGAGCTTTTCTCTCTATGAATCTATCTGTATACGCCATAAAAATAAAAATGGTCGGTTTCCATAAGGACTAATACCAGAATGTGCAGTTCTTTCAATATACAGCATTTGTTGCTTCACAGAGTGTATCTCATATGAGATTTGGCTATAATGGAAGCCAATAAAAAGATCTTTCAAATTGATTTGCTGTTCATCTCGTTAACAACTCGAACTGGTTCCCAATCCTTCCCCTCCCCCCCACATATTTTAGCTCTCAACTGTTATTTTCCAATACTGCTGAACAACAAATGACAGCAAACAAAGAAATCAACAAAAAGGCGCCGGAAATTAATTTCCAAACGAAAGATCAAAGACGCATTTTCAATTGTTGCCATTTGCCGGCAGCGCCAGCCAAAGCAATCTGCAGGCCCAGGGCGGGCAATGGGGAGTGGTGCGGGGGGGGGGGGCGTGGCATAAACTGCTTAATACCAAATGTAGCAATTATGAGTTTGCATTGCACTTGCAACCCCCACAGCCCACCCACAGCCCCAAACGCCACCCATCAGCTTTATGCATATTTATTCATTTTTTCATTTACACATTTTTCATTCTGAGTCAAAGCGGCAAATGAAGCTCTTCCCCCCTCCATATGCCTACCCTTCAGGCAGCCAAGCCCCATATCCCCGCCCTCCACTTGCCTCATTTTCTACAACAATGGCGCACTCGCCTACAACCCCCAACCCCCAACCCCCAACCCCAACCCCCAACTCCCAGCCTCCAATCCCCCCAATCCCGCATTACGTGTACTTAGCATTTCCTCAGTTTTTGCTCAGTTGCTTTATATGGAAATCAACACACACTTGAAGTGTTTTTGTTGTTGTAGCTGCTGTTGATTTTTAATGAAGTACTTTTTCATTATATGTATATTACTTGTACTATAAGCACACACGTACTCATATACACAAGTATATATCCTATATAGTACTCTACACATATGCAATTTCTTTTCATTTCCGCCATGTGAGCTGCACTTTGTTTTGTATTCTCCTGCATTTCTCTTAATTTCTATTTTATTTTAGTTGCTGCTTATATGTCTTTTCATGCAAATGCTGACTGCCTGTGTGTGTGGGTGTCTCTGGACACTTCACAAGTGCATATGTATGTGTGCATGCTCCAATTGTTGCTAAGTGAAAGAGTGAAGCTGAGACTGAGTCTGAGGCTGAGGCTGAGAGTTGCGCAGAGTTTGAGCTGAGATGATCTGACAATGCGGCGAGCTATAATTGAGAATGTTTACAACTTACGATAGTGCCATATACCATCTGACTATCATACATAGGCAGAAAGTAACAGGAAAGCGCCCTAGCTCAAGTTAGACGCTGCCTATCTTGCACGCTTTGCGTGCAACTTTCATCATGTACTGTATAAACACGAATTAATCTGGCGCCACATTTCGCTTGCGAACTTACATTTGACCACTCGGCAACTCAAAGTGCTTAATAACATTGTTATTCTGCTTTGTGCGTTCTTCTTAAACGTTTTACGCTCTGCTTTTTGCTTTTAATACGGAATGAATAAGCTTGTTTGCTCCGTATGCTCTCACTCTCTCTCTCTCTCTCTCACTCTCACTCTCATTTATTGACACTCTCTGCAGAGCTTTTGCATTTTCTAATTTCTGTTTTCTGCGTTATTCTTAAACGTTTTACGCTCTACTTTTAATTCGGATTGAATATCTAAATAATATAAACAGGTTTGATCCGTATGCTGTCACTCTCCCTCTCTCACACTCTCATTTATTGACTCTCTCGAAAGAGCTTTTGTATTTTCTAATTGTTGCTTTGTGCGTCGTTCTTAAACGTTTTACGCGCAGCACTTTTCGCTATATGAAAGCTTGAAATACATAAGCTCTTTATGTACATATACATATATGTATATCTACTAACAAATAGATAAAGAAATAGAAACTATGTGTGCACTCTACATAATCTACTCTTGTCAAAAAAGGACCTTCCAAAATCCATGTATTAGTTTGTTGTTCTATTTATGTAGGCCATTATCACAATGACATCCGCATCGTTCTATGATCATTCGATTATAACTGATCCACAGTTTGTTGCTGTGTATGGCATCCTGCAGGAGTGAGTCATGTTTTGTGCGGCATCCTCAGACCGCTGCTGTTGATCCTTTGCCACGTTTGTTCTTCCTGCGCATTTCGTTTGTCTTGCAAAAAAAATGAAGCAGGATAAAGGTATGAAAACGAAGATTTTTGGCATTCTTCTGTCAAAATATTTACACAACAGTTGTCAGCTGGATGTGTGAACAAACGGGCAGGACGAAGGCGAGCGCACGGACAGGACATTCCAGCGGTCCATTGTGCGGCGGCTCTAAATGGGATCATCGTCCTCACTGCCAATGCCATTGAGTGTGCCCCTCAATTACTTGTAATTATATTATTTGCAGAGCAAACACTGACCAAGGTGTTCTAATGATTTTTGCCTCGCCTCGCCTCGCCACGCCCGCCGGCCTTTTCCTGCTAATCCCCCTGCCCGCTGGCCGAGAAGTGCCAATGTAAATAAATACATGGATCGCCAGGCAGCGCCCAGGACGAGATTAGCATTGGTGTGAACCTGGCCCAGTCAGCTACCAAATGGACAGCGTTAAGTGGCAACAAGAACAACAGTTGCTCGGCCAGCACAAACAATGATGAGCATGAGATTGGGATAGGGATAGGGATAGGGATAGGGATAGGAACAGGGGATTGGGATTGAGATTGAGAGGCTGGAGATGAGCCTTAAGTGGGCAATTGACATTTGCGAGGAGCAGTAGCAGCTGAAACTATTCAATGCCGGCCATCGGCAACAACTCTGTAGTAGCCTAATCCGTTTACTTCTAATTAGTAGTACGCCATGTTCAAAAGGATAGAATTACAGTTCGACATTTGAATAATAATAGATTCTCTTAACAGATCTTCTTTGAAGGACAACAAACACCGGACAACAAAATCCAGAGACCGAAACTATTGTCACTTCTATCATTTAAATATAAATAACAGGAAAGAACGGCTATCTTCGGAGTGCTGAAGTTAGTATATACCATAAGTAGCAATATTTCTTATACAAAACTCAATTTTCGTCCGATTGTTCCTATGGCAGCTATGGGGTTAGATTTTCATCAAATTATGGGAAACTATATGAAGTATAATAAAATTCTCACTTAGTTTGATGTAATACAAAAAGTTTTTCATGGTAAAACTCATTTTTCACCCTATCCATTGGCAGCTATGTGATATAGTAGTCTGATTTTTACCAAATTCAATCAGATTATAAAAACGCTTTAGAGATTTGGCTTGGGTGAGTTTGGTGAGGATATTTTCATAAACAACAAAGTTTTCATACAAAAACATAGTGGTTAACCGATCATTCCTATGACAGCTATATTTTATAGTAGTCCGATCCTGCCGGTTCCTTCATAGATACTGCCTGCAGCAAAAAGAAGGGTCTGTGCAAAGTTTCATTACGATATCTTTAAAACTGAGAGACTAGTTCGCATAGAAACAGACGGACAGGCGGTCATCGCTATATCGACTCGGCTATTCATGCTGATCCAGAATATATATACGTTATTGGGTCGGAAATGTCTCCTTCAGTGGATTACATAGTTCAAAACAAAATTATAACGATAGGGTATAAAAATGCAAAGCATTCGAGGAATCGTTTCAAAATGATTTGCATTCTTGATCAAAATCAGTATACCACTCGATGTAGCAATGTCGCCAAACTAGTCTTTCAGTCTTAAACCTATCTGAATGAAACTTGGTATAATGCAGTATCAGCCGAATCGAATCACAACAACATATAGGAACGATCGGCTGAAAAATCAGTTGTTGTATGAATAAGGTTTTTGCTTATAGGGCTATTTCAATCAAACTCATAAATCTTAAGTCTAATTCAAAAGAAACTAAGTAGACTTTATTTATTTATTGTCGGACTACTTTATTATATAGCTGGTATAGGAAAAATCGGTACAAAATTAAGGATTTGTGTAAAGAACTTATCTGCAAGAAATTAAGGGTATGTGTTATCTTATTATCCCGACTTAGCTATTGAAGTTCTGTTAAGTGGCTCTCCTTGCAGACATGTTAAGATGTTAACAGCAATGTGGAGTAGCAGCTACATCTGTTATCGCAACTTAACAGAGGCTGTAACTTGATTGAATGCACTTCCCCTTCGACCATCTGGTTCCACACTTAGTTGGAGCTGAACTGAGCTTAAGTATTGAAGTTCTGTTAAGTGGCTCTCCCTGCAGACATGTTAAGATGTTAACAGCAATGTGGAGTAGCAGCTACATCTGTTATCGCAACTTAACAGAGGCTGTAACTTGATTGAATGCACTTCCCCTTCGACCATCTGGTTCCACACTTAGTTGGAGCTGAACTGAGCTTGAGGATTGAAGTTCTGTTAAGTGGCTCTCCCTGCAGACATGTTAAGATGTTAACAGCAATGTGGAGTAGCAGCTACATCTGTTATCGCAACTTAACAGAGGCTGTAACTTGATTGAATGCACTTCCCCTTCGACCATCTGGTTCCACACTTAGTTGGAGCTGAACTGAGCTTAAGTATTGAAGTTCTGTTAAGTGGCTCTCCCTGCAGACATGTTAAGATGTTAACAGCAATGTGGAGTAGCAGCTACATCTGTTATCGCAACTTAACAGAGCCTGTAACTTGATTGAATGCACTTCCCCTTCGACCATCTGGTTCCACACTTAGTTGGAGCTGAACTGAGCTTAAGTATTGAAGTTCTGTTAAGTGGCTCTCCCTGCAGACATGTTAAGATGTTAACAGCAATGTGGAGTAGCAGCTACATCTGTTATCGCAACTTAACAGAGCCTGTAACTTGATTGAATGCACTTCCCCTTCGACCATCTGGTTCCACACTTAGTTGGAGCTGAACTGAGCTTAAGGATTTGCAGCGTCCAACTCGTTTGCCTTCTTAGTTAGTATTTGCATAATAAGTACTTGCCATTATTCAATAATAAATAATAATAAGCACTTGATAAGCCTGCGTTCCGCCCTCTCTCCCTGGCCAAGCTCGTATTGCAACTCATTTGCCTGCTGCCTCTATTCTCAAACGAGTACGCGGAGATATTCGCTCTCATAGCTCAATTAATTGCATGATTAACGTCAATCTGCAGCCGCCTTCGCCTCCGTCTCCGCCTCCGCCTGTGAACGTGCTACGTGATAGAAGATACAAGATGCAAGATACAAGATACAAGATACTCATCCATTGGCAGCAGCCGTGAAAAGCGACGCTTGAGGATGAGGCACTTGAAATTTTTCACATTTACAAAAGAGCAGCAGAGGAACAGGCTCAACTTGACATGGCCTGACAACGGTCTATAGATTCTATACTGTTTCTCTACTGTTGAGTTTTATTTTTATTTTTTCATATTGTTGTTGTTGTATGGGATGTCGCACAGGTGCCTGAGCAATGGCTCAGCAAATTTTTCCACACTTTTTTTCCGGCAGCAACGTTTACACAACTTGGCGTTGTTTTTTCCTGCCAGGCAGCACTCCAGGCACAGCTTCAGGTTCTGGTTCAGTTGGGCCTTAAGCGTGACTAAAGCGTTTCTCCTAACAAGCCGTTAACGAGCACTGTGAGCTCCTAGACAGACCCAGACTCAGTCCAGGTCCCGCACCCAGGCCCAGGCCAAGGTTCAGGTTCAGGTTCAGGCCAGGCCAGGCACATGTGGCAGCTCCCTGGCAATAGCGTTTAATTGGTAAATGGTTCATTTAGCAGTCAGAACCAATTATGAGGCACACTCACTCACACACACACACATGTACACACACTCGCTGTAAAAACAATTACAACTGTTTTTCACCTTTTTTCATACTTCGCCTTTATTTTGTTGTTGTACTTTCCACCTTGTTGTTTTTTTAACGAGTCAAAACCAAGCCGCGAAAATGTTTTTCAAGTGGCTGTTGGGCGGCTTTTGCTGCGGCGAAGGCAAATTAAATTGTTGTAGCCATAGAATAACTTGAAATAAAAGAATAACTACTGACGGGCTCTGCCACGCCCACCACCAGAGCTCAGGTGAAACATTTTGGGCAGGTCTTGAAAGCAATTTACTCCAAGCGCCCAGTTGATTGGATGATGAAGGTTGAACAACCAGCGAATGGTTTCTAATTTCTTAAATGAACATTGTACTTCATATACAAATTTTAATAATTACTTGTATAGCGCTTAATAGGTGGGTGTGGAAATTATATTTAAGTTGTCTTTTGGGGCATTTTGTGCCCGGATTGTCGTCTAGTAAATAAACCTAAAACAAGAAGGCGATGCTGGCCATGCATATAAGAGTACCCAAATTTGGTGTACTTAACAAGAGCTTTGAATTGGTTAACCTGTAAGGGTTAGAAACTTAGATAAAGGGTTTAAGCTTTGGTGCGGACTTAGAATTTCAAATGGACCTGTTGATGACAGTAATTAGTTCAAGCCGGGATCGGACAGCAAGTGGGTCAGAGGTTAAGGCATCCGCCTTTCAAACGGGAGCACTCGGGTTCGAATCTAGCCGACTACTACTCATGTACGGACAAGTTTGGACAACAATTTCTAGGAATAAGGTCACTGATGAGAATGCTTGGCAGCATCCGAAATAGCGCTATATGACCAGCCAATACTTTTCATATCTACCTTTCTATATTCACCCTGAATTGTTGACGTCAAGCCTGTTAAATATTTCATCTAGTCAACATATCTGAAAAAACAAAAAAAAGGTTTTTATACTTCTCATTTTTCGGCCGATTGATTGCTGCTTTAATTTATAGTAATCCCATTTTGATCAAATTTGATTAGATTTTTTATTAGATGGATCCCAGGACACAGGGATATACACGGAAACTAGGCAGAGAGGAGGACAATATTATGAGATCAGTCATGCTGGGGAAATGAGCCAGGTGCTAAACAGGCAAAATTATTTCTAGGAAACTGTAATCTGAAAAGATTAAGGCCAATTTCACCAATGGGAAAGAGATCACTCAGAATACTTACAGGTCACTTAACGGCACATTGAAGACTAAGTTAACTTAGATTCATATGATGCAAGCTAGATTAATCATCATTGCACGCACTAATTGCACTGACCTGGCCAGAAATAGAACTGGGAAACCATATCTTCCAAACATTGCATATAGGAAGTCTCAAACCAACGACAATCCTTGCATTCCTGTAGGAGATAGGACTGACAAGTGAGCTTTAGGCTCAGAAAAAGGTACAGTTCGCAGTATACATGCCTACCTATTGGGTATATACCAAAACAGAAAAACTTTTACATAAGGTGACTCAATTTTTATCCGATTATTCTTACCCTGTTGTTCGGATGAGAATATGTATATTCCTTCTGGGGTCTGAAAAGCCTGTTTTAATGTTTTATACTAGTCGGAAATATGTAAAGATAACCTTTTCAAAGGTATACAAAAAGATGTGAATTATATAAAGTCTTCTCATTTTCATGATTCTCCACATTGATCTAGTAAAGATTTGCAATTTGTTTAATTCCGGCTTTATTTGATATCTTAATTAACTCTTTTCAATACAATTAAATATAATTAGTCAAATTATACGATAATTGTAAGCTTATTGATATATATTCAGTGTTCTAGTGAAACCAAATCATTCGATAATTTTTTAGATAATAAAAATCTTGGGAGAACTACTTCAACTGATTAAAACGAGTGGAGATCGGTATGCTTAAGGTGGTATCAAATAGTTGCAATTAATCAGCCTTAAGCGAGTATATCTTATGCGCTGAGTTAATTAATAAAAGTTTGCTTAAAGCTTTAATGCGCTTTTAAAGCTTCGCTGCTTTTAACTTAATATTAACAACTGTTTCTTTAACTGAGTTTGACTGAAAAACTGAAAGTTTTTAATTAGTTCGCCCAAGATTAATCCAAGGGGACTTTATTGGAGAATAGTACTTGGGTTGCTTCACCGTTCAAGAAATGTGATAAATGAAAAAAGAATCATACGGATTCTAGTTGCAAGTAACTGGGGCAGGATCCTTGGGTCTCTGTGCTCTATTCTCATCAATTTGGTCACGATATTTGCGTAATTGGTAGGCGACAAATGTGGCTTGTGGCATTCATTAGAAGTATTTTCCAAATGGGTTGAAAACTGCGCTCGCGCCTCTCAAAGGAAATCAACATATTTTAACATTAATTTGGACGAGGGGACTGCGGCGCGCGCAAAGCCGGCAAACGAGTTAAAAGTTGCAAGCATTAATATGCAAAAAAAAGAAAGAAAAATTGAGAGAAAAAAATGGGAAAAGTGTTGGAAAAAATGTAAGCGGATAAAGTGCATGGGGGCAAGGCAGGGTGGAGCAGGGGGCAACTGCTGCGCGTATGTGCTCGTCGAGGCGGCGAAATATAATAATGAGGACACACACCTACACCCGCACACACACACTCACCTATACACACGCATCTCGTTAGCGACGACGCCGACGCACCTGCACCGAAATGGAGTATTAAAAATTATGCAAATGAATTCGAGGATTCGTATTCGCTGTCGCTGTCGCTGTCGCTGTCGTCGTCGCCGGAATGCCTGGCAGGCAGCCGTGTGTCCTTCAGCGCCACTCCCACCAAATGCGCGGAAATTAAGCGCACGTATAAGAAGAAGATGGAGCGGCAAAGGACGAGCCAGGAGGTGCAGACATTATGAATGTTGTAAATTAATTTCTGGCGGGTTGTTGTGTGTGTGTGTGTGTGTGTGTGTGTGTTTTTTATGTTATTTCTCTTCTTTTCTGCGCGGCACTCGCCTCTACTTGAAAAGACACGAGCCAAGCTAAGCAGCGCGGCCAAGGGGCGGGGGCGCTGTGGGGTAGGCACTGGACAAATGCGTAAAAACAATTACGCTTTAATTGCAATGATTTCCCCTGGAAACGATTCAGAGACCAGCGTCAACGAAAATTGAGCTAAAAATGCCAACGAGCTGCAGTTGGTTGCAATTCAGAGCTAAGGGGTATACGGAGGGAGGTGCCGGTGGCCAGGGGGTATGGTGGGGGGAGGGAAAGTCTCACAGATCCGTTGGGTCTTCATACTGTTAACGAGACTTATGGGTGGTTCTCTGCCCAGTAGGCAGCCACAACATAATGCACAATGCAGGTGGCAACTACAGCGACAGTGGGCCAAAATGCAGGAGGCAGGAGGCAGGAGGCAGGAGGCGAATGTGTCTTCCACATAAGGTTGAAGATCGTTAAAGAGCCTTTGGACTATGCCACATAAGGTTGAAGATCGTTAAAGAACCTTTAGACTATACTCGTTTTATTTGAAAGCAGAACGAATACATCTCAAGGATTGAAGAAAGGTTAAATGATAGGAAACTAAAGAAGAGAATTTCCGGGATACAGGCTATAACTATCGCATAAGGATTCATCAAAGAATGGTCATCATCATTTATTCATCAAAGAATGGTTAAACAATGGAAAAGAATTAGAAAAAGATATAGACAATTTTCAGAATAAAGTCTAAGGTATCGCTTACGGATTCACGTAAGAATGGTCTAAAAGGTAGAAGATTATTATTATATAGAGAATTGCCAGGACTACACATATTCTAAAAGAATTCATGCAAAGAGGTTAGTTCTTAAACAGACGAACCTTTTCAAACAAATGTTTGATATATTTTGTGAAAGTAAACTGCACTACAAGTCCGATAGAGTGTAGTTACAGTAGGCCCTCGATAGAGTAAACTGATTGAAGCCGGGCAGTTTTGTTAAAAGTGGACAGCATTTTTCAGCCATAGATATTGTTAGACTACGGTTAAGTTGAGTTTGCAATAGTATTTTTTGTGCAGTTTTGATTTCTGGTTAAAAAATGATGGTAGCTAAAGATCGAATTGAAAGTAATTGAAATCGATTTGGAATGATTGTATCTCGTACCTACTGTAGGAATACATTGTAGAACATGTATGTTAAGCTGGATTGAAGGGTTTTTAAGCTTCTAAGTGTCTACGACTCTCCGTTGAGTCAACATTTTGAATTGGAGCTCACGTTTGTTTGTACTATGTATCATTATTCTATACAAATTTACTTTCAGGAAACTAAACTTTTATTTCATTTCTTACATGAAGGTGTGCTTTTGTAACAACTTTAACCAATTAACCAAATTTCTATGAATTGTGGAGCGAAAACTCAGCGATCATTTAAATATTAACTACAGATATTGCCTATTGTAGGATAAACAGATTGATCAGCTATCACTGGAACTATCATAAGTCGTTTATAAGCTGTCGATGCTTGAAGTCTACGCAATATATATATTATTTTGAGCGGAAATATCAGTTGAAGGCCCACTGTGGGCCGGCTGCCTTATGGCAATTTTAATCTCGCTTAACGAATTATTAAATCCTTATGAGCAGTGAGTGTGCGACTTTGTGTGTTGGATGTGTTGGTGTGTGTTGGTGTGTGTTGGTGTGTGTGTGTGACTGTGTGCGGTTGAAAATCATATTCACATTCATGCTTGAATGAGTTTTTTCTGCACGCCAGGCACTTGCCTGATCAAAGGACGACACTCTTGAGAAATTATCATAAAAGGATTTGCGGGCAGCGTTCAGTTCCATTCCATTTCCACTCCCATTTCCATTTCCACTCCCATTTCCATATCCATATCCATATCCATTTTGAATAGAGCGCCTCGCCTTTTGTTCAACATACATACATTTGTTTGTTTCATTCAAAATTGCAAAATTTGAATAATGCGCAAGTGGCGTGAAAACAACAAAAACAAATGCAGAAAAGTGAAATAAAATAAAGCGAAATATTCATATTCATATTCGTATTCGCATTCGCATTCGCATTCATCATTCATCAACAGATGATTGCATAATAGGCCGTTCGCAGTGCCAGAGCAGCCAATGTTGATCCCATCCGCCAGCTCCTGCTCCTGCGCCTCATATCCTGTACTGGTGTCCTACAATTTGCGGATTGCAATTAGAACTCAAAACGGCAAGTGGCAAGTGGCAAGTGCCGTGTGCTGTACAATAGACAATGGTACGGACATGGGGGAGGGGGGGGGGGGGGGGGGCCAGGGGAGCTCAACTGATGGATGGAAATTGGAAAAATGCTAAATAAGTAATCAAGCGACTCTCCACAGATTTTGAGCTCAATACTAGACATTTGGCACCACTTTGAAGTGCATTTAGCGCTGATTTTAATGGATGAATCACTCACATTTGCACTTTGAAGTGGCTGCTGCACTTCAATGCGTTCCTAAGCAGCTTTGTAATGCCACCTTCCCCTGCCCCCCAACGGATCCCATACACAATGCATAGAACTGGGCTAGAGGTAATCTAACCCATCCTGATACTCAAAACATTGCCCACTAATTGGCCAGTTTTATAAACTATAGATGAAATCATCTAATACACAACTTTTCAGTTCACCCAATGTTTATTACATGGATTATTTCAATAGATCTCAAAAATATATGTCAGAATTGATGCAGAACAATAATGAATAAAAGAGTTGACAATTATCTACGTCTGCCAAATGGAAATGTTTGGAAATTATTTTGTTTATAGTAGAGGTGAGTTTCTTAAGAGTACGATGACATTTTCTATATACTATATATCTGCCTTTAAGCTATATCAAGGAGAAAAGAGTGCTTAAGTTCTTTGAAAAGTATATATAAATATAGTGGCACTGTTTTATCTCGATAAATATTCCATAATACTTACTACACTTCAATTAATAATCTTCACTTAGTAACTTTTAGTAAAGTCCTTAACACCTTATGTATATTTCAAAGATAAAACCTTAAAAACCTTTCAGCGCTTAATCGTAATATGAAGACAATAGTTTTTTCTTCTTCAAATCAAATACTTCAAAACATAGGTATACTTCAGAAACAGTTCCAGTGGTTTTTATGGACTCGGATAATGACTTTACATAACAAGCAAAAAGGTAATGCAGTCTCAGCTAGTGTTATCGATTTGTTATCGATATTAACTGATTCCTACGCTCCTCACTGATTGATTGAGTGGCAACTGATCACAAGCCTTTCATTACCAGAGCTGTAGCGGCAACTTTGCGAGTTTGTTGTTGCAGCTGGTTCAAGTCCTGGCTAAGCGCAGGACTCGCTTTAAATTTGAGCGCTGAAAAAGTTTGCAAACAAGGACAGCTTTCAAGTGTCAACAGAGCTTTTAGCGCGACGAAAGGGTTGCCAGCACACCTATGCATATGTGTCCTGGTGTGTGTGTGTGTGTGTGTGTGTGGGTGAGGGTGTGAGTGTGTGTGTTAATGAGTGCCATTGCGCCTGCCTGGCAATTCGAGTTGAACGCTGCGTATGCGTCATATGTTCGCTCAAGTAAGCTGGGGAAATACGCCTATTTTAATCTGGTAAATGATTTAATTTCAATAATTTATCGATGCTGCTGCTAAGGAGGCAGAGGGGATGGTGATGGTCTGTGGTCTGTGGTCTGTGGTCACGGCCCACGCAATTTTCCTGATTTTCTTGAGTTGCATTTAGCAATTTTCTCGATACACATTGCACAATCAGAGCGATAAATTCAATTACAATTTGACCAGGGGCTAAACAACAATAACAAACTGCAAATATGTCATGGACAGAGAGGCTGGAGCAGTCAACTGGCCCATAGCCCCTCCCCTTACGCTTTCAGCACCCCACCATGCCATCCACCACGCCTTTCAGCCCTCTGCCAGCTTCAGTTAGTTCGTTTAAGTAGTTGGCCCAAAGTGTATTTAAGCTAAAAGCTTTCGAGTCCACTTGACAATGTGCCAAGTTGTCGTTGTTGTTGTTATTGTTGCACTTCTTATTCTTCATCATCTTGTTATTCCTGTGTTGTGTTGCTGTTGTTGTTGTTGCTGCTGCTGCTGCTGTTGTTGTTGTTGTTGTTGTTGTTGTTATCGTTGCCCTGCCCATTGTGACTGGTTGCTGCGTCCTGTTCGTAGCGTATACCCATTAAAACTGGCTAGAAGAGGTATCATAGTTATAACAGTCAAAAGCAAGCATTCTCGAACCCATAATGTGTATATAATCTTGATCAGCATCATTAGCCGCGTCGATCTGTTTGTATTCAACTTTCTGATCGCCAAACTATAGGATCTCAGTACCTACACGAGCTAATGACACTAAATTTGGTATGTAGCATTGGCAGATGTAGAAGTTTCTCCCCGTACCATCGCAAATCGAAGAGAGCTATTGATAGTCAAAATACTTGCAAGCATAGCTTTTGATTTTTGGCTTGCACATAGTTTCAGAAGTTATTCATCCGTCCTAGGAATCTTATAAGAATGGAGAAACACCCAAGTGATGTAGAAAACTTATCGGTATATCGATATATATAAACATTAATGTAAGATATCGTCCCAACTCGCCTTTGCTTGTGATATTTCGCGCTTAAACCAATATATTCTTCTCTATCGTCATTGATATAAAGTAACTATGCCTGTTCCCATTTCCGATTCTGATCTTATCATAAGAAAACAAATATCCAGCTTGAGAGAGCTTGACAGAGCTTCAAAAAGGACATTTGGTTGGTATTTCATTCGAAAATGGGAAAACAAATCGAAACAATAGTGGATAAAAATTGACTATAGCAACAGAACTATTTAAATGTAATTTATTTCCTTAGGATTTTGACAGACATTCTCAATAAGCGTATATCGATATATATCGATACTTTGCGCAAAATTGGATACAGGGTATTAACTAATCAAGTACTCTCGACTAAAGCATTTTTACTTGTTTTGTGTTGACATTTCGGCCTCTAATCCGTCTGCGACCGCGCCCACCCTCATTCCCCTTCAGAGCGACCCCTTTGTGTGGCCCCGGGCAGGATTCAAGATTTATTTGCACACAAGCGGCCGCCGGATAGGCGGATAATGGGTGGGCGGCAGGGGAGTGGTTATATATCTGAAGCAAGTTGTGTTCTTGCTGCTGTGAGGTTATGTGTGTGGTAATTTTGTTGGTAAGAATAACAATTATCGCTTATAATAAGTACGTAAGCCGATTGATCGAATACTTAGTATATATTGTACATCAAAAGTCGATAAGTTATCTACATTGATCGATGACTCTAGCAGGAATGCGTATGTTATCATAATTGGTTAAGCTATTTGATATATTTCCTAATGATCGATAGCTGATCGACTGTAAAAATCGGCATGTGCTTATCGATAATCAAATCTTACTTATCTGATACCAACTGGGCGTATATTGCTAATTAAATAGATTGATATAGCTGTGTTATCGATTGCTCAAATATTACTTAATTAAGTGTACTAATTTTACATCTAGATTGAAATTTTCCATGTTGAATCGATCAATTTTTAGCTGCTAATAAATATTTTCAATTTCTTTAAATAAATTTGTGTACAAAAGGGCATTTCCCTTTGATACTGCTAATCTGGCAGTTTTACTCCCTGTATTCATTAAAAATATATTAATAATGAGTTAAGGGCAGAAAGGAGGGGCTGTGGGGCGGGTCGCCCTTTCGGAATGGCTGACCATTTTTGAGCAGTTGAATGGAAATTGCTTAACTGCAATTTTTACAAGACAGTCGCCAAGTTTTGCCCGGAAGACAAGATTTGTAAATGAATTAATTCTGGAGCACAAAGGGGCAACAAGGTTGCTGAGTTGCCACAAGTCTCGGGCAGATTGAAGAGGGGGCGAGGCGGGGGCTGAGCCTTTGCCATGCAAATGGGAAATGGGAAATGGAAAAATGTTGCGCACGCAGTAAAAAAAAGAGGAGTCCTTCCAGGACTTCGGTCCGGGCCTCGAACCCAACACGGCTCCAGATCGAGCACCTGGCTGAGCCGTGCGGCAATTTCAGCTGCTTCATTGTGGCAAAATGAAATAATTCTTGGATGGTAGCACACGGAGGGAGCGGGAGCCGCAGCGACAGCATGTTTTTTTTTGGCAGTTCTACGAATTTGCTTATGTACATACCAGGCTGGAAAAAATGTTGATGAAAATACGAATATGATGAGTGCAAACAACGAAGTGCAACATCTGTCGGCAAATAAAGAAGCGCCTGTGCGTATCTAACAGATACAATGGCCTGCGTATCTCATAGATACAATGCGCGTTTATCGCCATCGACGACAGGCGACAGACAAAAGGATGAAGCGCAAACATAGACAACAACAACAACTGTAGCAACAACAACAGCATGAGCTGGAACTATAGCAAACATGTCAACCAATTCATATTCTGACACGTTGCCCCTGAAGTGGCATAACACGTTGTGGCAAAGCCAATGGCGACACGAGGGTGATCATCATCATCATCATCATCATCATCACAATATTAACAATGATAATTATAATAATAATCATGATTTTACTAATGATAATGCCGTGTAGTTGAAGCGGGTTGCTACAGGGGCTGCGGGGCTATTATTGGTTTATCATCATTCGAATCATCTTAACCAGTGCCAAGAGTGAGGGGGAAGGGTGCTATGCATACATTCAAATATCATTTTTTATATCCGAGCCTCTGTTCCATTCAGCTACAGCCTTTGTATCCAATTATGTTACATATGGAAATTCACACATCAAAATAAATATATGTGAAAATATGATAGATCTCAAGATTTTGATATCTGCCTGAATCTAATCGGAGTGGGAAATGGGATTGAGAACTGAAATTTGGGTATTCAATCATTAATATTCCTGATTCTTACTGTTCACGCTAGATTCTTTACTTCGCCTTTCATTCTTAAACCCTTTTACTCCCTGTACCCATAAAATGGGTGAAAAGGGAGTACTAAATCTGTGCAAATGTATGTAACAGGCAGAAGGAGACATCTCCGACCCTATAAAGTATATATATTCTTGATCAGTATCAAAAGAGATTTTGATTTGGCCATGTCCGTCTGTCTGTCCGTCTGTCCGTCCGTATGTATGAACGCAAGGATCTCAGCAACTATAAGAGCTAGAGACACCAAATTTGGAATGTAGGTTCGTGTATAGCGGTAGCTATACTATATGTATACTCTATATAGCTATATCTCCCCCGTTCCCCCGCTATTCGATAAAAACCGTTTTACAGTAACAATTTTCAAGATATAGCTTTAAGATTTGGCATGTACAATACTTTAGTCCCTCTTAATCTACTGTCCAAATTTCAAGTCGATCGGATAACAAACACGGAAGTTATTCACGAAAGAAGATTCAGTGCTGCAGCAAGGGGAAGAAGCACTGCCACCATTTAAAATGCTTCGCTTGCGCTGTGGCTCGTGTGTGTGGCGCACATGTATGTGTGTGTATGTGTAAGTTTACAAAGATACGATCGGAAATTTTTGACCTGGGTACAGGGAGTTTCGTAGTCGGGTATACTCGACTATAGCATTCTTACTTGTTAAAACTGTTCTGTTGTCAGTTTCTAAGTTAAAAGGTATACTTTCTCCTGGGATTTCTATTTATATGCATTTTTAAGAACTTCGCCAACTGTTTTGCGGAATACAATTTTCTTCACATTTCAAATTGAACATCAAATAAAAAGGCAACAATTTCATTGAACTAGGTATCTTAGAGTTTCAGTTAAAATCAATTCTAAATATTAAGCTTAAGAACTATTTAAATATTCGTTGAAAATGTGTTTTTATCTTTATCAAATAATATACCAAAAAATATAAATATGTTCAATTGTTGCTGGAAGCAATTTTTGGTGAAAATCTGTTAATTTTCAATCCAAATTCACCTTTAAATTTTTGTTTGTCAACTGAAATAGATGGCAATCTTTGCTAATAACATTTTGAAATCTTTTCTTTAGTTGAGATATTTAAGCACATGAAAAATGATTTTGCAAATTTACAATGTCGTTATTATAGTTCTCATCAATCTGGAAGTTATACTTTATGCTGATTTCTTTAAATAAATATTCCTGAAATATTTGTTAATAATTCTCAAAAGAGTCCATTTTCGAATTTCCGTGCAACAGGTTGCTGGGCGGCGGAGAAGGGTTACCCCGCCGTTTAGTAAACACATGCTATGAAATGGATTTGAGATTTTCAATTGCCGGCTCATATCTGGAATGCATTGCTATTGCATTTGACAAGCTTTGAACTAAAGCTATTTGCTCGACAATAGCAGCAGGCCCGCCCTCTGGCGCCCCTCGTCGGGCCCTTCGTGTGGCACTGCCATCAACTCATCATAAATAAGTTGTTGCAACAGCAACTAAACATGGCAAATATTGGCAGCACTCGAACCGTCGAAGTGAAGTTAAATGCAGCCCGCAATTCGCAGCTTGCGAGCAAGCCTTCAAGTATGCGACTGACGAATACCCTGCAATATAATACATAAAAATAAGCAGAAGCTAAAGAGCCTTAAAGTGCTACTACGATATCGGAGGAGCATCTTCTGCCTTGGAGTTTCAGAAGTGTTGGATTTAATAAGCCCAAAAATCGAATCAGAAATATTTATTTTATTCATAGAGTAATTTTATATGACTACATGCAGTATGTAATATTTGAAGTATTGGGCTCAAAAAATATCTGAAATTTCGGAAAATTCTGAAGAACATTTTTACTTAGTATCTTTTTAGCATTTCTCAAAAAATACAACAAAAAATACCAAAAAATAACTAATTCAGCATTTTCCAGAAGTCATCAAGTGCAGTATTTTCGTAAATTCAAAAAAATTCGGAATTTGTTGGTAACTTTTGGTATTTTTAGTATTATTTGACTTCTGGAAAAATACTGAATTTGTTATTTCGAAGTTGAAGCAGTTTGAAAATTGCTCTCTTGGCTGACACTCTTTCCAGACATTGTCTGCTGAACATTGTGTAAGCACAATATACCCAATGCAAGAGCCGGCTTGCAGGGTACAAAGACGCGTCTTGCGATTTGCCGTTAGTCGTGTGTTTGACAGAAGTTATTAAATCGAATCAACTTTCAGTTGACGTCTGATGTCTGACAACGATTTACGATTTACGCACTTGCCCCACGCGCCCCGCTACCCGCTTGCCCCACACGACTCCAGGTCGCTCAGGTGCAAGTTCGTTGGCTGTTACTTGCGCCATATTTATTGTGCAATCATAATAACAATATGTATTGTTGTTGCCCCTGCTGTTGCTGCTGCTGCTGCTGCTGCTGCTGACAGCATCCTTGAGCGGTGCCCCAATGTGTTGCAACTAAACGAATTTCTATTACTATTTGGCATGTTGACTCTTTGTCTGTTGATACTGCACTTGGAGTTGTGAATCTGTTGGATCGTGCGATGTGTTGAAGAGTTCACAGTAAGTAAGTAGGTGCCATTATGTTGTCAAGCTTTGCAATCCAAATGTCGAAACCTCGATATCAATTAAACATTGCTAATACCATAACTAATTGGTTTTCTTAGATATTTTGCTGAAATTATGTGTATGAGTACCTCCGGTTTCCTGTTTCCCATCTCCCGACTTCTTTTGCCAGGCAATCCATTAACTGGCGCTGCACAACAAATTACGAAATTTCAAATAATTCAATTTCTTGACAAGAAAAGCAAGGCGAACGACAACAGTCAATGTAATTCATCATTGCAGTTGCGCACCGTAATGACTGCCAGGACACAGCCCCTTGCAGTGGCACAGCCAACCCACAGCCAACCCACAGCAACAACAACAACAACAACAACAAACAGGGAGCTGAGAGAAGGATGTCAGGAGGCTGCGGCTGTCCTGGCAGGCAGCCATTAGCGAAATTTGAGCAACAGCAAAAGCAATAGAAGGGGCACCCAAAGCGAATCAAAATGTTGAGCGCAGGGTTGCAGCAGGCCAGCGGACGGACATTGCGATAGCCGGGTAGTGGGGAAGATGGGAGGGTTAGGTGCTGCTGAGCGAATAATGCCAGAATTAAGCTGCATAATTCACACAAACCCCTGAAAGTGCACTTAAGAGCTACAAAACGCGTAGAAAAATAATAATAATAATGAAAAAAGGATAGGAAATAAAAAAATAATAATAATTTGTTCCCGCTCCGTTTTAAGCGCTCTACAACTGCCACAGTCAACCGTGTCCTGTGCCATCCTGCACCTCCTGCCTCCCTGACGCCGCCTGCCAATCGAAAATTGCGTTCCTGAGTTGACAGACTGACAGACTGAGTGACTGACTAACTGACTGACTGAGAGGATGTCAGTCTGTGCAATTGTCTGCATGGTTGAATGGGCATTGCTGGGGTATTGCTGGGTTATTTGGTGAAGTAGTTGGTGGGGTAGCTACCCAGTCAAGTGTATTATCAATTGAAAACTCAACGAGCTCTGCCAGGTGGCATTCGTTTTGACTGGATTGATCGCCTGTGCTCTACAACAGAGTGTTAAGTCCTCAAATGGGTTGTGGTTTCAACCAATCTCAAGTGATATACAAAATGGATATCTATCTACAAGCTTTAACATTTATCAAACTCTAGTTAATAGTTGTGGAAACTTATAGTTTCCTATGTACCTATGTACTTAAGCTAAACTATCTCGGATACATCCTTCCTTTTCATTTTTCACCCATCCCAATTTTTGCTTATCCTGATCAATCTTTTATTTATTTTTCCGTATGAACTTCTTCTCTAAACTTGATTTCTCTCTATCTTATTCCGATCTATGCTCTCAAGTAATCTTTATTTTCAGTTCTTCCATTGATCTATGCGCTTGCTATTCCCACTTGTTTGCCTCTCTGGATCTTTATCCTTGTCCTTCCTAAGACTTTCGATCTTAGTTATCATTTCTTCATCTTTCATCATCTTTAATCACTAGTTTTAATCGATTTTCAACGACTTTAAGCTCTCTACCGCCCACAAGCGAGCGCTCCTTGCACTACATCTATCAACCCCTCTATCTCTCTTCTTAGCTTCCTCTATCTCTTCCGGTTCCATTAGCGTATCACCAAAGTCCTGTTAGCCCAACCCATTGAATATACTTTTTTTTCTGTACGCTGCCTTTCGCTAATGACGTTGATGAGTTGACGAGGTAGGTTAGGTTTTTCCAGGATATTAACGCCGCTCAGCGACGCGTCGCGACGAGGACGGCGCAGCGTTAATGAGGACGATTATAATGTCGCTGATTTTGCGTTCAAACTAACAGCAACTGAAGCGCTCAGAATATGCCCCACTCGCCCCACTCCCAGCGTGGTGTCCCCCACGCCCCTGGCATTATCTCCATTATGCCAAGTGCCGAGCAGGACGAACGGTTGCCATATTTCTAGACTACTCGTAAATGAGGTTGAGTTTTGAGTTTTGTCGCGCAAACAATGCCGCCAACAGTTGTCACTGCCCCCCTTCTCTGCCACCCACCATGCAGTTTCAGATATGTACACTCAGAGAAATAGCAAGGGATTCTGTACTCATATTGAGTATAAGCCTTGTCAGTTACGCTAATGGCGAATTTTCTTGATTTTTCAATAAGCTTGATTTGTTAAATCTTAAATTTTGTAATTAAGATAGTATTTAGTATTGAAAATAGATAAGTATTTGATACTGAATAAAACATATCATTGTTTGTTCTCCATTCCGTAATGGACTAAATATATTTTGATAGGCTTAATATTACAAACAAGCTTTAGTTTATATTTTATACCCTATCATTATAATTTTGTCTCGAAATATGTAATGCACTGAGACATTTCCGACCCAATAAAGTATATACATTCTGAATCAGCATGAATTGCCGACTCGATATAGCGATGTCCGCCTGTCCGGCAGTACATATGTCAGAACCGGCCGGATCGGACCACTATAACATATAGCTGCCATAGGAATGATCGGTCGACAACTATGTTTTTGTATGAAAAACTTTTGTCGTTCATAAAGGTATCCTTACCAAACTTCCTGAACCAAAGTCTCTAGAGAGTTTTTACAATCTGACCAAATTTGGTTAAAATCGGACCATTAAATTACTATATCAAACTTTTTGTTTATACAAATATTTCACCCAAACAAGTGAGAGTTTTATTATACTTCAAATAGTTTCCTATATTTTGATCAAAATCGGAACACATGCCGTCCATCATCATCATCATCATCAGGCAACAATTAAGTTTTGTATAAAAAACAATACTGCTAGGGTATATAGCTTCGGCACTCCGAAGGTTCTGTCTTGTTTGTCTTCATATTTACTGAGCCAACCTCAAGTTTCATTGATGCAAGATATATACTATTGTATGGGAAAGTGGGGAGTTCTGTATGCCTCCTAAAATAATAATAGGCATCATATGCCTTCGAAAAAAGCGATTAAATACATAAATGGCATTTTCTTTGCCTAATAAACTTATCAAAATTACGAAAGCAGCTGTTATACGGATGAGAAAATGTGAATATCACAAAATGTCTGCGATTCCCGGAGCATCCCAATACGGAATTGCAAAACTGTCCTGAAATCGCAAAGGTAGAGCGGGAAATTTGATAAATTGAGATTTGATTTTCATATTTGGGAAAGTAATAAATTGAAATTTTAAATAAATCAATCAAATCTAAATCAATCCACCTGCAGTCGACAGGAAATCGATTTAATCACCCGTTTTATGCGTCCTGACCTCACAGCACTCTCCACATCTCTTTCTGTTTGTTCTTTTATAGAGATAGTATTTTCTTGTAGAATTTTTATAAAATTCTAACAGGCTCAAGATGGATTCCTAGTTGAATTAGAACGTTGTTTTTTTCTGAGTGCATGTACTATAGACCCCAACCTCTCGGCCAGCCCTTCCCCCACTCAGCCTACTCGTCTCTCTGGTTGGTTGGTTGTTACTTGAGCACCGAAGGATTCGCCCGCCTATTGAATTCAAATTCAAATTTGCTGCGTTGCCTGAATGTGGGATGGATGTGGATGAAGATGATGATGATGATGATGATGTTGTTGCCGATGCCGATGCCGATGCTGATGCTGATGCTGATAACTGATGACTACTTCACTTAATGCAAATTTGAAAAAAAAATTTGATGAGTGCTCGATGTGGCCGCGGGGATGGCAAATCCTAAAGTCCCCAAACCCCAAAGCCCCAAACCCCCAAGTCGAAGCACTCCAAACGAGGCCATAATACTGCAAATCGTCGTATAATGAATGAGATGCCCTTCCCCGATCCCAGGCTCGGACTTAGCTGCAACTCGTTAGCCGATTCCAATACCGTAACTGGAGCCGTACTCATAAGCAGAAGCCGTAGTTGCTGCCGTAGTCAGGGCTCAAGTGCACTTTGGTTCCTTGGTTCATGGGTTCAGATTGGATGGGGCTGTGAATGGGGGGTGTGGGGTGTGGTGTGTGCATGGTGTGTGCATGGAGTGTGCATGGGGTGCGGGCATAGTTCAAGCACTTTATACATTTGAAATTAATATGTCATTGTGCAAAAGTGTTCGCCACCAAGTTGCAAAATTCAATTTGCACCTTTTTCTCTCGTTTGGTTGCATTTGAGATTCGCTAACGACAACCGACAACTAACGAGATTTGCATATGGATGCGAGTCACAGCTTCCTCTCATGTCACAAGCATACATATATTCATATGTATACACATACATACAATACATACATACATGGACTCGTATTTCACGCATCATAATTCCCAAACTCAATTCCCGCAACGCCATAATCAACTGACTCTTGCTCTCAAAATCGAAAAAAAAATGTCGCAAATTTTGCACAAAATTAAAATGAAAATTGCATAAAAATGTAAAAACTTCAAAATCAGCATAGCAAATGAGGCAAGGGGGAAGTGGGGTTGTGGTGGTGGTGGGGGGGTTTCTTTGGTTAGGAGCTTCTTCTACTCGTTAACAGTCCCTGGAGATGGCTGGGTTGCGGATTGAAAAAGGATGAGCTTATGCATCAGCCGGTCAAGGACAAGGATGCTTTTATAATGGGCGGTAATTTTGAATCCTTGTGTTTCCTTCTACAAGAGTAAGGATGTATCTCATTAGCCTTAAGTTCTAATCACTATAAGTACCTGACCAAACTCACCCAATCGGAGTTTCTAAATATTTTATTCAATCTGACCGAATTTGGTCAAAATCAGTTTGCTATATCATATAGCTGGACAAAGGAACGCTCGGTCGAAAACTAAATTGTGTGAAAAACTCCTTTGCTTAGAAGATATCTTAACGAAACTCTCCAAATGTAACTAACTTGGTATTTTAATTTGATTGACCCCACAGTTGCTTTACCTTCTAGAACACTAGAAAACTTAATCGATTTCCATACGGAATGTCTTTTTGGCATTTTAATTTCTTTCGAAATTTGACCTTAGGGCTCGTACATATGTTACGTAATCATCAAGGAGGTGAGGGAGAGTCAACCATCTGATAACGCTTGATTACTTGGGAGCAGGTCCTTAACATATGATTACTTAATCTATCTAACACCCACCTTTCACCATTTTTTTAAAGTGTACACAATAGTTACTTTCTCAACTTCGTGACTCAAAAAACTCTCAAATTGAAGAGGGATTCATGAAAAGTTAATTACAAATGAATGGTGTTGCAAAAGTTCCTAATAGAAATCGCTAAACGTTTGCAAAATGTATTTTTACTCCCTGTACTCAGAAAATGGGTCAAAAGAGGGTGCTAAATCTGTGCAAATGTATATAACAGGCAGAAGGAGAAGAATATATATTCTTGATCAGTATCAAAAGAGATTTCGATTTGGCCATTTTCGTCTGTCTGTCCGTCTGTCTGTCCGTCCGTCCGTCCGTCCGACCGTCTGTCCGTATGAACGAAGCTGGAGACACCAAATTTGGAATGTAGATCAAGTTTGTTTCATATTTCAGATATTTTCCCCCGATCCCCCGCAATTCGATAAAAACCGTTTTACAGTAACAATTTTCAAGATATAGCTTTGGGATTTGGCATTTGTCACTCTTAATCTAATGTCCAAATTTCAAGTCGATCGAATACTAAACACGGAAGTTATTCACGAAGGAAGATTCAGTGCTGCAGCGCAGGGGTGAAGAAGAAGCACAGTCACCATTTACAATGCCTCGTTGGCGATGTTGCTTGTGCTGTCGCTTGTGTGTGTGCGTCTTTGTGTACGTGTGTGTGTATGTGTAAGTGTACGAAGATGCGATCGGAAATATTTGACCTGGGTACAGGGAGTTTTGTAGTCGGGTATACTCGACTATAGCATTCTTACTTGTTTTCTCTGAAGAAATAAATTTCAGATGGTTACGTAATCATAAGGATTGGAGGTCAGCCAAATGATGACGCTTTTAATCTATTGCGGACATCAGGAAAGTATTTCGAATATGTTTTCAAGTTTGTATAATAATATGTATTTGCATTTATAAATATATTTGTATCCAAGTGTGTGTATAAATGAACACACCTGGCTGTAGACCATCATTATCAGCTATTTCCCTCACACTCACACTCATACTCAAACTCACTCACTCTCCCATTCCCCCTCTCGTTTTCTCTCCTTAGCACATTCTAATTGCATGCAGACCGCAAAGATGCCTCATTAAAACTGACTGTGATATGCCTCATTAGGAGCGCATCAAATTAAGCACACACACATGCATAATTGTTGATTCGTTGTGATTTGATTTGATTCGATTTGAATGCAATTGAAATTGAATTCAATTCGAGCCGCGTTTAGCGTTTACCAGAGTCATTACGAGGATGCCACCCAACCGAACCCAAACCCAAAACCAAAGCCAAGCCCAAGCCCAAGCCCAAGCCCGAACCCAAATCCAAATACGAATACGCTCCGATCCGAGTCCCGACCAGAACCAGAAGCAGAAGCATCAATTTATACCGTCAATATTTCCAATCTAATATCCGTTTGAATGGCGCCCAGTCCAGTCGAGCCAACCAACCAGCCAAAACCCAATCAGGGTCAGCACTGACAGCACATCTGGGCTATGTGGGGTAGGGGGCTGCTTGGGATACTAGCTGAGCTGCGGGTGGGGCAGGCGGTGCAGGCGGGAAGGGGGGCCGGCTTTGTCGCTGTCACTTTTGCACCCACGTGTTGCGACTGGTGGTGGTTTGCTCTGCTGCCGCTTCTTACCTGCAGTGAGTGGCCATGCGGCTAAACAAGCAGCAACCCTGGTTGTCATACCCTACTCTTCCCCTCCTGCCTCCCCACCCCGTGCCACTCATGCCCCATACCCCGTCCCGCCCACTACTGCTCTGCTCGCATTTCCTATATTTTTTATATATATTTCATTTTTTCTAGCCGCTTTGTTCATATTCTCTGCTGATTTTTGCAATCATCCTTGATAGGACTTTTTCTTTGCTCAGCTGTGTCTGTATGTGTGTGTGGGTGTGTGTGTGTGTGTGTCTGTGTGTGTGTGTGTGTGCGTGTATCGCATGCCCCTCCCAGTTAATTTGTTCGCTCTCGCTCACGCCGCCTGAGCACCAAGCTTGACGACTCTCTTGCTCTCCCTGTCGCTCGCCTTCTTTTTCTCAGCATTCATTCATTCATTTTCATTTTATGAATTGCATTTGCGCTCTCCCTCGCGCTCTCTCTGTCGCTCTCGCTGTGCAGGCGCATGCTGACGCTCTCGCTCGCACGCATCGCTGCCAAATCGTCCTGAATGTCCTGGCTTCCTGTCCATTCTTCAGCCTGGCAATGGGAGGAAGCCATTATAAATTTTCCTCTTGCCAAGGGCTGAGCATTTATTAAAACGCTGATTACTCGATTTGCAACCCCGTGAGGGGTGCGAGGTCTGCTCAGCGTTGTCCTTGCCGGTGGTTGCTCTCCTGGCCAGCATTTCGGGGTACTGGGTGGGCTATATCTACAAGTATATTGGCAGCAAAAGAACTAATTCATGGCCCATTTTGCAATGCCTGCCTGCTGATTTCTTATAAGTTGTTAGATGATAGCCCCGGGCAAGGGCATTTCAGCTGCCCACTCCTCCGCAAGTCCTTCCACTCAAGGACTTGACCAAGAGCACACACAGCACTATCTAATCGCATGTTGCGATAAGTCACCAAACACTCAAACACTTCAGGCACATAATATATCCCTTGGCCTGCTAATCTTACCTCAGCTCGTCTTCTACTTACTAATTACAATAATAAACAATTAAATTAATCATCCGGAATCATTAATTTGCGCATTTTTAATCAACAATTTGTTATTTTTGGCATAATATAATTTGAATAATACTGTCTTATAGCCATTGAAAACCGTTAAGTTCGCATTGGATAAATTTTTAGAAAATAAATGGAAAAATAAATAAATTGTATAATTAAATAATTCAGGGATAAAGGCTTATCCCATCAGTTTTGATATAATTAGTTATGGGATTGGACAAAACTTGGAAGACAATTCTCCATGTACTATGTTTTTAGAAACTTTAAAAGTCAAAATTCTAGTTATCATACCCTCGAAGATCAAAAGTATTGTACTTTTTTACCGCCATGTGTAACGCATAGATGAAGTCGTTTTGAACCTCACAAAGTATATATATTCTTGGATGTTGAGCAAATTTGGTATTTGACTATATTTTGTATATCTTATTGGAATAATTGATAGCAAAATTAATTTTTATATCAAAAACTGTAGAAAATGTCAGCCAACAACCGTAATTGTGGGATATATTTTACCTTGTTTATTAGTTTGGCTAGATCAAAATCAGATTATGTATGTATATAAAACAATCATCGCACAGCCCAAACCGTAAAAGCTGGGATGCTGAAATTTGCACAGTAGTTTCCATCAATGACGAAAATGCACACTTAAACGCGATTTTGGCAAATTCCACCCACAAGCGTGGAAATTGGCGTAAAACGGTTGTATGAAACTTTTTTGCTTACCAACCAATCGTCTTCAAACCCATTTTCCAAGATCTATACGCAAAATCATTTGACACGTATTTCACCGATTTCTTAAAATCCATCCCCAATTGGGGAAAAATTGTGGTCTCAAAGTTGTATGGGCGAAAGTCTAATTTTCGTCCGATCTATTTCAAACTCATTTTCAAAGCTCTAGAGTCTAGACATTAAATAATTCGATACGTATTTCACCGATTTTGGCAAATTCATCCGTATTGTCGGATAATTGGTGGAATACTCTGCAATTCGACATTTTTTATTTTCATGCTATTGACTTCAAACTCATTTTCAAGGATCTACATAAAAACATAGTAGGCGTCGTGCTCAAGAGAAAATCGTGGTGAAAGTAGTCAAATTCAACATATATTTTAATCTAAATATATCGACAGGCAACTCTGGTGTTTTACCTGTTAGTTGTATCAAATAAGAACAATCGGTCCAAAAATTATATAAAGATGAAATGTATCTGTTCCTTTTTTTGTGTGGCATAAACTTATGTCCAAAATGGAAAGCATAATACTTATATAACTTTTATTTTGGTATTTTAGTTTTGTAAAATTATATTTAAAATAAATAAACTAAAATTGCATATCAATATAGGGGACAAGTTGAAACTATTAAAGTCTCATGGAAAGCGTTAAAGGTTTGAAAATGTTTCGGAAGAAGAAAATTTGGATAGAGCAGTGAATATGGATTTTGAAAACTTCTAAAGATGGTAACAATTTTAAATAAGCATTATACTTATTGGGAGTATTAACCTTGTAAGTAGATTGTTGGGAAGACTGGGAGACTGGGAATAGTGAGTGGAAAGTGGGAAGCAGACTTGAGAATGCCCACAAAGAAGTCAAAGAAAAATCGGAGCAGGTATTGCAGTCATTCATACGGATCCTTGAAGCATATTAATGCGTATGCAAATTATGAAGCAGACGCTGACGCGGGCTGCCACAAAGGACAGCAGCCGAGGAAGGAAAAAGAAAGCTTTATGGTGCATTGAGGCGGTCGGAGCAGGTGCTAGGAATGGGAGTGAAGCTGGGATTGGACTTGGGGTTGGGGCTTGGGGCTGAAGGCTTGGGGAGCTGGCGGTTGCGCTTGGTTGGTTCGTTATTCGGTTACATTTCATTATGGCAAAGATGGTGGCGACCGTGGTAGGTTGGGGCGCAAGGGGCAAGGGCGTAAGGCAACTGGTAGCGGAAATTTAATTCCTTCCAGTTTCATGCATATTCAGAAGATGATGACGAGGACTCGAACGCAACGCAGCTGCGACGCACACTTTTATAAATTAAGGATAACGACGTCTGTGTATATGGATATCACTCGGGTGGCTCTATAATGAGACACCCCGCCCCGCATGCCGCCGGCCCAGCACCTGCCCCATGCGGATATCCTTAGCTGCATGGCATAATGTGGTGCTGCTCCTGCAGCTCCTGCCGCATTTGGATGCCTTTCAACTTCGTTTGCTTTATAATTGTTATATATGTTTGCATTTCGCAGACATGTGCAATGTTCCAACATTTGTGCCGTTTGTGCAAATTGTTAAAACACCATAAACAATTATTTTGCATTTTACTTTGAGACAGCATCCTTTGACGTATCTCAACTTTAGACCCCCCCCTAGCAGGACTCACACGTGTCCGCCCTCACCCCCGCTCCAGCTGCTGCCCTGCATCTTATTGCACATTTTAACAAATCATTTGCCTCACCCAGCGGCAACAAAGGCGAAGCACAACAAGTTGCCAAATGGACTCTCAAAAGGCTTTGTTTCATCAGCCAGCGGCCATTTTCGAAAACGCTTTCATTTTCTTATTCAAGGTATTCCAGTTCTGTATGATAAATGCTTGGCAAAGTACATTTCTAAACTGTTATCACAGATGGAAAGCTTCTAGGTTCAAAACTTCAGAACAAATTTCAACATACAAATTTTTTCTACAAACATTAAGATTCCGATCGATCTTAACACTTCATAAATTGAGGATATACACCAACATGTGTACCAAGTTTGGTTGCTCTAGCTTCAAAGGTGTAAATAATAAATAATTTTGTAAATTTCAGAAATAAACTTCCGAAATCTTAGACTATGGAAAAATCTACCAAATTATATTTAGAGCATTAAATGCGCACAGTTTTACTCCCTGTGCCCATAAAATGGTTAAAAGGAGGTATGAAACACCCTATAAAGTATATATGTATATTCTTGATCAGTATCTGTCAGCTTCTGTCGGGACTAACCTATCGACCTCAGTGACTATAAGAGCTAGAGACAGTATGTTTGGAATGTAGGTTCCTGTCCAGAGGGTGCAGCTCAAGCTTATTCCAAATATTGAATAATCCCCCCGCAAGTCGAAAACAAAGATTCACTAATATAAAGACAAGTCTCTCTTGATCTATAACGAACATTTGTATCGAATAATAAACACAGAAGTTATTCAAGCAGTTAGCAGCAGCGCAGTTAGCACTTAAAGTGATCTGCTTACAAGAGCGCTGAACTGCTTTATGCATATGTGTTTCGACAGTCTTAGACCTGGTTACAGGGTGTCTTGATGTCGGCAATACTTGACTAGAGCATTCTCGCTTGTTATCAATGAAGAGAGACATTATGTATACCATGCTATGTATACTATATAATTAGTTCCGTTAGCTCGTTGCAAGTTGATCGATCGTACTGGCCTGGCTGCTGGTGTGCGGCTAAAAGGCCATGTTAATGGCCTGCCCGGTCGCTTTGGGCCCTTTTCATTTGGGACTGGCGTTGAAGCGTGAAACTTTTGAGTCTTTCTGAATCTCTTTGAATGCACGCAGGGCCTTTTCTGTTGAGAGGCTAAGTCTGAAATCTGAAATGTGGAATCCAAAAGCTGAAGCTGAAGCTGAAGCTGAGGAAAGTTGCACAATTACAAAGGCGGTGGCAAAAGGCGCATCGTTTACACATTTCATATGCATGAGCCATCAGCCATGAACCAATCTCTTTTGAAGTCTACAAATTATGCGGATGCGGATGCGGATGCGGATGCGGCGTCTCTGGGAATTGGGCGGCGTCCATTGCAAAAAATAGAGAAAGTGTGTGGAAGGGGGGAGTAGGGGTCATGCAGCGCTCGAGTGGCGTTGAACAAACAGTTGCCATGATGGCAAACGCTTTTTATTTTAATTTGAATTTGAGCTTGGATTCGCATTTGCATTTGAATCTGAATCTGAATTTGAATTTCAAAGGCCCTCGAAGACCGCCCACAAGAGCAGCAACAATGGCCGACTTTATGGCCCGGCCAAGAAATGCACAAAACTCTGACGCCCTTTTCATGTTCATGTTCTTTGCCGTCAAATCAAACAATAAACTGCACTCGAGCACGGGCCGCGGTGGGGGTCGAGGGCACAGGTGGGGCACCATGGCAAAGTTGGCCATATTTGGACGCCATGCTGTGCCTTAATTCGATCAAAAGGAGCTGCAGCCCGTGATGGCGGGCGGCATGCGTTGTCCTCCACTCGACGCACTCTGCGCCTGGAGCCGGCATTCTGCATGCTGCATCCTGGCTGAATGGCGCTTGGCACGCCTCCTTCGCCCCTTCGGCCGCCTCCCCGATGACGGCGTCTTTTAACCCTTAACGAGTCTGGCGAAATGTGAGTTGGCTGCATTGAGAGTGTTGAGATTGAGAGCATTGTTGAAATTATAAAAATTGTTGCCTAAATGATTTCTAATGAGTAAAAGAGTAAAGGGTTGCTCGGGATACCTTTGGTCCTCCCGCTCGAGTGGCAACGCCCCAGGTGGCATCTCAAGTTCGCGTTGCATGCCACTGAAGTGCCAGACGCAGCATCCTCTCATAATGTCAACTAAGTAATGCAAATCCCACTACGAAGTGGCAAAAATATAATAGGATGAAGGTCTTAAGCCTTAATAACCAAAATTAGGATGCAGAAAGGATAGTTAAGACTGTTCTATAAGGTTCATTCGACAATAGAGCAGGTTATACTACATTAGTTTCATATAGAGCTGGACAGCTGGAATTTAATCAGAATTTAGATCTTTTATCTCAATTTTTCATTCAAATTTTCAATTGTTGGGTATTTCTTTTAGCATAATAAGAACGACGATTTAAGAAAGGTGAGATCTGAAGGTACAGATCAATCTGTTAACAATAAAGAACTTAAAAACAAGATAATAACAAGTAAGAATGCTATAGTCGAGTATACCCGACTACGAAACTCCCTGTACCCAGGTCTAAAACATCCAATCACATCTAAGTCCACTTACCCATACACACACACATACACAAAGACGCACGCACACAGGCGGCAAAAGTGGCTGTGCTTCTTCTTCCCCCTCTCACTGCATTACTGAATCTTCTTTCGTGAATAACTTCCGTGTTTATTATCCGATCGACTTGAAATTTGGACAGTAGATTAAGAGAGACTAAAGTATTGTACATGCCAAATCTTAAAGCTATATCTTGAAAATTGTTACTGTAAAACGGTTTTAATCGATTTGCGGGGGAACGGGGGAGATATCTGAAATATGAAACAAACTTGATCTGCGTATGCTATACAGGAACCTACATTCCAAATTTGGTGTCTCTAGCTATTATAGTTGCTGAGATCGACGCGTTCATCTGGACAGACAGACAGACGGACAGACGGACGGACGGACAGACGGACAGACAGATGGACATGGCCAAATCAAAATCTCTTTTGATACTGATCAAGAATATATATACTTTATAGGGTCGGAGATGTCTCCTTCTGCCTGTTACATACTTTTGCACAAATCCAATACCCCTTTTTACCCATTTTATGGGTACAGGGAGTAATTAATTGAATTGTTTTTAAAAGCACACAAAACTCTGAGTGTATAAATAACCAAACTTTTATGATGTTTATCCGCTGATACGAAAAATGTATTGAGAAATTATACTTAGTATTTGATATTGGGATGGTCTTTTTTCCAGCTCTCAAAGAAAACTAAGAGATACACCTGCGACTCTATAGAGTAGGTTTAATCTTGATCATTGATAATAATAGGTTTTTATTGGTTTGAAGGATGTGTGTTCGTCCAAGTGAACGCGTCCATCCCACACACTAGTATAAGAGCTAGAGACACCAAATTTGAAATGAAGGTTCCTGTATTCCATACACAGATCAAAAATGCTGCTAATTTCAGATATTTCTGCCCGCACCCCTTTCAATCAATAAAAACCTGTGACAGCAACATTTTGAAAGATATAGCTTTGATTTGTAGCAAATCTCAAGACGATCGGAAAATAAACACAGAAGTTATTGAAGAAACAAATTTCTGTGCTGCAGGACGGGGGGAAGCAGCTGCGCAGCCACTACTTGAAATGCTCTGCTTGCTTGGAATGCCGCTGAACTGCTTGATGCATTTATGTAAATGCGGATGTGATTGTGTCTTAGACCTGGCTACAGGGTATAATTTTGTTTCCTTTTTTTGTGCAGAATTTGTTATATTTACCCATATTGATAAATATCCTTTGATTTCATCTGAGTATGCAGCTAAGTTTGAATAGTAATTCTTAAAGTTATGAAATTCTAGTCAAGGAATCATAAAAGTTTTGAAGCAAAGGCTTTATTTACACAGATATAGCTCTGCTATAGGTAATGCTGTATACTACTCGAGAAATAATATTCGATATATAGAGCTGAAGCTAGCACTCTTCTCTTATAATTAATTAGGATATTATTTATTTCTAAAAGCGTATTAGGTTAGGTTAGGTTGAAAGTGTATTATAGTTAATTGAAATAAATAAATATCTTGGATAACCATTATGAAGAACATTAGATGGTTTTAACTGCAAGCTAACTAACACTTGCTGTTGACCATGAGATTGGATTATAGCAATTCACTTAGATCATTAAGGGAGCCTGGCTGATTGCCACTTCCTGTACTTAAGCGACGCCATTTTGACCTTTTCCGGTTCACCCCCCGCCCGGAGGGAGGCGCACGTCTGGCAACCCAATCAAACAATCGACATCAATCATAATTTTCGCTATTTTCTCGTTACATTGATTACATTTATTCTGTTCTCTGCTGTCTATTCTGTTCATTTTCCTTTTGGTTCTTATACATATTTTTTGTGTCATTTTCTCGAGCTGTTGCTCGGCAATTTTCCATGGAATTTTCTTCTCCTTTTTTTTATTTGCGCCGCTTGCCGCGTTGATGTCCTTAATCCTTGTCAACACACACTCTGCTTGTTAGACAGCAGCAGCGGCAGCTAACAATGGGCCAGGATCCTGGGTCCTGGCTGCTCCTTTCGCCTTGTCGCCTGTCAGATTTAGCGCTTATTTGTGGTGGGAAAATTGTCATAATCTTTTGACGTGCGCTACCCCCTGGCTCGCATCCACAAACAGTCGTAGTGTCAGTCATAGTCTGAGTCTGAGTCTGAGTCTGAGTCCCAGTTCCATTTTCATTTCTATTTTCCGGCTTTCCTACCCCTAATTCTTTTGTATTTTCCCTCCTTGTTTTCTATCTCAGCGCCCACGCGACTCCTTCGTTGCTCAGTTGCTCAGCTCCTTAGTTTGCCTTTGATACTTAATAAGAAATCGTGTTGGCTCCTTTAGTGGGTTGACAAGGCATTAAGGCCGACTTCATTTGCATGCCCACACCCCCTCCCACCCCCCTTGAGCCGTGTGCCTTCTCTTGCCCTCACTTAAAAGGCATATCAATTTACCAGTCATTAAAATTTCATGGCTGACTTTCTCGCAACGCCAAAGAGCGTCAAGCAATTAGCGCAATAAGGGCAAAAGTCGCCAAAGTTAAAATTAAAGAGGTTGACAATGATAATGATATCCGTGCTTCTTGTCCCAGTCCCAGTCCCGCCCCCTCCCCCTCCCCCACCCCCACCAACTACATATAAATCCAAGCATTACAGTCCTGAGTCCATCTCGCATCTTACGAGTATATGAACTGAAATTGAATTCTCTTCGACCGTATCCAGCTCGGAATTCAATTTGGCGCAAAGTGTCTGCCAAGTGTGAAAATGGAGTGGCAAGTGGAGTGTATGAGAATAAATGAGCAAATTACGAGTGGAGTACAAATTGAGCTGCAAATTGGGCAGGATGCGAGGAAATTGGACTGCAATGGGACAGCACCAAAGCAGATTATCCAAAAAGATACAGCTGTGCAGCCAGACGAGACCTGAGACTAACAACTTGCCGATTACAGCCACCCATAAGTATCCAAATTAGGAGAGCTCAAACGGTTGACGGTCTATTTTCGAAAGGGAATCATCCTAGCTGTACTTTTAAGGAGATACTTAAGCACTCATATTTACGTGTAATATGGCGCAAAATAGTATCAAGTTTGATGAAGCATGGTTTTCTCAATGAGGCTCTGCACCGCTTATTTAGAGCACACAAATCTTATGGGACATGATAGATAATCTCAACATACAGACCCCTTTGCATTTCAAATTCGTTTTGGAAGCAATTTTTATATCTGTCGTCATTAGTTGTCAAAACAATATGGATTGCCTGCCACGTAGCTTTAAGTCTGACCATAGATGTCTTATAGAAGCGACTGTATAGCTAGATTACGAATACTTGGTATAGAGTGCCTCGTAAACCCTATGCAGATGAAGTCTACTCGTATATTCGAACATACGCAAGTCTTTTAAAATAACTTTCTAACAAAATTTAAGGATATAGTCTCTACTTTCTATGTATGGATTGTTATCCTCTGTTTCATCAATGGCATAGAGTACCTCGTACACCCTATTCGATTATTCGCAAGTCTTTTAACATGTCTTTCGAATATCAATTTAAGGACATAGTCTCTACTTGCTATACTATATGACATTTTCTACTCTGTTTCCAAAAAAATGTGTTGGGAGATGATAGAATATTGGGCTTGTGCAATGTGCGTTTGTATGAAGTGCATTTTTCGACACCTTTGAAGGTAGAGCAACCAAGCTTGGCACACATGTTCGTATATAATCCCAGCTTATAAGGTTCCAAATTCTTAGAATTCCCTTGGAATTCGGCAAAAACGTATATTTTCTAAAATTTTATAGCTACAGTCAAAAAATTTGATGTGCAGACGACTTTTGATCTTCTTGACATATATGCCTACAAAATAGGCTCCACCTTAGCTCGCTCCCCCGGAAATAAGTTGAATCTATATCTTCTACACCTTTTAAGCTAGAGCTATCAAATTTGGCATACAGATTACTGTTAACCTCTTCGATGGATATGACAAGACAAGTATTTGCCAAACTTACAATTTACTCAGCAAATGAGCAATATCTATATCTCCCTCACCTGTAACCAAATTCAACAGACTGGGAACAGAGTATACTCCAGTCGGGAGCTTGCGACTGCAGCGCCCTTACTTGCTTGTCTTAACTACTTTGCATAAACACAACTCGAATCGAATTATATGCTGAATCACACTTGTGAATCATTACGCACTCAATTCACATGGCCGACTGAGCAATGGAATGAACAGGATGAATCTTTTAGGACTCATTTTCAGTGCACGCTTCGGTGCCCAAATCACCTGCGCAAATTTATGCAAATATTCATTGGTGTATTTAACGGTAATAGGCATAAAAATATAATGATTGCATATTGCGCTCAAGACGGCAGAGAGAGAGAGAGATATCAGAGAGGGGGGGCTGGGGGTGGCGAACCGATTGGGAAAATTTCAAGTGGCGAACGTTGTGTGCTCATCTGTGGCTCAACTCGAGTGGAAAACGAATTCGAGCTCGAGTCCAGGCCCTGGCCCTGGCCGGGCTGAGAGTCCTTTTGTTGTGTTCAGCGTGAGGAGAGGCGCAGTGGGGTGGGGCGGGTATCACAAATAAATTGATATGACGCTAGTTAAACGCATTGCAGTGGCATATTTAACGAGGCCCAAAGTGTCGCCATATTGTCAAGCAAGTTGGCCAACAACTGCACCGGAAACGGAAATCGAAATGGAAATGGAAATGGAACTTGTCGGGTTCAGCTCAGGCTGATATGCTTTGTGGGGTTGACTGGTTGGTTTTCTAATTGCGCGTTGCACATCAAAAAAGGAGAGCTGTCAAAACACGCGAAATGTCACTTGAAATTGTGATTGCAAAGGGGTTAGGGGGGGTAGCAAGGGTAGCAGGTACCGCTTAGCTAAAACCCTTGCTGCGTCGCGGCTGCTGCATTTAAAAATGGCGCATTTGATATCCATTTTGATTATTGTGGCTGGCAGGCAGCGAGTCACTTGACGTAATTAAAACCAGCCAAAAACAGAGGAGCGGGGGCAGAGAAGAAAGCCTTTGTCCTGGCTGTGGACGAATGACATTTGCGCCAGGAAGCGGCAATTGAATTGGATTTGAAATTGGAATCGAAGGCATTGGAGTTGAAATTGGAGTTGGAGTTGGAGTTAGGAGTTGGAGTTGGAGTTGGTTGGCTCCAGTCGGTGTGTTGTGGCACTTCCTTTTGTAATTGAAACCCGATCAGCATCCATGACACGGGCAATCCAGCAATCCAGCCATCCCTTTGACTCCCCCATTGTCATTATCCTTGTCGCTTTGCTCTTCACGCAATTTAATCAACTTGACGCGTTTCCTTTTTCATCTTCATCCACCTCCGCGTATCAGTTACCAAATGTTTTGACAGCAATTGTCTAAATAGGCTCCCTCCTACCTTTGCCCAATGTCCCCTCTCGCATTGCGATACCGTCATGTGAATTCATCTGATATCCTTTTCAGCCCGCGCAGCCTTGAACAGGACCAAAACCCAAGTTCAACTACAATTTTCTAGTATTTCCCCATACAACTGCAAATCAATTATCCCAACTCTTTACCCGCTGATAAACTTATCGAACGCTTATCGATTTGGTATTTATTTATTTAGTTGTGGTTTGTATTAGTTTTTGAACTCATACAAAGCGAATACTTGGTACATAAATATACAAATAAATTAATTGTACTTATATTTATTTATTTGTCGGAAATATTCTTGCAAATATATTTTTCTGCATAAGATTTCGTCTCCTGTTGATGGGAGTAAAGAAAACATACAAATATTATAAAATACCCTTATATGTTATATAAATTGTCAATTTGCAACGCTTCTCACCAAATATATATAACGAAATATATCCTTTCAAACCAATCATAACCACGAAAGTTATTTGGTTCAGCTATTATATCTCATTCGAGTATACCCGACTACGAAACTCCCTGTACCCAGGTCTAAAACATTCAATCACATCTACGTCCACTTACACATACACACACACATACACAAAGACGCACGCACACAGGCGGCAAAAGCGACAGCGCAAGCGAAGCATTTTAAATGGTGGCTGTGATTCTTCTTCCCCTCTCTCGCTGCAGCACTGAATCTTGTTTGTTGAATAACTTCCGTGTTTATTATCCGATCGACTTGAAATTTGGACAGTAGATTAAAAGAAACTAAAGTATTGTACATGCTAAATCTAAAAGCTATATCTTGAAAATTGTTCCTGTAAAACGGTTTTTATCGATTTGCGGGGGAACGGGGAGAGATATCTGAAATATGAAACAAACTTGATCTGCGTATGCTATACAGGTACCTACATTTCAAATTTGGTGTCTCTAGCTCTTATAGTTGCTGAGATCCTTGCGTTCATACAGACGGACAGACGGACAGACAGACGGACATGGCCAAATCGAAATCTCTTTTGATACTGATCAAGAATATATATACTTTATAGGGTCGGATATGTCTCCTTCTGCCTGTTACATACATTTGCACAGACTTAGTACCCCCTTTTTACCCATTTTATGGGTACAGGGAGTAAAAAAAAACATCGATTATAGACCTCAAGAAAACAGTTTCGAGAATTTCTAATCTGCAGAATACTATGTTCTCAGTCCAATATAATTTGGTTGTTTGTGGGTTCGGAAAGAGACGCGAAAAAAACAGTAGTCTGTATGTCAAATTTGATGACTCTACCTGTACAGGTGTGGGAGATATAGATTTTGCTTCTTTGTGGGCGAGGGGGTGGGGAGGTCCAAAAATGTTTGATGCAGATTTGTCTAGGGGATCAACATTAGTCTGTATGCCAGATTTGGTGACTCTAGCAATTAAACTGTAGGTTTATCTCCTCCCTGTGAAAAACGTGTCTTGGCGATAGCATGTGCCGATTTGCGGGGGAGGGGGTGAGGGTGTCAACAAATTTTTGATGCAGATCTGTCAGGAATCTCAACATTAGTGTGCATGCCAAATTTGGTGACTATAGCTTTAAAATAGATGGTCTTAAACTTAGGTCTATGAATATTCGTGGTCTGGTAATTTTGCCCTGATGTTGGTCTCTTTGTATTGAACCATATTGAACCGTATTGGTAAAACCTGGAGCAAGACTTACAGGATTGGATCTCAATAGATCTCTGTAAATGAAATCAAACTCTGAGATTCGCAAACGGAAAATTCTGTAAAGTTTGAAGAATCAATCAACTGTTGCTCCTAATGTTGGGAAAAGATTCCCAGTAGGGTAGTCGTCATATAGTATAGCATACAAACAAATCGAAGTTGTGCATAGAACTCATATAACTATTCAACATCGACATATGCTTGATAAGTCAGCGGTAAAAAATACACTACAATGAATTACAATGCATTAAATGTGCAATAGACTATATAAAGCAATGTTTTACAGATTTCTTATATGGAAGCCAAAGAATTCTTACAGAACTCAAAAAATTTATTTATATGGATAGAGAATCGTCGGTTATACAATATTGAGGACGATTATTAATACATCAAGGGGCAATTGCTTCATATTCATCCTGCCTGTATATATCTATGACAAATATAATTATGCACTATATAACTAAAGACATCATTCAAACGGGTGCTCTGATTGCTGGATTCCTGTGCGGAGAGAATCCCGCTCGCCATCCACACAATATCTATCAGTTATCGATAACATTTGAATCAATGGATGTATTCTGAGATTCCAGCACGTACTGAAATATTTAAAACCTCGATCAACAGGTTTAACGAAAGCTTCCCGGACGCTTTCCCAAAGTATCGATAAGCATTTGCTTCAATTGTATGCTATCGATGACAAATATCGATATGCATTGCCTGACTACTTAGGCACGGGAATCAAACGGTAGACTCCCATTGGTCGAACCCTCTGCTGACCAACTCGACATCTCTAGAAGTTGCTACCCCACTGCCCACCAGCTGTCGCTTGTGTATATCCTGCGTGTCCACTTAGTCTGGCCTGGCAGGACACTCGACGGGTGAGTCGGGTGTCTAGTGTCCCACTTATTATCCATTATTCAGTGACCATGTGTTGCATGTCCATGTCCAAATAATTCCGAAGTAAATGTAATAATCCACATAATGGCAAAATGTGCCACAAGATTGAATCATTTTTCCAATCAATCACATCGCCAAAGCCGCACAAGCAAGCTAGTGGGGGCAGCAGGAGAGTAGTGGTGGGCAGGGTTCAGTAAGGGGGTTGGGGGGTTGGGGTGTTGGGGTGTTGCTGATGAAGCAATCAATAGCATTGACGTTAGCTGGACTGGACTGGACTGGACTGGGCTGGGCAGGAAGTCATTGTCGCTGTTGTCGTTATTATTATTATTTTTATTAGTAAGTAAAAATAATAACAATTTGAGGCTCGTTAAAGTTGACACTTTCATTAAGTTGGTCAAGCGACGGCGACAACAAATTGGAATAATTTCTTGTCTGTTGGCTTAAAAGGCGTTAATGAGCATAAAAACAACAACAACAAGAACAACAGCAGCTGCTGCTGCTGCTGGTAAAGGGGCACGCACACAGGCACAGAGGCGGGGGCGGGGGCAGGGGCAGTGGCAGGGGCGATGAAATTTGATGCGACATGAACAAATTAGTGACAAATTAAAAGTCAAAGCTGCACATTCGCCTCGGGGCCTGGGCAGGCGTTTTGTTTGTGTCATTAAATTGTGTCAAATGTCAAAATATAAACAACCAGCTGAACCACCCAGCTGAACCACCCAACTGAACCGCCCAACTGAACCGCCCAACTGAACCACCCGAACCCTGCCACCTGCTGCGCCGACAACATCCAATTAAATGGCATCGCATGGGCATTTTAGGTGACACAGAGCGGCATCATGCCACCAATTAGACTAATGATAAGTCACAACAGCAGCTCCGGAGTTGCAGATGTGGCACAACCAATGCCATTGATTTCTCACTGTGCGGCACACCATTTAGCCAGCCAACAGAGGGGGCCGGCAGTGGGGGCCAACTCATCATTATAAGGCACGCACACACTGAGCAAAATCACCATGCGATTGTCACCAATCTCACTTCACTTCATATTCATAGAAGGTTAAGCTGATCAATTAGAAGAATGAAGATTTACACTGATTTTGAAACAAGTAAGATTGTGGCAGTTGGCAGCTCCTGACTGCGTTATACTCTGCTTCTAGTTTGTATGCTTTGCCTATTTGTGGAGTGTGTTCTAGTCAAATGCTTTGAAAAGATCATCAGCATTTCTCATATCAACTCTAGTGACTCTAGCTATAAAGGTGTCTTCGACTCAAAGATACAGATTATTATCTATTTTATGCAGGATAATTATTATGCAAGATGAGCTGTTTCAATTGACTTGGCGCAGATGTTATCGGATCGGATCACTATATCTAAACGCTGCGAATAAAACGATCTGTCGACAACCAAGAAGTATGAACAACTTTTTTGTTTTTCAGATTATATTATTTAGCCGAAACTAGTTAGATACATTATGATATTTACAGCTTGACCAGACTTGCTTAAAATCCGAGAATTGACTTTATTATATTGACTATAATTTTGTCACGAAATGTGTAATGCACTGAAGGAGATGTTTTCGACCCAACAAAGTATATCTATTCTGAGTCAGCATCAATAGAAGAGTCGATATAGCGATGTCCGTCTGTCCGTCTGTTTCTATACAAACTAGTCTCTCAGTTTTGGAGCTATCGTAATAAAACTTGGCACAGATCCTTATTTTTGCTGAAGGCAGTACATATGTTGGAACCGGCCAGATCGGACCACTATAAGATATAGCTGCCATAGGAATGACCGGTCAACAATTATGTTTTTGTATAAGAGACTTTATTGTTTATGATGATATCCGTACAAAACTCACCCAAAGCGAGTCTCTGAAGAGTTTATACAATCTGACCAAATTTGGTCAAAATCTGACCACTATATCACATAGCTGTTATAGAATCGGATGAAAAATGAGAGTTTTATTATATTTCATAAAGTTTCCTATAATTTTATCAAAATCGTACCACATAGCTCCCGTAGGAACAGTCGGACTAAATTGAGTTTTGTATAAAAAACTAGGGTATATAGCTTCGGCACTTATACATGTACAAGACAAGTTAAACTGCCTACTTATCAGATAGAACTGAGACTGCCCACGTGATATTCATTTTGTATAAAAATGATATATTTTAGTGCCGAATTGGTATAGAACGAATAGTATATGAAATATGTCAATAAGTTGATATTGATCCGGTGTTTTTTCTCTGTGCAGGCTGAACCCCAACCCAACCAGCGCCACAGCCCAAAAGTCATCATCTTTGGCAACTGATGGCACGCTCCACGCTTGACAGACGTGAGAAATTGCTTGTTATCAAGTTTATTTGGTTGGCGCATGCCAAAAAGTATGCTACAAATCAGTAACGTGTCTGTGCAGCACACTCTCCATCTGTGTGTGTGTGTGTGTGTGTGCGTGTGTGTGTGTGTGTGGGGAGCACATGCAAAACTGCTTTCTGGCTTGCATGTGAACTACCAACACACAGATACACAACGCTTAAGTGGCATCATTTTGAAATAAAGTTGATTCAATCAGTTTCTGTGACATTCATTTGCCATGCAGGCTAAAGGATATACCCATATATATATACATACATATATATGAGTGTGTGTGTGTCTGACACTTGTATGGCTGCCATCTGTCACGCATACATCCAATGATGCCACCACTCAACCATCTAGAATTTGGCAATTTCATTGCGTGTCAGTTGCTGCAATTCAAATGCGAAACTTGAATACTTAGTTGGGCATATATTAAATTCGATTATGTAAAGCAAGAACTTAGGTGCCTAAGGCTTCTAAGGATGCTCAGCAATTGAAAATTGTAAACCAAATTATTAAGGCAAGCACAGGACTAAAGACTTTATTATAAATGGAAACTTATTAAAATATCTGGTATGAAATCAATACAAAATTTGCCAACTAATGTGTAAACATAGCTTTAAACTAAGGCAGATACCAATGACTCTCAAGGGCTCAAAAAGAGCCTAACAGGATATGCTGAATATGCTTAAATATTATCATGGGCTTAATCTCCCAATTGATCGATAGATCGATTGGATTTTAGTTTTTATTTATCAATTTCCAAGGATGTGGATAGGAATATTTCAAATCAAAGACAAGCCCAATATTAGCTTGGTAATAAGCTATCCACATACCAAATTTACTATCTCTAGCTCTGAAAGTCTGTGAGATTGACGTGGTGATAGGCAGAGACAGATTAAGGAATTGATGAGGAGAATCGCTTATCAATCTTCTTCTTTTTTTTATATAAAATGATCCACATTTTTGCGCTGATCAACAAGCATATAGATTTTAGATTTATACTGATCATTGTAACAATTCAGGATGAGTTAGGAACCTTTAGAGGATATAACTTTGCATCTTTACAATCCCATGCTTAAATACTTAGCTCTGTGCAAATAACAGAGCTCTGCTCAGCTTGAAAGCATTTCAATTCTAGCCACATATGCTACATAGTATATATCTAAGATAAGAACTGCTCATAAACCATATATTTATACACTATTATATTTATTATCATATTATATTTATATATATCAACTTTTAGTTTATAATATTTAGTCCTCAAATAGTTGTGTATATATTAATAGAACAATTTCTAAAAGATTCTTTTTTTATAACTTCCCAAATATCCGCACAGCTTTTGCAGTAAAGAGAGCCATGCAAGGACGCAAGCTTTCAATGAAGCTTTAAGCATGGCCAAGCTCCGCGTGCAGCTTTCAGCGAAGCAGCCGCAAAGTGGCGCCATCTGGCGACACATGCTATACGTTTGCCATAAAGGCGGCTGCCATAAAACTGTGCGCAAAGGATTCAAAGGACAATGAAAGTACGCGCTGGCAGCTCCTGGGGTTGGTTGATTTCATGTGCTTCCTTTTTCTGTATTTTGTTCGTTTCAATTTGTTTGTTTTCAACTTTCCGCATTGATTTAATTTGTTGCATTGTTTTGTAACAATATTTGGATGGCTCAGCTGCTGTCGCTAATCCTTGAAAAGGACAAGAAAAAAGCGTCCTTTTTTGACAAGCTCGCCATTGACAGCTTGTTCGCAGCTTTGCTTTTGAATTTGATGTGTGTGTGTGTGTGTATTTTAATTGAAAAATTCTGAAATGGCATAATTGAGACAGCGCCATCCTCATTGAGAGCTGCGCAATTAAGAAAGTTAACCCAAGCCCAAACATTGAAAATATGAATATAAATGCTTTTCTACTATTTCATTTGTATGCAGCCCCTGCTACCATTTCTTGGCTGGTCAACAGAAAGCCACGTAAGCAGAAAGTGAAAAGACAGAAGCCATCCCATCCCAAACGCCCTTCCCTAACTCTACCCCAACCCCATTCCCATTCCCATTCCCATTCCCATTCCCATTCCCATGCCCTGGTAGACGCTTTTGAAGTGCTTTTCCGAAGAGTTCGCTGCTCATTTAGGCGCAATGGCTGCCTGTCCACAAAGACGGCAACCCCATAAGTCCTGTAGAAGCCACCCCCAACCCCTAGACCCCTGTATATGAGAAGCTTTTCATGTAGCAATTCATTTGGTTTTCTAGATTAATTTTGAATTACGCGCGTTTTGAATTCCATTTAAATGTTTTTGCAGTGAGAGAGATTTCAATGCGAAATAATTGAAAAAATGCGCTTAATGCGACTAATGCTTAATGAGCTCTTGGACGGGGCGGAGAGCTGTAAACAGGATATTGCAGAATATGCTTTTTATCTTTATGAATATGAGACATGCATGCATTGAAAGGGAAAGGTAAGGTAACTCTATAAGTTGAGGGAGTTTTAAATGGCCCTGGGTAAGAGCCGATGATGGTAGGGGCAGGTTTGCATGATTAGGATGAGAAACGAGATGGAAGAGGGAGACTAACATGTGTTTGAATACAAGAGAAACTAAAGATTGTCTTGAAATGTTTTAAAGTTATCAATTGATGCGATAATCTTAAAGTAGCTTAAGCCTTAATTTGATGTTAAGTAAACCTAAGTTCTGTCTGAAAATAAAGAAGCTGGGATTGTGTGGGGTGGTTCGTTTTAAAGAGGGGTTGATTGGACAAACTGAGCCAGGCCCTTTAAAGATAGATTCAACAGAGCTTGGAATGGGTAAGAAGATCGCAAAGGGGTTTTAAATATATTTATCATACTGAATCCATATAAGTTAAGCACCTATAGAGTTAAACTCTGATAATATCGTATACAGACTGTTCTTTGTGATCTGCACATATATGTATTATATAAGGTCAGCTGAGTACATACTCAGTTGGTTCAAAAGAGGACCCTATAGATTACAATCTCTAAGTAACTAACGTACGAAAATCATTACCCAGATTATTTCGCTTGAGATATGTATGGATATAATCTACAAATTTGTCTGTAGATGTGTTGATTGATTGAACTTCTCAGGCTAAGACTGTAATATCGAACTCTTGTTTCTCTTGTCGATATATTTCCTTCCGACTTGTTTCCCTTGTAGACTTTAGTTGTATCTATGCAACAGCTTTGTGCTTATATAATATGTATGCAACCCTTTTCCAAAAATACCACCCTCAAGCTAAGAAATCACAGACTTATAAAATTACAGGCAGCAGGGAGTGGGGCCGTGGGTAAGAGTGTGGGGGGGATCAGGCAGGCAGCTGAAGAAGTACATAAGTGCAGAAGGAGAAGCAGCAGAAGTTGACCAATTATATAAACCACTTAAGTCACAACGATGCGGGGCAAGTCAAGCAAAGCAGCCGCACACACACTCACTTACGCAGACACACACACGCACACACACACGCTCACACACTCACACACAGAAAGTCCACAAAATAAATAAAGCTGAAAACGAAAACACGTCAATGCGATAATTATTAATAATTATCCACTCGTCCTTCTTCTGCCTCAGTCGCTGCCTCTCTGTTCCTCTTGTTGCAACAGTCCCCCGTCTTCCGTCTCCCTGCTACCCCTCCCACCCACCTCTTTCGGCTCTACCTCCCCGCTGCCCTGTAGAGGCCACTTGGGCCTCTGTCGCTGCTGTGGCTGGTGCTGATTTCTCTCTGAGTGGCATTGCAACAAAGGCCGCCGTCTGCAACGTTGTTATTGTTGTTGTTCTTGCTGCTCTTGTTGTTGTTGTTGTTGTTGTTGTTGTTGTGGCTGTCGTTGTTGTTGCTTTTGTGGCCTGGCTTGCTAATGGACAGGCAAAACTAAATTATGGCCAAAATGGTGTTGGCTTTCTGGCTGGCTGCCACTTATGTGCCACTCACACACACCCACACCACTACACCCCTACACCCCCACATGCCAACACACACACACACACACACACACACATACACGCACAACGGGACACTCTGGTGTCGCCCATTTTGGGCCATACTCGGAGCGTGTGCATGAAACATGTAATTATGAAATTAACGATTTCCAAGTGGCTCAAAGCAACGTCGCCATCGCCCGTTGGGAGCGTGCGGGGACAAGGGAGAGAGCGGTTGCCTGGGGAGCGAGGATGTCGTTGCCAGAAGTCCTTTGTTCCAGCGGGTCTCGCCTGTTTGAGTTTTAACTTCATTTTCTAATCATATATGATTATTTCTGACTTTACCACATATAACAAACAGCAGGCGTTGCGGACGTTACATTTCTACACAAATATTTGAATCCTGTTGGCACACAGCTTTGGCATTACCTACAGGAACCAGCTTTCTGAGCGTACTTCCAAGGCTTATTCTCAAATATTTTTCTACTAGTTACCTCAAAGTTCTACACAATCTTAAAAGTCGTTGCGGACGTTACATTTAGAGAAAGTCGCTTGGAACTCTGTGCACATATACGACATGTATTATGTTCAGTGATTTGTGCTGTATTTAATAAGAGAAATCGCAATAAAAGAATGTGGAATATTTGCAGCTTTAGAGAGATACAAATAATTCCTTGGTTATTATATATTTGATTGCTTTTACAGCCGACTTTCCTTAAAAAATAACTAAAGAAATGCCTGCCCAATAGTTTATAAAAATAAATTTTTACAAAGTAAAAGTAAAGTTAAGAAAATGAAAAACAAAACAAGATTGATAGGTTTTGAAGTAATAGTCCTGATATTCGCTTTATAGATCGTCGGCAAACAAAAAGTTCCTTTTAGAATTATCAAAGAATTATACAATTATTATACATAGCGTGTGCAATAAATTACTCATGTAAAACTAGATGAAGTTGACACTAAAGCGGAACACTTACTTAAATAAAATATACAAATTTGTTAGCAAAAAATAAATAAATAAAAAATATATTTTTCTCTATTTTTATTATCACAATCAACATTTCAGCTTTGTTTCGCAAAAAAGAAAGTTATTGACTTCTACTTTGATTTTGATACAATATCTCATATTTCAAAACTAAAGTCTGTTTCAGCCTTCAAGTTTGCATCAAAACTAAATTTCTAGCTGAAGCTATTTAAATGTTTGTTAATTTGCAACAGAAGAACTATTAACAACTAAATACACGGATAATGCACAATCTGTGATTAGTTAAGTACAATCTGTGATTTACTCGGGGCATACATTTTCCCCTAGCAATGGTTGAATTGCCCCTAAGTTAAAGAGCTGTATTAAGTTAATCTATGCTCGATTTTATGCTTTATTTTTGTACAAATTGTGCCTAAAGTGCACGAGTTGTGCCTAATTGCGACTGCAGTTCTCTCCGTGTAATTTGGATACCAAGACTAAGCTGCGTGCTCAGATAAGATTAAAAGTTATCGATCGGAATGGTAACTAAACTAATTCTTCCCTTAATCATGTGTTCCCAAGGCAAAAAGCATGTTTCTCCCAAGGCCAGCAAGTGTGAGCTATAGAAAAGACTTTCAATACTTGATTTTGATAATGATTGAAAATGCTATTAAGTAAATAAGTGCCCAGATCCTTGCGGAGTATGCTTAGCTGCGCTTTGGTTGGCCTCAAACTGCCGTCAGTTGCAGTTGAGCTGCAATTGAGAAGAGTCTGGTTTTTGCCGTGCCCATTGGAGTGTCAAGCTCAATTGTGTTTCGTGGCGTTGCCATTAGTTGAATGACTAATTCAGTGGGTGGATTGCGCCCATTTGCTGTGGAGCTGTCTACGAGTGCCAAAAACAATGACTGGGCCAATGGCAGTGGCAATTTGTTAGCGCCTTTTGGCTAAGCAACAACAAAGGCTGCCACAGCGATGCGGGCAATAAACATAATCGAAATGTGGCCAAGTTGGGGCAGGACAAAGCGCCGGAATGGCTAATATGCAATTGTTGCCAGCCCAAACCACCCAGCAGCAGCAGCTGCAATCCTGGCGCAGCAGCTCCCCTGGGAGCTCGCCGGCACAGGAAGTGAGCAAATACAATTGCTGAAGGCCAAAACTGGCAGATGCTGCCAGCTGCTCTGCCAATGCAATAATTAGTTGGCCAACGCGTGCGAGCGGGGCTTTTAGTCTAATGAGACATTGGCGACGCCCAAAAGTAGGCAGCACATTTGCTGGGCGAGTCAATTAAGGACGCGAACGAGAACGAGAACGAGAACGAGAGCCTGGACAGCTGAACGAGTGCAACGCCCATCAGCGGATCAAAGGATCAATCGAACGTGGATTAATATGAAAAGCAATGAAAACTCAATTTGCATTCAGGCAGCCTGCCTGAAGTGCACCGAGTGCGAGCAGCGAGCAACTTTTTAAATGCATTTCAAGTGCCCGCCGAACATCAAACAAAACAGCAATAATAGCTAGAAGCACAACAACAGCAACAGCAGCAGCAGCAGCAGCAGCAAAAGAGGCAGCGAGTGCCAAAAAGGACGAGGCAAAGGCTTTTAGACCACAATCCTCGGGCCTGGCCATGAAGTGGGCCGCTGCTTCAGAATCTACACGCAAGCTCGCATATGTATTATAAATAGTCACATACTGAGAGTGCTGTGTTTCGGAGGGGGGTTGGGGCAAGTGGCAAGTGGCAAGTGGCAAGTGGCATTTCTGATTTATGCGACGTCTGTTTGAGAATGAAGCGCAGATTGCATTATAAATATGAAATAATACGACTCGGCGCGCAGGTCCTTGAGGGCCTGCGAAACGCAAATTGAAATTCGTGATCAAAATGCTGCCAAGCAAAGTCAATGGAACGTAAGCAGACGAAACAAACACAAGCTGAACAATAGACGATTAACCAAGCTAGTTAAAGGTGATGAAAGAACTGCAAACAAAGATTAACAAAGGAAGCTAAAAACAGCGCAACAATTGAAAGAATAGCCAAGAAATCAAAAAGAAACGACAGCTAGGAAGCTAGGAAAAATACTTGGAATGTCAAATGAAACAAAGGACTATATAGTAACAACCAATATGATCAATTGATGTATACGAAAAATACAAAAAAATGCAAAATTTTAAATAAATATCAGAATTACAATAGTTCACTGCTACCATTTCCGATACCGAACAAAACATTATGAAGTAAACATCGGAGAACGATTAAAGTTTTGCATTTGAAATTAGAAACAAAAATCAAAATCAAATCAAAAATCAATCAAATCGGAATCAAAAGTAATCGGAAATGGGAACAGGCCTGATTACGCTATATTCCACTGAAAAATATTGTTATGCTGTTTTTTATAACCTAGTAGAGTGTTTTATAATTTTGTCTCGAAATGTCTAATGCACTGTAGGAGACGTTTCCGACCCAACAAAGTATATATATTCTGAATCAGCATCAATATCCGAGCCAAAATAGCGATGTCCGTCTGTTTCTATGCAAACTAGTCTCTTAGTTTTAAAGCTATCGTAATGAAACTTGGTACAGACCCTTCTTTTTGCTGCAGGCAGTACATATGTCGGAACCGGCCAGATTAGACTACTATAACATATAGCTGCCATAGGAATGATCGGTCAACAACTATGTTTTTGTATAAAAAACTTTTTTGATTATGAAGATATCCTTACCAAACTCACCAAAACCGAGTTTCTAGAAAGCTTATACAATCTGATCAAATTTGGTCAAAATCGGACTTCCATATCATATAGCTGCCATGGAATCGGGTGAAAACTGAGCTTTTTGTATGAAAAACATACTGTTTATGAAAATATTAGATCCAAGCTTAGGGAGAGTTTTATTACACTTTATATAGTTTCAAATAATTTGATCAATATCGTACCACATAGCTCCCATAGAAACAATCAGCCGAAATTTGAGTTTTGTATAAGAAACTAGGGTATAGCTTCGGCACGCTGAGTATAGTCCTACCTTCTTGTATTTTCTTCATTTTGATTTTACACAGAGTCCTTCAAGCTAAAGGGACTTCTAAAAATAGAAGCTTATGTAGTTCTATATATTACTAAAATTATCAAAGTTCAATACAAGTGGTTCTAATAATAATAAAATAGAACTGTAAGGGTTGGAAAGTTAGATAAAGAGACTTAGATTAAGCTTTGGTGCGGACTTAGAATTTCAAATGGACCTGTTGATGGCAGTAATCAGTTCAAGCCGGGATCGGACAGCAAGTGGGTCAGAGGTTAAGGCATCCGCCTTACAGACGGGAGCACTCGGGTTCGAATCTAGCCGACTGCTACTCATGTATGGACAAGTTTGGACAACAATTTCTAAGAATAAGGTCACTAATGAGGATTAGCAGCATCCGAAATAGCGCTATATGACCAGCCAATACTTTTCATATCTACCTTTATATATTCACCCTGAATTGCTGACGTCAAGCCTGTTAAATATTTCAAATATCGGACTAAGTTTGAGAGAAAAACCAGATGAGACAAATCTTGGCTTTGTATTGTGTTGTAAAATGAAATTTCCTAAGATATAGTAGTTGTTTGGTTATCCTGGCTCTCTTTAGAAAAAAGGCTGTTTCTTGCATGTTTTTTCACGCAAATTCAATTTCCACGAGGATGCGAACTTGCCAGGTACTTGAGAAAACGTGAGAGTTGAAATCCTTAATGCACAAATGCACTCGGGAACAACAAAGCGCCGAAATAGTCCTTTAAGATGCGCAGCTCCTCGAGGTTGTTGCTTTTAATGGAACTCAAAGATCAAAGATGCCAGGGGCGTGTCGGGGCGGGGCGGGGCGGGGTTGTGCTTACATACTTATGCGAATCTTGGCATAAGTATAATATAAATATTGTGCGTTCAATTACAGCTAAATGAAATAAACTTAATTAATGTAACCGCAACAAATTTGATCCCAAAAGAGAGTACAAAATGAATTGAATAAAAAGTGCGCTGAGCAACGGGGCGTATGATGAATTCAATTAATGGAATTAATAACGCTTGCCGCGCTGCTCGCACACTTAATTGCACTGCCGCTGGCCGCAGCGAGTGGGAGCGAGAGGGCGAGCGACGTGCCAAAGTGCGCTAATTACAGCCAGGGGGGGGGGCGGGGTGGGGCTAGGAAGGGGGGAGGGGTGGCTTCCAAATTCCAAGGCAGGTGAGCAGTTAATTTAAATGGCATATTGATTATGCAATTGTTACGCAATGCGACTAATTAATGACAACTCTAATGACAGCGGAGGGGGAGTGGGGGGTGGAAAGGGAGAGCGGGCCCAGAGGCGTCAGCTAATCGATATGAGGAGAGGAGCGGTGTGGGTGGGGGGCATTTAATTGACATGGCCAACTTTGGGGCAACAATGCGTGCAATTTGGGGCAGCCATGGCTGGAGGCCGGGCGGGGGCGGGGGCGGGGGCGGGGGCGGGGTCAGAGCGGGGCTGTGCGTGCAACTGAACACTGGAATGTCAATTTTGTCAAGGGAAAGCCACAAGTGAACGCTACTCGAGAGTTAACGAAACTTTTCCAATCGCAGGCGTACACTGCGAGAAAAGCTAGCTAGCAAACGTCATTACTAATTGGGCTTGAGTTGAGTTGAGTTAACTTACTGTAAATATGTAGATACTGACTTCAACTCTATACATAAAAACCAAATTTACAAAATAATTTAAAAAAATAAAATAAAATAAAAAAATAAATATATAAATGACCAAATCGCGCAAGAACAAAACTTATTTTATTTTGGTTTATTTTCTTGTATTAAGTGGAAAATAAATTAAAAATTGAGTGCAAAAATTCTTAATATTGTAGATTCGATAAGAATGTTTTTAAGACAAATAACAAATTTATTTGATTTGTTTAAGGCAATTTAAAAATTACTCAAAAGCTGCCTTGAGTTGACAGTAAATCAAATCAAATCCAATCAAGGCAGCTTTTGAGCATTTCTTAAATTATAAATAATTAAATTTTGCGAGCTAACTACAGACTCTTAAAGGCAGTCTTAAGAAACAATAACTATGTTTTGCTTAAAAAAAAACCAGTATAATTCTACAATTAAATTAGCAATTAAATAGAAATACAATTTAAAAATTTTGTTTATTTTATTTTTTTTTAGGATGCAATTATTAAATAATACTAATAATAAATTAATAATCTGACTTTATTTTGAGAACGAGTCGAGAACAAGCTGAGAAAAAGTAAGATACTGCTCACAAGCGACCCAAATCTATTTTCACAGCTGTATTCGTCCTGAATTCGACTTGAGAGTTTTTTTTCTGATTGCCGATCAAGAAACTTTCACAATTCGCCGGAAAAAGGCCCAGAAGCAATGCTAACAACTCAAGGGGTAATAGGAAAAGCTTTCCTTAGTAAATTGAAAATATTTCACAGTTTGAATATAACAATAAAGTTAATGAATCAACAATAGGCAAGGCTAATTGTCAATTACAATCTATAAATGATTCGAATATAATAATATTATAATCTATGAACCGTTTAACAGTGGCTGCCATTAAAATGCGCACGAGGTGCAACTGATATGTTATAAACAAAAACAAAAATGCAACAAAAACAAAGTATTAATGAAATCACGTAAATCGCACACACACGCTCCCTCACACAAACACACACACACACACACACGCATGCATAGAACAGTTGTTGCAATGTGGCCCGCCAAATTGGCGGCGCAAAACAAACTGAAACTGAGGCCGCTGCGCGCTTAGCCAAAGGCCGCAGCCGTCGCATAATTAACACACACGTGCACGCACACAGCCAAACGGACGGCTCACACGTACACTGTGCACAGCGTACGTGTGCGGCCTTCCAGCGTAGAGCGCAACGGCACGAGCCGGCAAGGGCGAGTGCGAGCGAGCTAGCTGGCTGTGAGCGGCAGGCATTGCCCCTGCGATTGGAAGCTGGGCATTGCTGGGCGCATGCTAGAGCGAGCGAGAGTGAGGCGTAAGCTGGTAGTATTGCCATCTCGCTGGCACGCAAAGATGGCGTTGGCAAAACGACGACGGCGGCAGCGACGGCCGCAGCCGGCGACAGCGACAGCGACTGCGTCAGTCGACAGTTGGCGTGCGAAGCAGTTGAAGCTACCCCGGCAACGGCAAAGCGACGGCGAAAAAAGTAGCAGCAGCAGAAGAGGAAGAAAGCAGAATGTACGCAAGGCGGGCGTACACATGGCAATAGCAACGTGAGCCGTGCGTTGGCGTTGGCGTTAGCGTCGCAGCTGGCGCCGGCAGCGACAGCGACAGCGGCGTTAACGTTGACGCTCGCGTGCAGCGCGCGCTTTGGTTTCAGTTCGTTTTCGTACGTTGTCCACGCCGAACGCAAGCGGTCAGCACCCACACAGACAGAACAAGTCACAGACGTGCAGACAGACGACGACGCTACACTCACACACACAGACACACAGACAGACAGGCAGGCAGCAAAGCTCTGCTGACGCTTCTCACTACGCCACGCCACGCTCATTGTTGTCGTTGTGCTCTCGCTGCCCGTGTGTTGTGCCCAAAAAACAGTTCAACTTCACACACCAAACGAATACGAATACGAATACGAATTCGAGTTCGAGTTCGAGCCTCCAGTTTCGAGATTCGAGTTTCGAGTTTCGAGTTTCGAGTTTCGAGCTCGAATTGGATTATCAGAAAACAAAAGAGGAAACTTTCAAACTTATTGCCAATTGTTGTGCCAGTGTGCATGTGTGTATATGTGTGTGCGCTAATTTATATACATACTACTATTTTTTTGTGTGTTTGTTGTGTTTGCCCCATTCGTGTGAGCTATGAAAAGCGTTAGCTGAACAAGTGTCAAAGGACAACAACAAGGCAACAACAGCAGCGAACTTTGTGTACGTGCTCTGCCCAAAAGCCGTCGGCAAAATGCAGGCGACCAAAATGCGCACACCCTTTGCCATACAGGAGATCCTGGGCCTGGGAGTCGGCGTTGGCGTTGGCGTCGGTGCCTATCAGCAACAACAACAGCAACAGCAACAACAGCAGCAGCAACAGCAACAACAACAACAACAGCAGCAGCAGCAGCAATCATCGCAGGCAGCCGCTGCTGCCACGCCCAGCGCCACAGAGGCGCCCCTCTCGCCGGCAGCCACGCCGCCGCCACGCAACGCCAACACGCCGCAACAGTCGGCGGTGAGCAGCGCCCAAACAAGCCAACAAACGCTGGAGCAGCCCTCGCGCGACTCCCGCTCCATATCGCCGGATGTGACGCGGCTGTCAGCCGCTGCCGCCGCCGCCGCCGCTGCGGCCGCCCACTGCCAGCTGCCCGTATTCAATCCGGCCAATTTCTATGCGGCCGCCGGCTACGCAGCCGCCGCCGATCCCGCCAACGCAGCGGCCGCCCATCACCATCACATGACGACGCTGGCGGCCGCTGCCTATCTGCGCGGCTTTCTGCCGCCCGGCTTCAGCACACCGCACGAGTTTCGCGGCCATTTCCAGCAGCACTTTGGCGCCCAGTTTGCAGGTGAGTACGCGCGGGGAGGTGCTGGTACTAATGGTTCGGGGGGAGGCCAATCAACGGCCGCGACAAAGGTCTTTGTCCTGTGTGCAACAACAAACACAACGAGCGCAGCCAACTGGCAAACTGAACGAAGATTCGAACGGAGAGAAGCTTGCGGCGGGGTGACGAAGATTTAATGCCCTTGCAGAAGCCCGAATCAAATGACAACTGCAAAGTTGCTCAATTCTCAACCGATCGTCCCTATATACTATAACTCTATGTTCTTATCCAGCTTTAATCGAAATTCGTAAAAGTGGAACTTCGATTTGCTGAGTTTGCTTGTGAAAACAAAAAAGTTGATCTTGCAACAACTGAATAATCCAACAATCGTGCCTAGCTATAGTTAGAGATATAGAGATTCGATTTTCAAGTATCCCAACCATAATTTTTCAGTCTTATAAAGGTTGGGATACTGAATTCTGTTGAGCTTTTTTGAGAACCATTAAAACTCAATTTTGCACCGATCTTCCATAGCTCAGCTAGTATTATATTATTATAGTGGTCCGACTTAAATCAAACTTGACAAGACTCTAATAAAACTCGCAATTGCGTTTCGTTTAGGTATACTATATGAAAGCACTAAAAATTTCCTTTTAAAAACAGCAACTGAATTTTAAACCGATTTTTCCTATGGCGGCTATATGTTCTAGTCACCCGGATCGTCCAGTTCTGCCTACAGCGAAAAGAAACATTTGATTTTCTTTATAATAGCTCCAAAACTAAATTTATATAGAAACATTCAGGCGCACACTTTTCATCCTGATTAAGAATATACTACATTCCGTATGGGAACGAAATCGTCCTTTCCAGACGAGGGCTTGAAAGGAGACACTCTGAGCTCAAGCTGAAGCTGAAGCTCAAGCTGGAGCTCAAGCTGGAGCTCAAGCGCTACGCGGCTCGCAAAGCGTTTGCCAAAGGACATGCAGGATTCGTCGTTAGCTCGCCGCGTTCGCGCCTCGCTGGGCAGCAAAATTAAAACAATAAAACGACAAATTAAACACAAGTTGATGAGTGGAACGGGACGGGCAGTGCGGGGTGGTGCGGAGGGCTGCGGCTAGGGGGTTACGGCGAAGGGAAAATAATGCGCACAGAAGCTTATTAATAACACGGCAAGCACACACACACACACACACACACACACACACATGCACACAAGCGAAGTGTGAAATCTCACACTCACTTCACTCGCCGCTGGTTGTGTGTGTGTGCGTGTGTGTGTGTGTGTGTGTTTGTCGCTAATTAAGCACATAATTGTCCACGCTTTTGAGCCTTGTTAATTGCATTCCAATATGAATCCAATTTGGAATTCAATATCCAAACCTTTAACACTTAAAAGCAGAGCGAAAACTTATCCATTGCCAATCAGTTAACCTGCAAAACTATACATCCTTCAACTTAACGCCAATTAAGTTGTGTCTCGTATCGATTTCTTTGTATGCTTGCAGACTCCAAATTTACTGAAGATTTTGCTAAATTCAAGATTAATATAAATAGTTTAAATAGTATTTATTAAATTATTATCGATGGCCTTGCATCTCATTTGAGATCCATAGTTGAGAATCTTATACAGATAGCAGCTAGTTGTTATATGTAAAACAGAAGTCTTTGGTGAATAGAGTGAACTTACTGATGACAAATTCTGGAACAGAAAAGATATCATGTATAGGTGGTAAATATTATACGAGATTACTCACTAAGGGGGAATTTCTGAATCCTGGCAGTAACATATATATATTCCTATATATTCCCATACATATATGTTATCTATAAAGCCAACTGAGTAATTGGGGGGGAAGGTTTTGAAGGTTTTTCTAAATGCTTGGGATTGATAATGAAAAAACAAGCTAACTGAATAGTTGAGAGAAGTTGAGGGAGAAAGCTTTGAAGGTTTAGTACTCTCAATGTTTGGGATTGATAAAGATACAGCAAGTTAGAGTTTTGGGAACAAGCATACTTATCAAAAGCTGATATCTATATATACTGACTGACTGACTGACTGACTGACTGACTGACGGGCGACTTTTGGGCAACCCAAACGGTGGAAGCTAGAAGCTAGAGCCCTGGCATTTTCACAGTACTTTCTTATTATAAAGTAAGGTGGAACTGTCGAGTAAAACTGGTTCATAGCAAATAAAGCTGTCAGTTTAGAGGAGCTTAATAATACAAGAATACTTCACGAAAATAAAATATAAATTGGAAGCGAATTTTGGTAGAAACAAGCTCTTCAGATTCTTCAGTTTGAAGACATTAACATCCTTTAGTGTGCAAAAAATAGAAATAATGCTCATCAAATTCTTCGTTCAAGCGATTTGGAAATAATGCCACCTTAACCTTATAATATTATTTTATTTGTATTAAGAAATTCTGTATTTTCCCAATGATATTTCTTTTTAGCTTAATGCCACTAAAGGTAGCAAGTGGCAACTTAAACTAGTTTTACATTGTGCTGCCTTGTACAATTATTCCGGATAGAAAATGATAATAGTAAACACAATTTCCTAAATTCAACAAACACAAGAAATCAACTTAAATGTCTACATACAATAAAGAAATAAAGAATTTCATTAGCATTCAGCTTTAAACTCATTCCTAACAAGTAATATGAAATGAATTCCAATCGCATTCATTGGCCATTTCATAGTCCGATGATTTAAAGAAAATTCCCCTGAATTGGCGTGAATATGAGACGAGTGTGCATGGAATGATAAAATATAATAAATTAAGGCCCATTTCAACAGAGCCCGCGTTGTGTAATAAATACAGTAATTGAAATATTGAAGTTGGGTGGAATAAGTGGAAGCATTTCTCATATGACACGAAGGTTTTTACTCCCTGTACCCATAAAATGGGTAAAAAGGGGGTACTAAATCTGTGCAAGTGCATGTAACAGGCAGATGGAGACATCTCCGACCCTATAAAGTATATATATTCTTGATCAGTATCAAAAGAGATTTCGATTTAGCTATGTCCGTCTGTCCTTATGAACGCGTCGATCTCAGCAACTATAAGAGCTAAAGACACCAAATTTGGAATGTACGTTCGCTGAATCCAAGATATTCCCTCCCACACCCCCGCTATTCAATAAAAGCCGTTTTACAGTAACAGTTTTCAAGATACAGCCTTGGGATTTTGCATGTATGATACTTTGATCACTCTTAATCTACAGTTTAAATTTCAAATCGATCGAAAAATAAACACGGAAGTTATGCACGAATGAAGATTCAGTGCTGCAGCGCGGGGGGAAGAAGAAGAAGCGCTGTCGCTCGTGCGTGTGCGTATTTGTGTATGTGTGTGTGTATGCCTAATTGTACGAAGATATGTTAGGAAGTTGTAGACCTGTGACCCGGACAGGGAGTTTCGTAGTCGGGTATACTCGACTATGGCATACTTACTTGTTTCTGTTGTTATTTAAAATCCAATTTGGCATGCAATGGAAATGGTATTGTATGTATATTGTGGGCCATATCATTTGTTAGTTTATTGACTTTGGTGGCCGGAGAAGGACACACCTCCACACATTTGAAGTTGAGTTTGAATTTGCTTTTGAATTTGAATTGCCTTCGACCACAGCCGCCTAATAGGTTCTCAAAGCAGGCTAGCTCGCTCGCTCACACACTTTTGCCAGCTGGCAGCGTCTCTTTCTCTGCACAAATTGTATTCGCAAATGTTTTGGGCGCTACACACGCCTACACACGCACTTCATTTCTTCAATTTTCACACTTTACGGTTGTTGTGGTTGCTGTGTGGTTGTTGCTTAGCAGCTTTCACTGTTGACCTTTCCGTAGTCTCCTGCAGCGTCTGCTCCTTTTCTTCTGCTGCTGCTGCTGCTGCTGCTGCTGCTGCTTCAGCTGGCTCGGCTTCTATTTGCTCGGGGGCCACATTTTGTGTTTGCACAACAGCAGCGGCGAACAGAACAGAGTTGGCTCATTGTCGTTGTTGTTGGCATTGCCCGGGGCCAAGTTGAGCTGTAAAAAAGGCAACGTCTTGTCCTTTTCCATAGCCAGCACAATGGCCAGGAGACGGCAACGGCGTCGTCGTCAGCGTCGGCGTCGGCGTCAGCAGCGAGACTAGTTGTGTACAAAATAAATCGACTCGAGTGGTTAACCGCAGCAGGAGCAGGAGCAGCAGCAGTAGCATATCCTTTTACGGCAAAATTGCTACTTTGCTGATGCCGCTACCGCTGCCGATGCTGATGCTGCTGCCACGTTGTTATCCTTAATTTGAGTGGCCATTGAGCGGCAGGACTCGGCAACTATGCCAGCGGCAATGGGGCTACAGCTCTACAGCTCCATAGCATACTTTTCAGCTACTCGGCTGCTGCAACCTTTTGCCTTTGTGGCTTCATTTTGTAGTTTTTTTTTTATTTAATAAATATATACTTGAAAGTCATGCAAGTGCGAGAGTCCTGCGCGACCTGTGTGTCCTGTGTGCTGCGTCAGTGTTGTTCTTTTTTTACTACTTACTATTTTTTAAGAGGCTTCAACTTCGACTCTTGTGTTTGGGTTTCTTCTTGGGCTCTTCAGCGTAGATCGCTGTCAGCTGGCCGCACTTGTCCCGCTCCATTGTTGGCCCTGTTGTTGTTTATGTTATGGCCGCAACTATTTTTCACACATTTACGGCCAAGACGACAAACTGGCTGGGGCAGTCGGCAAAGGGCAATCGGCACTGGCCATGGGAAAGGGAAAGGGAAAGGGAAAGGGAAAGAGCATAGAATGAGAATCAGAATGAGAATGAGACTGCAACGAGTTCTGGCTAACAGTCTGGCTAACAGCTGACTTGTTGTTGGCCATTTCATTGTTTGATATATCTCCAAATTTGTTGCCTTTATTGTTGTTCCTGCTGGCTCTGCTTTTGGTTTGGCCTTAGTCATTGCCATGTTTCAGCTAAGGTGTAAGTGGATTTATCTTAATAGCAAATAATTGCGCCCTAATTGGTTTTCAAATTGGGCTTTTAACATATATATATGTTGTGAGTATGTGTTTAATGTGGCTGAAAAAGCGAGTGACAGAGTCTTCTTGTTCCAGCTCCACAGACTAATACCTATCCATGTAATTCTCCTAGCTAATTCTCTCTGAGACCAATTATATAGTTAATTCTTTACCTTACATTCTATATATTTTAATGTTACTGAAGCAGCTTCTCATTTAGCGCAATACCTAATGTAACTTTCTTAAAACACTCCTAAACTAAACTACCTATCCCATAGTCATCCCTACTATATAAATTGTATTACATCCATCATAATATTCTCTTATACTAATAAACCCAAGCAATAGCTTTGCAAAACTTTGCCAAATCTAACTTGATTCTATTCCAAGTCTATTTCCACTCACAATACAGTTGAAACTTTACTATTCAGTCCAAAAATGATATCGTCTGCATATCATAATTATAACTATCCTTTCTCATCTGCCTTAACTATTGCAGAACAATATACCTATCCCTTAATACTTTTCCCGTCATATTATACTCTTTTACTTTCACTTATCATAAGCTAGACCAAATCTTTGTGAACTATAATCCATTCCTCAGAATATAATCAAATCTATACTTCGCATCCTTCATTCCTTCCCACATATTCTGCTTAATATTCAAAATATCCAAATGAACACGTTGCTAACTCATCTATTATCAAACTTTAATACCTACCTTAGAACAGTATGTTCTTTTATACTTGTTATCCCCTACTATACCATTCAAACCATTTATATTATATCATTTCTGTATACTAATTAATCTAATCTAATAATCAAATCTTCCATTACTACTATGTATATTCCTGACCACTCCAAGAAAACCTTTTTCAGTCAAACTATATCTCAAATCTGGTATATTTATTATTGTACTTTCCTTCAGTTCTATTCTCTCGCATAACTTCCATCTGCCACGCGTTTTCACATAAAAGAAAACCGCATGAAAATCAATCGCACCAATTTGGCCACAACAAAAAACCCCCCTAAAAAAAGGAAGAATAAAAAGAAACCACAAAATTCTTAACCAAAATGTGCAGGGAGATAAGCATCGGGCCGAAAGTGGGCGAAGGCTGAAGATATTTGTGATAGGAGTGCTCGTATTATCGCCCAGCCGCACTTCCGAAACGATCCTTGAGCTGTTAAGGAGCCTGTGAGCATTTCCTGCCAGGTCGCTGGGTCGGACAATGGTAACTTGATAGTTTTTCGCACATTTGGCCCTGGGCCGAAAAAAACGAATGTGAAAATTGGTGTAGAAAATTGCTATATCAAGTGTTAATTATGTGACAATGAGTCGGCCGAAAACGAGAGCCCCGAGAAAACGACACGAAAACGGTTCGAGTTGTAGGAGCGGACGGGGGTTGGGGGTAGAGGCAGCCAGAGGCTAAACTGAAGGGCGATCCCAGACACAAAGTTGGTCTATTATTTTCATAATAATTTTTTAATTAGAAAACTACAAGTTCAGTTTTCACGAAAAATGAAAAATGAAAACTGAAAAACCGGGCAAAGCAAACAACCGAAACGTAAACAAATAAAAGATAATTTCCCAAAATTCGTTTCCAGCGAACTGCAACCAAAAGTGGCACGAACTCAACTGCTGCATAAACAGCAGTCGGATTTGGATTTGGATTTGGATTTGAAATTAAAATTGGGATTGGAATTGGAATTGGTATTGAAAATTTGAATTGCAATTGGAATCGGTGAAAGAGCCAACAAATTGATGACAACAAGTGGCAAGCGTCGAAAGGAGCTGTTGTGACCCTCAAGACTGCGCTTATGACTTTTACCGGCTGGCGCTGGCCCACCAATTGCCTTCGTCCGGCACCCTCCCGTCCGGTACCGCTCCCATCCCGCTCCCTGCTCCTCAACTGCCGACTGCATGATCAGCCAAAGGCAGACACTTGAGAGTGCAGCCAACTGCAGATTCGTCGTCGTCATTTTCTAGGAAGCACTCGAGGGCCCGCAGCGTGTAAACAACTCGCCGAGATTTTCCTTCTTTTCTCGCTCTCTCTCTCTCTGCCTTACATTTTCGCAGTCTGGCAGCTCTCGGCCTCAAAAACAGAAACCCAAACTCAAACTCAAACTCTGGCCCAGAGTCGTGGGCCATGGCTACAAGGCTAGTCAGCGCATCAGCGCGACCTTTAAGTGGCTTTGTTCCCAGTTAATGCGCACTCCTTCAACCACCGACTTGATTGCAGCGATCTGCAGGGCCACAAAGACCCGATAAAGGCCTCTATTTTTCCTGCATGATTTGCATTTAAAAGCCTCGCTGCGAACACGTTGCCAAGTGTCTGTTTGGGAAAGTGCCCAAACCTATGGAAAAGCAACATTTTGCACGTGAACGTTATGCAAAACTTGACTCGAAGATGCGTTTTTCTTTTCTTTTGCTCAAAAGGGGGCGCCACTTGTATCCAAGGAATCTAACTTGAAAATTCAAGAGAATGAAGCAGTTAATGCAGTGAAAAGCATCGAATGTTGTGAATGAAATACGTTGGAATGAAGCGACCAAGCCTTAAGTATAAATTGACAAATAAGATGAATCAGAAAATATTTATAGCTGATGTGTGGGCAATAAATGTAATATATTTAAATATAAGTGCTGAACGCAATTCCAAGTGCAACGAAATCATTCAGACTCATACAACTCACTTGCAACGAATGAAACTATGAGTACCGTTGAATAAAGAGAAAGAAGAGCTTATGAACTATACATATTTGCATACTGTGAGTCAGAGAGTGATAGCAGTTGATATGAGTCCAGTTGATTCAATTGAATTAAATACAAGCAAGCTCACTTCCAAGTGCAATGAAATCATTCAGACTCATTCAATTCACTTGTCAATGGTAATAAAATATAAGTTAACCAAAGAGAAACAAGAATTGTAGAGCTAGAAGCCAGCGAGTGATAAACAATGATATGAACTGAGCTCAATTCAAGTGCTCAACGCACTTCCAAGTGCAACGAATGCATTCAAATCATTTGTTCCAAGCGTTCACTTCTGCAGCCATGTTGGCATGGACACCGCAAGTTTTTTCAATTACCCGGACAAATTTGGCACTTAAAATGCCGTTAATCTAATCAAATGCCAAGTCGAGCCACGTTAGATGGCGGCAACTGTTCGAGTAGCTCCCCAGGCGACTCGCCAGGGACTCGCAAGGACACGCAGCAACTGGCAACTGTGGCATGGCATTTTTACAGCGCATTGCGTGCGCAAATTGAATATTAAACGTGTTAATCTATTTTAGGGCCACGCACAACGGCCTTTAAAGGACCTTCCTGCGCTGGCAACCCCGATGCCTTATTTTATTTGCCAAGTGCAATTTATTTGCCGATCTTAAGCTCGACAAACAGTAGCGAGCATCAAAGTACCCTGGTACTGCCCTGGTACTGCCCGGGCATTGCCCGTTGCCTTTAAAAAGCGTTTGACTTTTTATTAATTTCCCTGTTGACAGCAATTTGCAACGCTACACGAATTTGTTACCACCAAAAACACACACACACACACACCCAAACACACATAGGTTGCCTGGCCCAGCCTTGGGTCTAAATGTTATGTGTAACGAAACGGCAGGAAAAACTTCCGCATGTGTTGATGGGTTAATAAATATTTGAACATACACATACACACACACACACACACACACACACACACACACACACACACACACATGAAACGCCCCCGTGTATGTGTGTATTTTTATATTTACCGCTATTTCCGTGCACCATTTGCAGTGTTGTAAAACGTTGCGACCCAAAATGGACAGACCACAAAAGGGTTGTTGCTTGTTGCAAGTTAGTTGCCCATTTGAATGGCACGTTTGCTGCCGTACTCGTACCACGGGTCGGGGCGGGGGGCGTGGGGCGTGGGGCGGTGCGGTACGTGTGCGAGTTGGCAACCAGTTTTATGGCCAAATGAATTTTACACAAGTAAAATACACAATTTGGCCTGGTTTGTGATTCGTTGCGGACAACGTGACCACATTGAATGTTAAGATGAAGCCGAAGAAGCCCACGAACTGGGCTTCAAATTAATCGATAAGTGTGCAAAAAACAAATCAACAAAGTGTGAGTTTACGTACAAATTCAAATATTATCCGAAAATCTATCGATATACCGCATTGCATGTTATCGATAAGTGTGATGATAATTGAATGTCAAGTTGAAGTCAACGAAAATGAAACCAGAGAACAGATCAGATAGTCTGTGAGAAAGTTGACTTTTCTGTCAACGATAGATGTTGACAGCAATAGCAGCGATAAGCTTCATATATGGTTATCGATTATTTATTTATTTATTAAAAGTTCCTTTACGCTATAAAATCAACATACGAACTACGTAAATAGGTATAGCACAAGGCCTTAAGCTAAGATTTAAGTAGTTAACGTTACTGACTAAGGACTTAATAAGGAATTAATTATCGATTAACTTAACAACAAGTTAACTTATTGCATAAACTAAGCTCCAAATCATGATGGTCCTAATGCGATGTGCATGCAAAAGTATATATCGTTGAGTGCAACATAAATATTGTTATCGAAGCACTGACACTTATCGATAAACTTATCGATGACGTGCTCGGTTAACTAAAATAAGCTGTTAATACAAGTGAAGCAATATAATAACGTTTTATATACACATGCATATATCGATAAATGCTAAGCTAAGTTATCGATTGTCAATCGTTTCTCTTCCCGCTTAAGCAGCGCCTTTCAATTTCGATTGCCACAACAACAACAACAACAACAACAACAAACTACAATCGAATCGTCTAATTGTAAAATGCGAAATTGGAAAATGAGAAAATTGTTTGCGAGGCTACCAGAGAAGCACCTGCCGGACTCGAGCCAACTCTGCACTCCCCTCTCTTTGTCTTCTCTTCTCTGCTCTGCTCTGCTCTGCTCAACCTCAAGTGCATGGGCATATAAATAAGTGAATAGTCGAGGAATGCAAAGCCGAACGGCGATGAACAAAAATGTTCAAGCGCCTTGCGAAGACGGCGACAAAAAGCGAACATAAAATAACAACAACAACAACAACAACAATGCTGCAAGAGTGTGTGTTGTGTGTGGTGGGTGGGGGAGGGTGTAGAGAGAGGAGGAACAACTCACTAACTACCCAATTATTTCATTTAAGCTTCACTGCTTCACCGCAGCCAGCAGCGCAGCCAGCGTCGACGTCGCAGTTAGCGTACAAAATGAGCGGCGCAAAAAAGAAGAAGAAATGTTGAAAAATGCGAGTAAAACGAAAGCGCATAAAATCGAATACAATACAAGAACAGCAACAACAACAACAACAACAACAATGTGTATGTAACTACACTAACAATGAGCAGAGCTCGGTCAAGTGGTTGGCGGGCAGGCTGCGGGGGGCGGGAAGGAGCAAGATGGTAGCTGTAAGCAAATTTAAGCGCGCCAGAAAGAAAATCAATGCCAAGCAGAAAAAGAAAACAACAACAACAACAACAATGGCAATAATAACAACAATGGCAAAAAGTGAAATTGGAAAATAAGCGTAGCACAAAACCCCCTGAGGAAAAGTGAAGACGAGCACTGCCCCCCTCCCCCGCTCACTCGGGTTGTCTGATTGTTGCTGTTGCAACCTGCTGAGTGGCAAGCAACAATGCCAAATGGCAAATGCAATGAAGAAGCCATTTTATGCTGCAGCAACTGTTGCCAGTGCCTAGAGTTGCCGCTAACGGAGGTGTGGCAACCCTGTGCAAGCTAAGACACAACTTTCTCCTCCCAAGCCCCTTCACCCCAAAACAGTGCACAATAATTCCCTATAACGTCTGGGGCGAGCTGCCCCCAAAGAAATTTTGCCAAAAAAGCAAATTTGCTTTTGTCCAATGCCATCACTGTCACTCTGGCCCTCTCTGTCTAACAACGTGCGACCGCCATCTTGGAAAAACAACGGGAATGTCGCTTGCCGCCCTCCCCACCCCACTCCCCGTGCCGCTTTTTCGTATTTATTACAACAAGCACACAAAAAACACTGAGCGCAAATCGAGTTAACGAGCTAACTGCGGGGGGGGGGGGGGTGTTGGGCGGGGGCAGCAACGGTCTAAGCCCAAAATTGTCTACCGCCTTCAGTGCCCCACCCCTGGCCGTCAAATAAAAGCAACAACCACCAACACACACACACACACACGCACACTCACCGAGACGGCAAGCAACCCCCAAAAAAGGCAGCTTTTGTATTGTGTAACAACTAACAACTTAACCACCCGCCAGACGCAACCCAACGCACCGCCTCCCCAAGAACCTCCCCCCACTCCCATACACTGTGGCACCCCCGACGCTGCACCACCCAAAACATTTGCCTTTGCCCATTTTTCCTTTTGCCACTTTGCTTCTTCAACTTATTTACGTCTCCATTACAAATAATTGCGCGTCATATTGGCTCAGCTATACTTAGCTCCCAGTTGCCACCCCTGGCGCCTGCCTGCGCCCCCCCCTACCACCCTCTGGCAGCACTGTAGCAGCACTTTGTTAGCCCCCTGCCAGCTGCCCCCTCCAGCCCGCTAGCTAGCTGGCAATTTTGCTTGCCAGCAACTTTTTGCGCTGCCAATTTTTATTTTTTTTCTTATTTTTTTATGCTGTTGCCTTGGCGCAAATAAATACGCAGCAGCTCCAAATGTGGCCCCATTCTGCCTAGACAGACATTGGCAACACCCCCCGCTGCAAGCCCCCTGCACCCCCTGCGACGTGTAAGTGTAAGTAGTAAATACGCTTGAGTATTATTAACGTAAATGCAAAATTGCCAATTTCGAGTGTATTTCCTGTCAACAGAAATTTCCTTCACGGCATCTCTATGCCAGCACTGCCAAGTTGCCAAGCTGCCAGCCACTCTCCCCTTGCCCCCTTAAGGTATTCAGTGAAATAAAATTAAAAGCAAAAATATCACGGAAGAACGAGTGAGAGAGAGGGTGGAGGGTGGAGGGTGGAGGGAGTCAGGGATGGAGCAGAACTGCGGCAGGCGTCTGTTTTTTATGGCGTCTTTTATTTTTTACTCTATTTGCGTTGGTGGCACCCAAGCGGCCCATCCGCTAAATTGTGTTGTCTACGCAACGCTGCAAGACATCCTCTTCCACCCACCACTCCCCTCCGCTCCACACCCGTCCGCTCGCCCACAGCCGCTCCCAACCATGGCTTTTATTAATATGTCTGGCAATTTCAATTTGACTTTATTGGTAATTTTACATTTCGTCTCTCTAAAGGACTCGCAACTAGGCGCGGGAGGTCGGCGTCGGGTGAGCGGGTTTCTCGGCTAGGTTGCCATTTATCGTAGCTCCTTAGACTGGCAAATAGCAGGGCCAATATCGGAATGACTGAATGTTGGCAAGCAACTCGCTAATGCAGTACACAACTGAGCACCAATGGGGCAATTTGAATCGAACACAATGATACTTAAGCGCTACAATGTACAATACTCTGACAATAGTTTGCGTTCTAAGACAACGACTTTTTTAGTGGCAAGCAAACTTATAACTGACAGCGGCTCGAACCAATGATTCACCTGTGGGTTCGGTTCGGATAAACAACCTTCCCTCACTATTTGTTTACAATTTGAGGGCGCTCTTCAATTTGGATCAATAATACTTGATGCCTGATACTTGATTCATTTGCTGTCTCTGCTGAATGCTTTGATACATTTCTTTTGTGCTTGTGATTATCTGTCAAAGGATTCTGCAACTTTGGTAGCTCAGATTAGCTGAAATGACAACATGAAATACTGAGTTTTGTGCTTTTTGTGAAACCGCTTACAAAGTTCGTGCATTGAAATCATAATCAGTAATCAAAGCATTCAGACAGGTAATAGCTTCTATCAAATGTAAGTCAAGTATCAAGTATTGATCGAAAATCAGAATCAGCAATCAAAGCATTCAGACAGGTAATAACTTCTATAAGGTAATAACTTCCATAAAATATGAGTCGAGTATCTAATATTGATCAAAAATCAGAATCAGTAATCAAAGCATTCAAGCAGGTAATAACTTCTATAAGGTAATAACTTCCATAAAATATGAGTCGAGTATCTAATATTGATCAAAAATCAGAATCAGTAATCAAAGCATTCAAGCAGGTTATAACTTCCTTCAATATGAGTCAAGTATCAAGTATTGATCGAAAATCAGTAATCAAAGCATTCAGGCAGGTTATAACTTCCTTCAATATGAGTCAAGTATCAAGTATTGATCGAAATTATACCATTTCCAAACGGAATGGGTTATATGGGGCTTGCAAAATGTTGGGCTGTCCAAAGTTCTTTTTGTCTTTGCTTTTTAATGAACATTAGAATGTATAAAATCTTTCAATAAATTCGCATTCCTGCTGGCCTTCATTTTGAATTAAAGGGATCGAAATTGCCTGTTCTACTGAGAATTAACCTTATCAGGAGATTTGTTAGAGAACTGTGTTCGCCTTAAGTTAAAAAATAGAAACGCAGCAAATACTCATAGTTGAATTATTTATAGTCGATGCAGCTCTCTACTCTCGTCCCATACCAATTATTGACATTTTGGTTATTTGAGACGAACGCTCCTCAGACTCTTGATCAAATTGGCAAATTATCCCATTAGAGACAGACCAACCCCGCCCCGCGTAATTCACAGACTGCTTGGCCCTCTCGCAAGCCAGTTAATGTAAATTCATTAAATAGCTAAAGCATATCGATGGCCGAACAAAACAAAGCCAGTTTGATGAAAATATTGCTTAATTGAACAATTAACAGACGCACAATGGAGCCATTGAAGTGGCCCAGGAAGGGGCCCTCGCTGGCCATTGAATGCAGGAGCAGCCAGGAGTAGACAGGAGTGGACAGGAGCCAGGCGCTCCGTATAGATTACAGTCGTAGGGCAATATCAAATTAATTTAGGCGGAAAATAGAACCTGCTAAATGGAAATCGAATGAGGGGAAAAACTGTGCATGCAGCGAAATGAAAGCAATGCGAGGGAGATGTGCAAGTGGAAGTGGGAAGGGGAGTGCGGACAGGCCAGGCCAGACCGCAACATATCGCATAACAGAAAATCAAGCAACTCATGGCACTGATTCACTGACCAGCCAACCAGCCAACCAGACCACTGTCCAACTGTCTGAGCAGCAAATTAAATTAGCAACCAGTCGAAACAGAGACAAGACCGAACAGACCGGCCCGGCTCGGCACGGCACGGCACGGACTAGACCGGACCGGACCTCAACCAAGACCGGACTGGCATCGACATCGACATCGACATAAACATCGACATCAACATCGACGTCGACATCGATAGCTGGCCAAAGTGGCTAACCGTGCGAGCCTCGACAAGTGGGCGGGCATTATTATTATTGCTATTTATAAGTGTGCGACGGGGGCCAGCTGGACATTGGACATTGGGCAGCTGTCGCTGCTCAGCGGCTGGCTAATTGTTAATTGATGTGTGTCTAATTATGCCGCCAAAGTAGCCAGGCAATAAAAACAATCACAGCCACATGACAAGAGCAACAGCAACAACAACCTTCATGGGCGAGGCAAAGTTCTCGTATCGTGACTGGCCCCCGAGGCCGGTTTCAGTTTAGCATGAGCAGCGGTGCGGTGCGGTGTGTGGCGGGCACAGCTACGACTACCTGTCAATATTATTCATGCGTCGATTTCAATATCATTCTCATCGAAGTTCATCTGGTTACTTCTATTAAAGCTTTAAGAAACTTTGTTCTTTATTTTACTATTCAATGGAAGAGCACTTTTTGGTGAGCCTTTTTCATCCTTGAGCTGCGCTTTTCTTCCCCTCTCTCCCGCTTCGTGAGTAAGCATATCATACTCTAGAAATCTTTCTAATAATTCTTATGTGTTTATTTGTCCATTACTTTCAATCCTATTTGTAACTTCCATTAGCTGGCTTCGGGGGAATCTTCTAGACCTGCCGTTTCGCTGTCCTAGACTAGTTAAACTGAAGACCTTTCAACACATATGAATCAAAACTTTTAGAATATCTGGCATAGTTCATTTTTGACCCCTCAAATTTGCTTATAGGCCATTAGCACTGATTGTAACTACAATCTACAGAATTTCCTCCTTTATAACCATTGTCATAAAATCTAGTATGTGTTTGGTCTTAAATTGTTCTCAATCTGAGAAGTTATTCAACTATTCAACTAACGCAATTTGTATCCTTTGCATCCCTAGATCTTCCTTGCCCTAGAATGCCAAAATATTAATGACTTTATCGTTATTATTGATGGTTTATTGCTTTGGAGACCCTCGATTAATAGTTTATTTAAAAAGTATTATAAATGAATTCAAGACAAGCTTAATGCAAGTTTAAGCTAATATTATAGTTGTCATCCTTGAAATTTATTGGCCCTTTTTGATATTTTAGTTTTTTGAGATGACTTCCATTTCCCTTTCGTTCATGCCACCTTCAGCCAATTGGGTTTCTCTCCCTGGCTTGCAAGCATATCCTAATCTCTTCCCCAAAAAGCCAATGAATCTTTCAACGTTTTTCCTTGTTTTGGGGTTTCTTTCATCAGTTACTTAAGCTTTCCTCCAATACAATTATATATTAACTAAATAACTCTTTATGTTTCTTCGCAAACCCAATAAACTGATTACCACAATGCCCAGACAAGTTGCAATCAGAGGCAGCCTTGAGTAGTGAGTGGCCCGGAAACTAATTTCGCTTATGGAGAAAAGTGAGAACATCATTGTAATCATCGTGTTCGTCATCACACAATCACAATAGAACGCCCCGTGCGACACGCCTAAGCCGATTCTCGTTTAATTTGAGACCAAAGCGGAAAAAAAAGGGCTAAACCACTTAACACCCTAACACCCTAATTGTCAAAACAAAGCGCACACGAAACATAACACACACGAAACCATCTTGCTGATTTCCTAGACACGAAACCGCTCGCCCGTTCTTCATTGCCGTGCTCCTGACTCGATGGTTCAGGTTCAGGTTCAGGTTCGGGCCCCGGCTCTGGCTGAAACTCAGGTCTCAGTCAGTCTGGAGGGAAGGGCAAACAAAACTGGCTAAAGAAAATATTTTGTGGCAATTTTCTGAGAAGGCAAGCAAAACAAGCATACAGTGAGTAGTCGAACTGGAACTAGGACGAGCACGAAGGAGTCGAGTCGCAGGACGTGCGCTTAACCCTTCGCTGACATTTGAATAAATCTTGGCAACTTGTCAAAATCTGCGCGGCGTTGAATGAAAGGCAAGCGAGCATGGAAAAATTTCAGCTGTCGGTTATCGTGTGCGAAAAATCTAGTGTATAATAGGATAGGGATAAGGATAGGGATAGGGTGAGGAGGGGCTGTACTGGGTAGAGCTGGGCGTGCAGGTTTCGCATAAGGATGATTTTTCCTTTGGACGGCTTTGTGCGAATTTAGATGAACCGAGCTGAGATGAGCTCGTATGTCTGACATGGTCTATTGTAAGGCGTTTAAAGGAAATGGGATTGGAATTGGGATTGGGATTGGGTTTGGATTTGTGTTTGTGTTTGAGTTTGAGTTTCGGAATGCGATTGCGCTTGCGATTGGGATTGGGTCAGGAAGACTTGAGTTTATTGGGCTGCGGCTTTGTATGTGGAAACATGTGTTAAACAAGCGCCAGCAATGCCAAAAGCATGTAGCACGTAACTAATCTCCTCACTCTTTTCTTTCCAACCCGCAGAGCAAGCGGCCGCACGTGGCCAGGACTATGCCAGCAGCTTGGCCAATGCCAGCGGCGATGAGCAGTCGCCCAGCAAGACAGCAGTCGGCGCTGTGGATGCCACCAATAATGGAGCACATTTGGGCTCACCCACAGCCGGCAGCAATGGGCAGGCAGCCACAACGGCCACCTCCGCCGCATCCAGCAATGGCAACAGCATCTCTGGCGGCTCTGGCTCCGGTTCTGGCTCTGGATCCGGCTCCGGCTCTGGCTCAACGACCAGCCGCTGCTCACCCTCGGCTGGGTCGTCAGCCGCCGCCTCCGCTGTCGCTTTGGTACACGCTCAGCAGCAGCAGCAGCAGCAGAGCAGCCAGCCCACATCGCATCATCACGCCGCCTTGGCGGCCCATCAGCATGCAGCTGCCGCTGCTGCAGCTGCACATCATCATGCCGCTGCCGCGGCGGCCGCCCATCATGCACACCACGCCCATGCTGCACACCATGCCCACTCCCACGTACACGGACATGTGCATCATGCGCATGAGGCGGCATTTCTGGGCGCCGGCGCTGGCGCTGCAGCCAATCCCAATGGGCTGCTGGGCGCCCATGGCGGCGATGTGCTGGTCGGCCCCGGCGGCACTGGGCCCGGCGGCAAGAAGAAGAACAAGCGACGACACGGACGCACCATATTCACCAGCAGCCAGCTGGAGGAGCTGGAGAAGGCCTTCAAGGAGGCGCACTATCCGGATGTCAGCGCTCGCGAGCTGCTGTCCATGAAGACAGGCCTGGCCGAGGATCGCATTCAGGTGAGTTGCACACGTAGCACTGCAGTGGCACGTGACCTGGCAGCTGGCTGCTGGCCAGGATTTCCTTCAACCATTTTGTATTTTTATGGCCAGCTCGTAAAGCTGCCGTCCTGTTGTGGGTTTATGGCCGACAGGCGGCGACGCAAATCAAAGGCAGCTACGCTTTTGATTCTGGTTGAGTTGGTCCTTTCTCTTGCGCTGCTGCAGCACTTGGCAAGTGTTGCCACACTTGCCACACATAATGAGGCACACTGATTACATAATTACGAGTACACACACACACACACACACACACTCTCCCAGAGCAGCAGCAACATAAATGAAGTTAGAAAACGTGGCAAGCGGCACTCGCCGACACTCCAAACAGCAAGAACCAACGATCGACAGTCATCAGCCAGAAACCATCGAAGCCTTGAGCTTCTCCCAATCCCTACTGGCCTGGCCGGGTGCTGACTTTCACACTTGCAACACTTTCAATGGGGCAGGCAAACAGAATTGACACCATCAGATTTGCGGCAGGGGCAAAGCGGGCTATTCAATGGGTTACCCTTTCAAAACCTTAAAGCGCATTTTCATACCTGTCAACCAATGCCCGAATGTTGGATTTGAATTTGTAAATTAGATTTTAGCTCACACTTGCCACGCTTATGCGATGATCCTGTTCACAATGTGTTCAATCAATAAAGTACTTTAATCCCCGACAATTGATAGACTTATTATATTACCTGGTGAATGCTTTGATTACTGATTCCGATGCACAAACTTAACTCTAGCAGAAAGTGGCAAAAGCTAAAAGTGAATATCTCTGATATAATATCAGATGAAATTAAAAGCAATAACTATAATAACTACTAAAGCAGAAAGATGAAATAGGTAAATAAGATTACAAAATAAAAGACCATTCTCTAAAATTAGAGATTAAGGACACTCGTAGCTCAGATAAGTAATTCAAGGATTCCTAATAGGAGAACATTCTATCAAAATTTTAGACAGAAATTGGACTTACTCAACTAAGGGTTAGCTGGATATCAAAGTGATCAGAAATGTTGGAATTATATTTGAATGGTAAGGATAATGTAATAATCTCAAGCTCACAACGAAATCTACACTTGTAGCTCATTTTTGATTCAAATTGAAGGACGTCTTAGCTTTGCTAATGCATCCCCACATAGTACATGTTGGCCACTTGATAAGCCGCAAGATGGCGCCCAGGACATTTGCCCAAGGATGGCAGGGCAATAGGTAATGGGTAATGGCAGTAGCTCTGACTGCGGCCCACTTAAAGGGCTGCTTCAACGTGTAGAGGGGGCAATGATAAAAGGAGTGGAAGTATGCAAAGGATGAAGGGTGTGGAGAACTCAACGGGAGTCATCAGATGAAAACTCACCAAGTCAGTGGCCAAATGGCTGACTTTGACTTTTTAGCCTGCTCAAACAAGGTGGGGGTGTTTGAATGAATGAATGAATGAGCGAGTGAATGAATGAATGAGTGAGTGAGTGCGCAAATCAAATTAACAAGCACAATTGGCTTAAAAAAAGCGTAATACGCACAAGTAACTCGAAGCACATGCACTAACACACGCATACATTGAATAAATGTGACACACACACACTCAAACACACACACACACACACACACACACACGCACACACTTCAATTAAGTGCAAATATGGCGCAGCTGCGCACAGCTTGAAAATGCCGCTCGGGAATGGCAACGGGCGTTGAGGGACGACTGCTGCAGGGCCCGGCCGGTCTATGACGGGTGGAGAGGGGTGGGGGGATGGCTGGTAGGGGGTTAGAGGGGCTGGCAGGGATACAGCCTCTCTGTTCGCCGCGCCGAGGCAATCATTAGCAACAGCACGACAACGGCAAGAGCAAAGGATACGAATGCGAGTGCCACGATGAGTGCAGTTTGAAGGGGCGGGCGAGCGGGCGAGCGGGCGTTCGGATCGGTTTGGATCGGGGGGCGACGCGTCAACAACGGCAGCCATGCAAATTCATGCAGACAACTGCAACAAGCAACAACAAATCGAAGCCACCATTAAAAGTTCGCTCAGCTCTCGCAGCGTTCGCTCTCGTTGATTGTTTTTGTTTTTTTGCCTGCCGTTTTTAATTGCATTCCATTTTGTATATGTTCCGGTGTTCCTCTCTCACTTGTGTGTGTGTGTGTGTGCGTGCGTGCGTGTGTGTGTGTGTGTGTGTGCACTCTCGCCCCTGTTCTTGTTGCTTTTGTTTTTTCTGTGACGTTGTCAGCTTATTTTTGCACGTAGCTGCAAAGTAGAAAGAAATATGGCTGGCTGCCTGGCCGGGCGAAACATGTTTTCTGCTCGCTCACCAGAGCGTGCGAGAGCGAGCGCGAGCGCGAGTGCGAGCGTTTGAGAGCGCGCTCTCTTCTATCTGCGGCCGGCCCGGCAATGGCCGGCAGCTCAGAAGGCTTCACAATCAAGAATTTGTTGCTGTCAAGAGTCAAGCCTGGCGACAGGCGACAAAAGCGTCGACGCAGCTTCAGCTAACTTGCTAATGAGCTTATTAGCTTCCTTTTAAGTGCAAGTTGCGCCGTGTGTGTGCAACAGGGATGGCAGATACTTCCCAGTGGCCAAAAACTTCGGCGTAAAAACAACGCAAAAACAGAAAATGATTCAAGTGTCTCTTACGATGCTCGCTAAAGATAGCATTGGCGAGCCTTTTGCGAGCACTTTTCGGACATCGCAAAATAAATGTTTATTTTATTCTTATTTCAAATTTCAGTCTGTAAGCTTTACTAAAGAAAAATATCGCCTTCACTAAGATATGAACCATCCTACCTTACCACTGGGATATGCCTCATCATAATGAGACGTCAAAGATTTTGAAAACGAGGCCCGTTTTGCGAGCATTAAGGCGTATGTTCGCTAAATAGTCGCTTCTTTGTCCGCTGGGTTGCCCAATATAACTGCCTTCGGCTCAGGGATTCGCTTAACTGGGCTTCTGCCCACTGCCCCCGCCTGTCTGTATTACAGTGCTCCTGCTTCACTCTGCTGCTAATTCCACACACTCTTGTCCAGATTTTTGAGTACACTACACAAAAAGCGCAACAAAGTCTGCGCACAATACAAAAAAAAGCGCAAACAATTGGCAAATGCATTAAAAATCGCATTCGCAATGCACAAATTGTGCACTCCACCGCCTGTTGCAATTGCCGAGCCAAATACACAAAAGGATACTCTCAAAGGAAGTCGCACTGCACCGTCTCCAGCTCAAGGACCAATAATTTCGATTACTGTAATACACTTTGAGCGCAATTAGTCGCTGAGAGCGACTTTTAGAATCGAATTGTAATCGATACTAAAAGAAACCAGCCCATTGAGATGCTCTCAAATCATCATTTGCCTGCTGAAATTTCTTAACTTTCGCCACTCGGTGAAAAGACTTCTTCTTCTTCGTCTACTCGTTACTCACTACTCGCTACTCGCTACTCGCTACTCGCTACTCGCTGCTTGCCTACTCGGCATTATGCCTGCCAGCTACCCTCCCTGTTGGCTGCTTTCCCCCCTTCCTAATCGCCGCTGGCAAAGTGTAACAAATGCTTTGCATTCATTTTTGCATAATTTTCACTGCTCAGCCTCGTTTACACATTAATTATACACTTTACAGTGCATGCTCTGCCCTCCACCTACCCCCTGTCCATGCTCCCTACCCATTTTTGTATTTTTACTTTTTGTAATATTTCTCGTGACTGTTGCTGCGTTTTTAATGAGCTGTTAATACGCACACACAAACACACAAATACGCATGCAGAAATACTGTTAAATATGATTATGCATAATTATGTAATTAACATTTAAACAAAAGAGGTTATGGCTATGAAACAAAAGCCTTGCACAAATTGCTATTTGCATTTTGAAACAATACAAATAGTAGACAAAAACTAAGAGTGCTCTGGTCGAAAGTGCTCTACAAAGAAATACTCTGTACAAGGTGGATTGCAGTGAACTGTGATATGCTTACATAATTCGTTTTCAACCATTTTCGAGACATCAGTTGAGCCAATTTGTGTTTTGAAATGCTCCTGACCTGAGTGTGGTATTTGAGAATCTGCATACCAAATTTGCCAGCTCTAGCTGCTATGGCTCCTGAGATCAATGCGATCAACTAGATGACGCAAATGTTTATATACCCATATATGCTCGTGTTTCTACAAAAGTACAGCCTATATTCTTATATTTGTGGGTTGTTCTCGGTTTAAGCCAGAAAATACGTAGCTGCTTTAGAGTTATACAAGGTTTCGGAATTAAACAAGACATCCTTGATAGAGTATTCAGAGCAAATCCTGATAAACTGTATTCATTGCAATTAAAATAATCAAAACAAATGAAAACGTTACAGTTTGTAATGCAATTCCATGAAATAAACAATCGCCTTTGGTTTTAGAACACAAGTATTTGAATAATAGAATGATTCTTAGCAAATCACTTTTACTAACTTGGCTTAAGCTGACTTAAACGCAAACAAATATTCAGTTAAAGTCAGAAAACTGATTAATATGATTAATTAAAAGTACTATAATGATTTCAAATTGGGTTGCAGTTGATTTGTAGAGCTGATTGATGCCCTTTTAAGTCCTTTTAAAGGGTATATAGCTTACAGCTGATGTAATAATAATAAAGGAAACTTGCGCGTGCCGCACTTGTTGGCATTTGTCAACCCATCCTGCAACATGCCGATCCACATCTTCACTCTGCTATCCCGTGCCTCGTGCCTCGTGCCTCGTTCCTCGTGCCTCTTTCCCCTTGCCCCTTCCCCCGTCAATGCAGTGTAACAACAAACAGACCGGGTAACAAGTTTAACAACAAACAACAAGCACACTGAGTTCTAGGCGCATTTTAAAGAGTCATTTATCAACGCATTAGCAACACTGATTGAGTTTATCCCCCCGCCTAGGTGTGCTGCCAGAGGGGGGTGGGATGGGTGTTAAGTGTTGTCAACTCAAGCAGATTTAATTTGCCATGTTTTTTGCTACGATCTGAAGTGCAACAACAAACAACTAAACAACTGTAAATGCAAATGTTGACATCACACCAACAAGACACACCCCGTACACCCCACACACCCCGCGCACCCCCTTTGCCCACTGACTCCCTTGAAGCTCATACAGAGAGCCGCGTGGCAAGCAAATTTTAATGCGACCGCCGTCGACTTCTATTTTTATGGTCCACGGAGAATTGCGGCACATGCTGCAGCAACAGACATAGACGGGGACAGAGAGGGAGTGGGTGAGGGAGTGGGAGTGGGAGAGCGAGCAACCCTGGGAAAGAAAGCCCAAACTTTTCACAACAGAAGATTAAGTTGTCCCCAGGGAGGACGCATCCAGCGAGTCTCGAGTCTCGAATCTCGAATCTCGATTCTCGTCCTGTCTGGACGCACCCACTTTACAAGTTGTCTGTGAAATTGAAAATTGACCGTTTAATGCTAAAAGGAGAAACTGCTGGCAACATTTCGTGCCACTAATAAGTACTCGAAATCAGCGCGTGGCGCAGCATGCCAGGGGGGGGGGAAGGAGGGGAGGGCTTCGCAGGACTGTCAAGGACCCACGGTCCATCCTGCGTGACAAGTGCTCTGGCAAACTCTGTTAAATCGGCTCAGACGCGTTCATAGAACATCCGTCTCTCCCCGCCCTTGCACAAGTTGTTATTGCCATTGTTGTTGTTGTTGTTGTTGCTGTTGTTGCATTTAGTTTAATTTAATTAGTTTTGGCCGCTTTGCTGCACTCATACATATCCCTATTCCCCCATCCTGGCGCCAATTACTAACCCTGTCCTGCTGCGTTTGCCTCCTTCGCTTCAGCGTTTTGTGCTATTTATGCGTAATTATCGCATTTGTACTAATGAAATTTTAGCTGTTTACTTAGTGAAGTACACAACTGAGCGACAGCAGTCCTGCCAGGATCCATGTAATCCCCAAGGAACTCAGTCAGTCATTGTCACGCCAAGTCCAATCGGAAAAGGTTCTTTCAAACTTTGAGACACTTTAGAATGTTTTATTTTCTTTCAATATTTTGTATAATTCATTTATATTTAATAATGCAATGATAAACATTGAAAGGACAAACAGGATACGTTCCTGAGTTCATTCACGGGCAACGAATTGCTTCAATTCGAGGATGAAGTTATCGCGGGGGCGATTTTTTGAGTGGGGCACCTCCGAGAACAAGCAACCATTGGTGGGGAGAAGTTTTCAGTTTCCAGGCAAGGACATTCGGTTGTCCCTGCTGTCGATCAACGTACTCAGGGTTTCTGTTTAAGCAACATTCCATTATTTAATGAAAGTTCTTTTTTGAGTTTTCTGTGTAAAAATGTTTGTATTCCCATCGCTTTCGCTCACCTCCCCGATTGTTTCCTTTGTTGCTCATTAACATCGAGTCCTTAGATTACCGATGCAACCTTTTCACATGATATCCTTGCCAAACTGCACATTCTTTCAAGGTTCTGCTTCAAATGAGAAACGAAAATGAAAATCAAAATCAAAATGAAAATAAAGAAAAATCAAAGTTCAAGTTCAGCTCACAATTAAAGCACGAAGAACTGTAATTGAGTTCTGATTCCCAGACTCAGCTCATCTCACATATCTATTTTAATGAGCATGCGTATACCCTGTACTGGTAACATAATAGGTATGCAGAGTTCCTTATCCTCAGCTGAGAATAATAATAATCCCTGAAATGGAATCTTCGAAGCTCGAACTCTTCTATTTGTTTGATTCAAGACAGTCCATTATTGATCTGGAATACAAGATATTTATATTGATTGCAGCTTATGACAGTTTACACTCATTGTTTATGAAGAACTTGTTACCTTCTTAAGATATTCTATGGAATATGGCTTGCTTTCTTCTTGTATCGGATATTCCTATGTGATATAGTATATTTAGTAGTGGAAAATGAGAAACATATAGAATGAAAATGGAATTACGAATCGATTTGTTCTTTCTAGGGTGATTTGTTTTGAATAGGGCTTTCACTTTGGTTCTACTATTGCTGCAAACAGTTCGGGAAGACTTTGAAGATCGTATAAAGTGTTCCATTGAAATTGACTTTAGCTCGAAGCCTGTTGGGATTACAGGGTATTTTAACGCACAGCAAAGCAATAACTCATCACTAATGTTGACTTCTCTGATTGTGTGATTCTTGCAGGTCTGGTACCAGAACCGACGGGCCAAGTGGCGCAAGACGGAGAAGTGCTGGGGCCACAGCACCAAAATGGCCGAGTACGGGTTGTACGGGGCGATGGTGAGGCATTCGCTGCCGCTGCCGGAGACAATCATCAAGTCGGCCAAGGAGGACGAGTCTGTGGCGCCCTGGCTGCTGGGCATGCACAAGAAGTCGCTGGAGGCCGCCGAGCTGCTGAAGAGCGACGAGAGCGATAGGGAGACGCCGACGTCGGATGACACGAACACCTCCTACTCGGCGGGCAGCACACACAACTCGCCCATCTCCAGTTTCTCGATATCGCGTCTGCTGTTCGATGCGCCGCCGCCGCCAGCGGCGGGCAGCAAGCAGAGCAAGCATGCGGTCCATGCCGCCGCCCATGCCCACGCCCACGCCCATGCCCACATAGCGGCAGCGAATGCGGCCGCCGCAGCAGCCGCCGCTGCCCATCATCATCATGGCGACGCCGCTGCCGCCGCGGCAGCGGCCATGCATGCGGGCATTGCCCAGCAGCATCATCATCTGCACCATCATGGCCACGGGGGCCACCACGGGCATGGGCACGGGCACGGGCACGGGCTTGGGGCCCAGCCGGCGGCGGCTCAGCAGCACCAGCACCATCCGTACAACCAGCAGCAGCATCTGCACCACCTGCAGCAGCTCCAGCAGCAGCAGCAGCAGCAGCAACAGCAGCAGCAGCTGGCCGAGCAGCAGGCCGCTGCCGAGCGACGCCAGCAGCAGCAGCAGGCGCAGGCTCAGGCTCAGGCCCAGGCGGCGGCGGTGCAGCATGCCATGCACCTGCACCACCATGGCACCGCCGGCTATGCCGAGGCAGCCGTGGCCGCTGCCGCTGCCGCCGCGGCCGTTGCAGCGGCTGCCAACGCCCGCAATGCTGCCGCAGCTGCCGCAGTGGCCGCCGTTGCCGTTGCCGATTCCGAGCCGGACGAGGAGCCCGACGAGGACGAGGACATGGACAAGGATTGCGACAACGATGTGGATGCGGATGTCGATGCGGACATCGATGCGGACGTCGATGCCGATGCGGATGTGGATGCCGATGGCGATGGCGATGGCGAAATCGATATCTGTGACGACGAGGACGAGCCGCAGTCGCAGTCGCAGTCGCATCAGCAGCTGCTGCTCAAGGTCAAGCAGGAGCAGCAGGCGGCAACTGGCGGCGGTGGCGCCGCCGATAGCGCCAGCAGATGAAACATGTACATCGATGTGTTGTTCTAAGCCAGCCCCGACAGGGAGGGGTATGGGGGTGTGGGGGTGGCACGCAGACAACGAATCACTTGGGAAGCGAGGCAGGAAGTGTGTGTTCCAACTCGGCAATGATAATTTTCTAAGCATACATCTAATAAATTAATTAAACATATATCGTAATAACATTTTTTTTCATATACTTAAGGCACCTAACTAACAACAACAACAACAACAACAACAACAACAACAACAACAACAAAATACACCCAAAGTGGTTCGCATTCATTTTGTTTTTAAATATTCCATATGTGTGTGTGTGTTTTTTTTTTGGCATCCTGTAAATATGAAATTATTAAACAATTGTCTCGAAACGTTCGAATATTAACTTTAAGCCTGCAAAGTTTTTAAACAACAACAAAAATATGCTAAATGTGATTTAATTTAATTCTCAATTCTATTGCAACAAAAACAAATGGCAGCGGAAGGAAGGAAAAACGCTTTTTTATTGTTTAAGATGAAATGTATTTTTTTGTGTTTTTTTTTTTTGTTTTTTTTTTTACTGTTTGTTGTACCCAAAAACTACTCGTAATTTAACATTAAATTAGACCCGTATTCATCTTGTTCTCATCTAGACTTGTTCTGTATAAAAATGTAAATAGCGCACGCAATTCAATTTTAGCAACAAAAACATAAATGATAGCAGAAAGTAGCGCACTGCTCGGCCAAGCCGAAGACTGTATACCCTTGCAGTAGCTTGCTGTCTCATTTGACGTTCTTACCTGCCCCAATCTGAATACAGTCCATTCCGACTTACGTACTGCCTGCCATGCAACGAGCACAACTGTACCTCATCCATTCATTCTCAACATATTTATGTAATAATATTCGCTGCAAGGGTATGCACAGATGAAATCAAACAAAACCACAAGAAATACACAATGAACGCTATTCAAATCGAAGACAGCAGTTGCATTTGCATCAGAAACAATTGTTGCATACACGTGACGAAATTAGTTGTTCATTCACGCAAATGCAACAAATGTAAATTTAATTCTATTCAATTTTGTTTTTGTTTTTGTCAGCATACTCGAAATTGTGGCACGGCAACAAGCAAATTGAGATACATTAACAAATTGTGTAATAACGAGTAATAAACAAAATGCAGATATACCATACATATATAAAAGTTAGATGAAATAAAATGGAAAACCCAAATACATAATTCATATGCAATGTGTTTTTATTTAAAGGCTGAATTGGAGTAGATTTTCAATATGCAATCTGCCTTCGAAGTTCCCCTGCGAGTTCAGGCTCACATATAGCTGGCAAGCCTTTGCCACAGATCCTTGCCGGAGTGAGTTATGTGGCAGCCTGCTAGCCATTGATTGTCAAAGTCTTATGAGATAGAGATATACAAATAGATACTGACAATGAGCATAAGGCAGAGACCGTAACAGTTATAATACCATAGGCAGATCAAGTTTGATTCCAATTTCAGATATCTTTCCCCATTTTCCCGCAATTCGATAAAAACATTTTTTATACACACATCTTTAAAGATAAAGCTTTGAGATTTTGCATGTACAATACTTTGGTCACTCTTAATCTACTGTACAAATTTCAAGTCGATCGAATAATAAACACGGAAGTTATCTGCAAAAGAAGATTCAGTGCTGCAGCGCGGAGGGGAGAATCAGCACAGCCACCACTTAAAGTGCCTCGCTTGCGCTGTCGCTTGTATGTGTAAGTGTACGAAGATGCGATCGGAAATTTTCGACCTGGGTACAGGGAGTTTTGTAGTCGGGTATACTCGACTATACCATTCTTACTTGTTTTTTAAATAATCTCGACACATCATAAATTGAGGGTATACACCAACATGTGTACCAAGTTTGGTTGCTTCAGCTTCAAGGGTGTTCCCTTCGGGAACATAGTATAAAAAGAACACATATTCCCATTGTCAGTTGCCCCGCATAGTATATTACAAAATTCTTTTTAAGAGTCAGCATATCAAACTTATTCTCAATTCCACTTACCTTTGAATAGTATATCCACATGGATTTCGATAAGTTTACATTGGTGTTCTGAATATCAAAGGAAATAACACTTATTCCCCTCGCGGCATACCGAATACTTAGCCCATTTTAGCCCGAATTCATTTTAAAAGTCAGCAAATCAAAGTTATTCTCAATTCCACTCACTTTTGAATAGTAAATCTACATGGATTTCGATTAGTTTTTGTAGATGTTCTGAATATCACATGATTTTCCTTCGATCAGTTTTTGAATCGTAACAATGCACTTTCAGGGCTGTCATCTTGTTTCGAATCTTGATCACATGGAATAAGTTTGATCGTTTTCACAAATTTCTGTTAACAGTTAACTAATTTCGTGTCATATATGTTATTATAACTTAACAATATTCAATTCATTTGTGATAATTGCCATTTATCACTAGCAACTGTCAGTTTCCTAAAAAGCGCAAAACATTTTCATAAGTCAATTCATGCACATAAAAATTCATTTCTGTGCACAGAGACCGAAAATAAATTCAAATTTATGCTTTGAACTTAACGGCTAACTCGAGTATAACAGTTGCGCAGCGCCATCTGTGATTCATTATTGCGTGCAAGGTCTGGCAGCACTCGAAATGTGCATGAACTTTTACACATAGCTGGCGCCACAGTGTAACCGCTGAATAATAGATGGCGCCAGCGGTACATTTGACTTTCTTGCAATGCAAAATTACTGCATCTCTACTATATACATAAAATGTAATATTTTTAATGAAGGCTTGGTAAATAAAATTTAAAAATACTGAATATGTAAGAGATTCTTTAAAAAAAGAAATACCTTTGCGCTGTCAGCGCTGGGATTTGATTGACGATCCTAAGAATATTACGCGCTGACTTTGTTGTGTGCTGAAAGAATCGCCGTGTGATGTTTGGAGATTGGTTGGCGTAGTGTGTTGAGTTGCGCGTCGTGGAAATCTCTCATAGATCGTGAGTTCGAACACACCATCGCCTGCCTCAAGTGTCTCCTTTCTTTCACCCACCAGCTATAGTTTACCCCTATGCGCCACGCGCCGTTTGTATACTATTACAAATGAGTGTGCCAGTGTATTAAAAATACATTTGATTTCTAGGGGAGATTAAATTCTCTGAAGGAAGCCGAGAAAAGTCGTCGAATTAATTTCTAGACTCTCGGTGCCAATAAGATGAGAAACACTTTTTTTTTTCTCTCTCATCTTTTGGTTTTGTTGTAGCCCAGCTAATAATACACCCAGTTAATTTGTTTTTAATTTTTCTACAGTAGAGCTGGCCAAATATCGCTAGTATTTTGATGGTTTTAAATGATAATCACTATCAATAGGTTTCTTTGATAGTTCTTAGACAAAATCTTGAAATAACTTTAGTCTATCATTAAGCAAATATTTATTAAATTAGCTTTCATTGTTAAATTGTATCTGTTTTTAATAAATATCTTAAACTTAGCTTAGTTTTCTTTAATTACTATATTTTAATCGTAGAGTCTTTAATTATTTTATTTTAGCCGTAGAGTCTATTCAAAAATATACAACTTGTATAAAATTATATTACATTTTATTTTATTATAATTTAATAGTAGAGTCCATTCAAAAGTAAACAACTTCTTACTATATAACTGTTAGAGTGCATCTGTAATCGTTCGATATTACAATCGATAGATTCGATAGTTTTAGCGATCACCATCGAAAGAATCGAGTGGTGGCAAGATCGATGTTCTGCCATCTCTATTTTGCAGCCTTGAAATTCGAATAAAAAAATAAATATAAATGTTGAGTGTCATTTTCATTTGTTAACTTTGGCAAAATAGCAAATAAATCAAATTGACGATGCCAAGGCCCAAGGGACGTAGATACTTCCGCGCTGCTGACGCACTATATTGATATATGTATATGTTTATAGACTCGTATATGTATATAGTATAACTAAATCTCACTGACTGCCTGACTGACGGGGTATCAATGCACAGAGCAAGCCCTAAAAGGTGGGAAACTGCATTTTTACAGAAGTTTCCTTTAATGCATGACGTAATTGCAAGGGAATTTTGGGAAATACCGCCCAAAAGTGTGGAAAAGGCGTTGCAAATTATTTTGCTTATCACTAGCTCGACTCCTTTTAAAGATCTACACAAAATATCATTTGGCACATATTTCAGTGATGTTAGTAAAATCCCCGGCGGAAAAATCGTTTCCAAGCGTTGTATGGTCAAAACTGAAAAATTATATAAACATGGTGCTCACAGAGCTAGAAAAATCCACTCAAAATAGGCGGAAAAGTTGTGGAAAATGGTGGCAGGCAGCCTTTTTGACTGATGTGCTTGGCTTTTAAATCATTTTCCAATCATTTTTGCTGACATAAGAAAATCCCCCCAGAATGGGCGGAAATTTGTTGAAAAACCTTGGTATTTGATTGTTTTCGTTACGATTCAACCTGCCTTGCCGGACAACGCCGGTGTAATTTCAGCTTATAATATATATGTTATATATGTATCTCCTGTGACACACTCTCACACACACACATACACACACACACACACACGCTAGAGATGCGTGCGTGCGCCACCTCAAGTGCGTGGGCCTGAGCCTCTTTGGCCAGCTGCCAGTTGAATGGCGGCGCGGTTAGGCGGCGGCAGTGGGGGCAGGGTAATCTCTGACATTAAATTGGACCGATCTGGTTGCGTGCCATATATTCGAAATGTGCTTTGCGCTTCTTGACGAGATTAGAGGGCAAGGCAACATGAAACACAGTACGCAAAATATCAGAGTCAATAAAAACTCATAATTAGCCGCAAAACAATTTGAATAGTTTGATTTATATATGATTTAAATTTGGAATAAATATATTGAAAGCCAAATACATTTACATATGAATAAGATGATATTTAGCCAAGTTTCGAACCGATGCTTGAAAGTCGCATGAAACTTGAAGCTTCAGCCTAGTTTGAACGAAGCTTTAAGCTTCTCAACTAGCGGAGACTCAGACCTATAAGTGGAGAGTAATCAACCGAATATTATCCTTAAGTAACTGCAGGACTCATGATCTGGCGGAGGTGGAAAAGAAACAATCGTTAGTGATAGTTGGAAATATCGATAGTACAATCGAAAAATTAGTTACTATAAATAAATTTAATTCTACTATAAATACTTAAATAATAGAAAAAGGGAAATTAGATGCTTAACCCAAAATTTATAATAAAAAACAAATTCGTTATGGGAATTATCTCCATACAACAAATAGTAAATAAATCAAATTTAATTTAATATATTCATTCATGAACAACATTTTCCGTATGTTTAATTAAATATAATTAGTATTTCCTAAATGTAACTTTTTAATAATATGAACAAGACTTATAAGCATTTCCGTATAAACATTTGATTTAGTAAAGCGACTTCAGTCATTCGGAATCGAGTTTGTCAGCTTTTCCAAATTCCGAAAACGATTGAATATTCGGTTTGGATTGTTTTTTTTTTTTTTGAGGCAGATTAATCTTAACTGTTTGGGGATAACTATAAAGCAAAAAACGATTTCAATTCTATTCGAAAACAGGAAAATCACAAAGGACAACGATTGGGAATGAAAATTAATCAGAAATGAGCGCAGGCTAGATTATGAATTTGTTTAAATGAATTTTCAAAGTTAGCAAACTGACTTGACTTCAATCATAATAAAATGTCAATTAAGGATCTACTTAAAAAGTCATTTCTATAATTTGCTCCTTATATCCTATGTTAAACAACATATGTATAAACTAAACAGGAAGTCCAAAGAGATTGAAATGAATAAATAAATAAACTGTAATTCGAAACGACATTAGTCTAATTTTGAGATTATCGATTGACTTGCATTTTTGTAGATACATTGATGAAATTTGGTGAGTAGCTATGATGTTGAAAAAGTATCTATCACCAAATTCGAGCATTAGTTAAACATTTTGAGCAACTTTCATTCATATTTTGGGTTCAGGGTCTGAAAAGAAGAGTGCTTCGAACATCTGTGGCGCAGAATTACGCTATTCGAATAGCCTAAGAATAAAGATGCGATTTGAGCAAGTGCTCGACACTTGCAACGCCTGTTCGACAGTGCCCCGTGCGGCTGCCGCTGTTGCAGGCTGACTAATGCGCCGAAATGTTGGGAAAAATGGCTTTTCTTCAAAACTGAAATGAAAAATGTGCGGCACATGCCGCTTATTCATACACAGCATGTATGAAATAAAAACCAAAAATCAAAAATCAAATAATAATAATAATAAAAAAAGAGAAAAAAAAACAAAGCCAAGAGCCGAACCGAGCAAAATCGACAAAATGGTCCGCAAAGTGTCAAAAATGCGTCAAGATCAAAGCGGGCAACAAATTTCACCGCCAGTTGGCAAATGCAACGATAAATTGGCCACAGCAAGCACACACACACACACACACACACACACACACACACACACACACACACACACACACACACATGCATACACATGATGGTATTATTTTTTGGGAAGAATTCTTTTTCTTACAAATTGCAATTTGTGTTTGTACAAGAAATTTGCTGCCTGCTGTTGCCATATGTCCTATAAGAAACATGTTAAGCTGTTGCAGCTGACTAGTACCGACTGCTGTATACTCTGCTCCCAGTGTGATCCCTTTCATTATGATTTGCATCTTTTTAAAATGGGTAATCAATAGCAATAATCATTATTTACGGTCTCTGGTGTTTCTGAATAGCAAATGTCCATTAAATTCTGCTTTTCTGCATAAAGAATTGCCGACAATCGGGCTATCGATACTATCGATAGTGTCATCGATACTTTGGCATCACTACGGACTAGGGCATGCACGAACATGCAAAATGAAGTTTGTGGCTCTTGCACAAAACTAATACACTCTGTATACCTATAGGAAACAGAGCATATGCCCATAGTACAGTTTCAGTTTGATTCTCCTTTCTCCTTCTACTTAGCTCTTTCTCCAGTTTTGCGGGTGACTCAAAAGTGAAATGCCTTTCCATCGCCTCCTTGTTTGTCTGTGTCTTTGTGTTTGCCTTGGCACTTGGGTAACTTGCCGCTCCACTGCACACACGCACGCACACCCACACACGCACACACACACACACACACACACACACACACACACATTGACACACGTACAAGAACAGCTGGCAATTGCAATACTTGGATGGGTTGGGTGTAGCGTGGTGGGTGGTTAGGGTAAGGTTGATGCAACATGGGATCCGTTTAATGCATTTAAATGGGCTCTATTATCGAGTTGGCAGGACTGCTAAGAAATGCCATATGGCAATTCTGACAGCTGTCAATTCAAATCGAGTGGCAACCCTGCGCCTGACTAAGCTGTCAAGCCTTTGATGCAACTGTACCGCTCAGCAATTCGGTTAACTCAACTGTTAACTGATTGAATGCTTTGAATTGTTACCATATTTCTTCTGCCACTTATGGATTTCAGCTTTCGCCAGCCTGTTTTCGAGTTATTCCTGATTTTAATACGCATTTCATGTCCATTTTGCTATTATTAGAAATAAAATATTTATACACTCCGTCCCACCACTTGGCACCCTCTCCGCCTCAGTGCCATTCGCATTATGCAAAGAAAAAATAGTATAAAACAATAATCAAAACATTTTAAGCGCCACTCAAGGCTGACGAGTCAAACCCCGGGGCCAAAAGGGGGCCAGCGTATTAGTTGGGCGTGTGTCTGGGGCTGTGGGGTGGGAGGGGGTGCTTGGGAGCTACTATTCAGTTCTTTCCGCCATGTGGACTCACAAATGCCCTACAATCTGTGTACGAGGCTATAACAACAACAAGCGAGACAAATTAAACAGTAATAAAATGCTGGCTGGGTCAGTGTATGGCCTAGGGGGATGGCAGGGGGCGGGGGCATGGGGTAGCTCTACATACAAAATAAACAAATGACAGGCAACAAATTGTAGAGCTTCGTAATTTTTATTATTTGTTGTCTGTTGTTCTCTGCATACCCTGTAACATAAATTGGCCAGAAAGGTGTGTGTGATCGTAGAAACTAGAAATGCTAGAGTAAGCAAATTTGGTATGTCGGTTCTTATATAGGATAGACAGCTAATGCATGTTTCAAAAATGCCTGCATATAGCTGAAACTGATTAAAATGATCTACAAAAATGTATGTTACAGGCGGAAAAACAGAGATTATATTGATGGTCTTAATTTCTCCTCATTATAGTTAATTTTATTCAATATATCGATAGTCTTAAATACATAATTGCATAATCAATTACATTTTTATAATAATTACATTAGTTTATTTAGTTTTTATTGATATTTGCCATGGAAATATGTCTCCAACTGAATATTTTGTAATACATTTGTTAAACTAATTTATTTCTGGTGTATATCTTTTATAAAATCATGATAATTATAAATAGTACTATATATCGAGTATCGATGTTTTCACTATCGAAAGCAAACGATTGCTGACCCATCGCTATCTTGGAGACTCTCGATATTGAAGATTTATAGAGCTAAGGTCAGTAAATTTGGCATGTAGTGCCCTAAGTACATCATGAACATAATGTTTTATTAAGACTTGTGATATTTCAACAGACATCGAAGAAAAGCATTAAAACAAATACAACACTTTAAATTATCAAATCCAAAAAGCTCCTTGGCTGTTTATGCAGGGTATCTGCTGGTCGAGCAGCCTGAAGTAGAACACTGTTGTTTATGTTTTTGTTGCCAGCGATGCTGGCACTCATTGTTGCTATTGTGGCTCTCTTGCTATAGTTTTGATTAATTAATTTCCTGACTAATTCCTGCACAATGCGCGACACGCTGGAGCCACAAATGTGCCAAAAAGATAGAGAGAGAGAGCGCGTATGAGAAAAAGAGAAGTACAAAATTGTGAATAAATTGCAAAATGTTGTTTTTTATGGCATTTCGCATTATTTTCCATTTTTTACTCCCTGTACCCATAAAATGGGTAAAAAGGGGGTATTGGATTTGTGCAAAAGTATGTAACAGGCAGAAGGAGACATCTCCGACCCTATAAAGTATATATATTCTTGATCAGTATCAAAAGAGATTTCGATTTGGCCATGTCCGTCTGTCTGTCCGTCTGTCCGTCCGTCCGTCTGTCCGTCTGTCTGTCCGTATGTATGAACGCAAGGATCTCAGCAACTATAAGAGCTAGAGACACCAAATTTGGAATGTAGGTTCGTGTATAGCGGGAGCAGGTCAAGTTTATTTTAGATTTGAGATATCTCCCCCGTTCCCCCGCTATTCGATAAAAACCGTTTTACAGTTACAATTTTCAAGATATAGCTTTAAGATTTGGCATGTCCAGTACTTTAGTCCCTCTTAATCTACTGTCCAAATTTCAAGTCGATCGGATAATAAACACCTAAGTTATTCACGAAAGAAGATTCAGTGCTGCAGCAAGGGGAAGAAGAAGCACAGTCACAACTTAAAATGCCTGGCTTGCGCTGTGGCTCGTGCGTGTGCGTATCTGTGTATGTATGTGTAAGTTAACGAAGATGCGATCGGAAATTTTTGACCTGGGTACAGGGAGTTTCGTAGTCGGGTATACTCGACTATAACATTCTTACTTGTTTTCCTTTTCTTTTTGTTGCCTTTTTGGCATTTTGCGTGTCACGAAATTCGCATCAACTTTTCAACCACTAAGTAACTTTATTAGCGGGCTCAGATTGAAGATAGCCGCAAACGACAGAAGGCATGGTGAGGAGGCAGGGGGGGGGGAGGGGGAGTGGGTGGACAATCACGTGCCCCTTTTTGGAGGGGCAGAGCAGAACAACAAAAGCGAGAGCGCTTCGATCAATGCCTTCTCGGATTGCTAATAGCTAAATTACATATTGCGAGTGTTTATGCAAACTGTGTAGAACCCATCAATCAACGGAGGAAAATTAAACGAGCTCCGCATAACTTATTAAACACGATTAGAGCTATCAAATCAATAATTAAATTAAACACTATATAGCAATTATTTTTCAAATATTTACAAAACTCAGCCTTTTTATAGTATTATAGTGGGATACGAATGAAAATTGTGAACAAGGTGGAATTGAAGTGAGTTTTATTTATACAAATGAAAAATTGTTTATTATGAATCATAATTTATGATGAACCCAAAGATACATTCGTTGAAATACAACAAGGAAGATATTCAGGACTGAACTGGCTTGTTGGAAAACTAAAGAAGACGAATATTTGATAGATTTGCGGAATTCAGAACAGCAACATTCAACAACTAGCAAGTTCGATTGTGAATGATTTGATCAGGAATGGGTCTGGGAACAGTCTTGATCAAATTATGGGCTTAATCATGCACTTCCAATAGTATCGATAATTGGAAAACAATCGATACAATCGATTAACTGTCATTGACTGTTTTCTAGCTCAAGTATAGTAGTATATCTTTAAACTATAGATTTCTGGGCTTTATCATGCATTGCCAATAGTATCGATATTTGAAAAACAATCGATACAATCGATTAACTGTCATTGACTGTTTTCTAGCTCGAATATAGTAGTATATCTTTAAATTAAAGATATCATCTTATAGACTTGTATAAATTGGTCAATGTTATTCTATTGTTTTATGGTTCTTGGCATGTTGTCGCGCTGCATGCGTCAGCGGCAGCGTCCGCATCAGTCAATAGCTAAGAGTCAACAGTGGCTCAATCCATTGCGACGAGGCCTTCTGCCGTCGCAGACTGATTGGCTGGAGATTCAGTGGCTAAAAATAGCACCCAGATCGCTGATGACTAGCTGGCTGCTGTTGGCGCAAGGGGGCAGGGGAGCAGGGGAGCAAGGTGGGGGGGGGAGGGTATCGTGTCAAGGGAGTGTCGAGGCAGAGGCATCACATCGATAAGCACGATGGTTGATAGTTGCAAGCAGCGCTTGGCAAATGTGCGAGAGAATATTGAATTGTAATTGAATTGGCAGTGCCTGTCGCACTAACTGAAAGATCAAACAAGTGTGCGCAAACACACACAGCCCACACACACACACACACGAGAGAGAGAGAGAGAGAGAGAGAGATAGCGAATGCTTCTATAAATATTTGCCCAACTAACCGGGTGTCATGGATATTATTGACGACGCTTCGTTGACTCATGCGCAAATAACTTGGCTTATTAGAAATTCAAAGCTGTTCGCCTCCTCTCTACGCTGTCCCTCTTCAACCCCTCCCTCGATTGCTAGCACCCCCCGATGCCCCGTTTGGCATGGAGTAACATAAAATCAGCGTCAGTTTTGGTGGCGTCCGAGCAGGGACCGTTTGTTTGTGGAATAGGGGGAAGGGGGTGGCAGGGGCCATTCACATGCAAATGAGCTTAATCAAAAACGGAGCTGCCAATCGCCATTGGAGCCAACTGTTGAGCGGCTTTAGGCCAACTCAACTATGCCAACCGCTGGGCGCTGCCTTGGGCATTGAGGCGGAATGGGCGCGGTCTGCGGTGAGGTGCTAATGAAAAAAGCAAGACAGTTTAATCACAAAATATTTCAATTTGCATATAAATTATTATTGTTGTTGTTGTTTTTTGTATTTGTTGTTTAACAATTTCTATGTGCACAGTTAACAGACAAAAGCCCAAAAATAATAATAACAAAATTAAATAATCAGCTTAGATTTAATTTTTGTTTGTGTATTAATTTTTGTCATTCGTTTCTCCTTGCTTTCATCTGTGCGGTTTCAAAATGTGCGCAAAATTCATTAAAAACAAAAGTCAAACTCATTTGCATCGATTTAAAGGCCATTTCAAGCGTGGGCGTAGCAGAAGCTTTCAAATATCCAAATAAAACAAAATAAATATTATCGTATGTGTATATAATATTTATATCGCCTGACCAAACTTGTTTGTGCATAAAACGCGATAGTTAACGAGAAAGTTTCTTAAATTTGCCTCGGCTTAACAAAAGGTAAGTCAACTTAGTCTTCGAGTGGAAAAACCAACTAAAACAACTAATAAAAGCATTTAAAGGATACAATTAACTGCCAGAGTTGATGCATCGGAATATCGATTTATGCTTTTTCTCCGCAGCGATCCTTCTGCTTTAGTTTTCAAATGTCTTATTCCCGAATTCCCATATTCACATAATAATCTTTCTCCTCAGATAGCTTTGTCAAAACGTAATACGGATATTCTATATAGTCTTAGATAATATTCTGGCAAATGCTCTTCCCATGTTTCCAACTGATTTAACTTTGATGATGCGAATTGTTTGATTCCTCATGTATTTTTCTCTAGATTAATCAATCATTTTAGTAGTAAAAATAAAAGTTGTAGAAAAAAAACAGAAAATTAAATTATGATTATGAAAGAACAATTTTCGATATACGAAATTTCGATTTTAATTGCGAACATCAAATTTATGAACATTTTAAGACTGATTCTGAAGCTTCTAAGCTATAATCACTTCTATGAGGAATAAAAATAGGTATTGCATTGTTCTTAAAACTGAATCTGCATTGAAAGAAACTCATTTACTCGTAGATAGCTCATGGTCAGTATCACGTATACGCACTGTCTGACAATGAAAGCATTTCGTTGAAGTGACGCAGCAGGAAGAGGCCCAAGAAACAGACCTACGATTTGTTATAAAAAGAGTCATGATTTAATGCACAACAATCTAATCGCCATTGACTTTTGATCGTTGAGTCTCCCCGGAGGCACCACAAGCCCCCCCGTCAACCCAGGAGGTACTTCCATAGTAAATCGCGAATATCAAAGCCGCTGCTATTGGCCAGCGATAGGCAGTCAGTTCACCAATACCCGGACAGGGCCAATGCTGAAGCCACGAGACCCGAGACCCGACGGCTCCATGGCTCTGCGGGATCTTTGTGATATATATGTAGTATATGGGGTCTATGTCCAGTTTGTCGCAATGTTATAATTAGCAATTACAGCTGAGCATTTGCCAACGGCGCCGACGTTTTTATCTACACGGGGCGCTTATTATTTATTGCCTTTAACTATGCACATACATAGTTGTTATTGTTGTTTTTATTGCTGTAGCGATCGCGAGCAAGTATCTTGAATTTATTAGTTAATTCAATTAAGTAATTATTGCTATTTTCGCCAAATGACTTCACATCGTCAGCCGAACTACAAACGCTCGTCGATCATCGTCGGCTGATCGCTTCGGTTGAGCGATCGCTGTCAACCCATTGGTCAGTTAGTTTAGCGGTGGGTGGAGCTAACAGATCTCTGAGTCATGCCATCTACGTTGTCTACTTAAGCTGATCCTATTGGATCCTATGCTTACCTATCTTTCCACCCTTAGCTCATTTTGAAAGATCTATCTATCACAGATCAACTCCTTACATTGTAAACTCTCCCTTTCTCCTTGGTCTAATTGTATTGAAATTGATACAATGGGATCCTTTATTCTTAGAGTATGTTTACTCACTTGGTTATTTTTGAAAGATCAATTATGTTTTGGATTCTCCCTTTCTATCTTATGCTCTTTTGGTTGTCTACCTATATTGAAGATCCGTTCACATCCTTTGAGCCAAGTCACCTTTTTATCCATGCTCATACGTTCCTTACCCTGGCTAATTTTGAAATATCTCCTTTCTTCCTTTCGATCTTATATTGCTCTGAGTCAGGCTGTCTACTTAGCCTACTTTGATTTAAGTTGATCTTAGGAGATAGTATGTTTTTGCTCACCTATTTCTTCCCCTAGAAAGATCTATATTGCACATAAATTATCATTAGGTGGTAATAATCAATTGTAAATTATCCTATTCAATCTTATATTGATCGATAATTTTCCAAAAACTCTTAAGTTTTTAAAGATCTTCTACAACAATAGATCTTCTGCTATAGGAATTAATGTTGCTGTATCAAAAACTCTGTGTGCCTGGTTTCTAAAATATAACTCACAGGCTATAAATACCACTCCCTTAGATAAACCAACCCAGACTATACTCACTCGACAATTTTCTCTTATATTACTGGTATTTTTCTCGCTTAGTTAGTTTCCAAGATCTGACTCACAGAACTACTATCATGCAGCGTGCATATTATTATTTTCCGATTCTATAATTTATCTCGTGTAATTCGCATAGGTTTTGTCTTGGCTGTATTTGCTTTGGGCAACCTCTGACATATCACTTCCGCTGCCAGCAGCGTGTCAACCTTGTAAGCTTCTGTACAGTCATCCGTAATTTGCATATGTCTCAGTCAATGTTCTTAAAATAGGTTGCTAAAAGAGCTGACACCATATAATCCAGTCGAGCAGGGCCTGACTAGAGTGCTGAAGTTGAAGACCTTCGTGGTTTCTAAATATTTAAGCACCTTTTTCTAAGTAGCTTTTAATCCCCCCGAAGAGAACCTTTGAAGTTAAGATACCTCAGCATCGGTGTAATAACCAAGCATCTTTCGAAACAGGTTGCCTACATATGTCCATTCTAGCATCTTTCGAAAGCTGCTATCTTTCGAATAACCTGGCATCCTTCAGTTACCCTTGTTACCCAACAGTCACTCAAATAGTATCTTTCAAATACCCTACTATCTAACAAATGCCCAAGTATCTTTGAAAGTACTCAATTATGTTTTAAAGTACCCACGTTTCTCCTCAATAGTAATAACCTTTTGCTCTTGTCCCAAACGGAACTTGCATCTATTCCAATTTAAGAGAATTGTATCTTGTGCAAGGCTATCTCCTGGGGCTCTCTCAACGTGGATTCGCTGAATCCAGTCATCTAAAGTCACCATCGTCGTTGTTATTGTCGACCCTGTTGTTGCCGCACAAATGTAATCTTTATTTAATTTAAAGTTCACTGATAGGTTGAGGATATGATTCATTTTAATTGAGAACATTCCAGAGCATTTCAAATGCTGTTACAACCACACACATAACAAGCCCCAAACAGGGGCTGAGTGCCTCCCAAAAGGGGCAAAGGGGGGTAGATTTAAGCATTTCCATGCTCGCAAATAGAGCGCCCAAAGTAAACCAATGGAAGGGACAGTTGTGGAATATTTGCCTGCCTTGTCTGGAATACCTTTGAGCCCCTCTAACTACGCCACTGTCTGACGTATATTTGAACCTTATCAGCTGCTTCAAGTACACTTCCCAGCTACTACATACGAGCGTTTAAGTGCGAAGAGGTTCTCTCTATATGTACATATGTCTGTGCCGGCGAATATCAAACGGACCGATCTGCTTGGATTTGAGACGCCTCACAGGACAGGAGCGCGGTGGAGGTGCAAGTGGGAGTGGAAGTGAAAAGTGGGAGTGGGAGTGGAGCCAGTGACAGGGCAGCTTGGCTTTTAAGTGGCATCCCGCGCATTTGTTGACGCCATTAGCCACATGCCGAGGGCCAAATCACATACGCAAATATGCGCCTCCCCCAAAGCACAGTTTTTGGATATGGGGTGGGGGCGCTATTGGTGCAGTGCGGGTGGGGGTAAGGCTATGGTTCCTTCCTTGCAAATCGTGAAACAATAAAACGAAAAAGGAAAAAAAAAACATTTGTTGTTACCTTTAATAAATAGGCGACAGGCGGTGCGCAGTGAGTGGGGAAATGGAAATGGAAATGAAAATGGAAATGTCCTGTGCCGTCCTTCGAGTGTTTGAATTAATTGCGTAGCGCACGCCCGGCTGGCGACCAGCAACGCCTCAACTCAACTCAGTTCAGTTCAGCTCAGCTCAGCTCAACTCATCCCGGCCCGAACCCCCCAAGCTGCTGCCCGGACAACCTACCTACGCCCCACACAATAAATGAGTTTATGTCCTAGTCCGGCGCTGGCGTCGCCGGCATATCCGCAGTCCGCAGTCCATAGTCCGCAGTCCATAGTCCTCGCAGTTGAAACGCGTGTTGCTTTTCGAGTACATAAAACTGGCGCCAGCAGTCTGCGCACAAAATGGCGGCCCACTTGGCCTGGGGCTCCAGCTCCCCAGTACCAGCTTTAGCTGCCCCAGTCCGTACCCCCCGCAACCGCCGCCCACCGCTTTATTATACAATCGTAATTTCGTATCGTAAAAGCGGGCGGCGAAAAATGTCGAAGAAAGTTTTTCATGTTGCGTGCAGGACTCTACTAGGTCCCTGGCTCCGGGTTCCAGCTCTGAGTTCGGGCTCTGGGTACTCGGTTCTGTGTTCTGGGTTCTGAGTTCTGGGCTCGGTCTCTCCGTTTTGGGGGTAGTTGAGTCGCATTCATTTTGTGGCAGACACAACCGCACAGCTGGCTAGAGCTCCTGCCCCCTCTCCCCGGCTACCAACATTCCTCCGGGTGGAACGCACAAGCTGGTCAAATATTCAATAGCGACAGATTGAACAATTCAAGGCGTTAATTTACAGCGCTTAGGATTCATGAAATAATTACGAACCTATGCAAACAGTTTACACATATGAAAGCCGTTCTCAGGCTGAATTCTGTAGGAAATCACAGCTATCGACGAAACATCTTAAAGGAATTATCTTTAGGAAACAGTCAGAGCTCTATTAGTATAATGTTCAATATATATTTTTAGCTTAGTCTGTTCACAGTATTTTGAAGGCTTCCCGCAGTCACAATCATCATTCTGAAATTAATCGATATCTTAACACCCTTAACTTTCATAAGCAATTGGCTTTGGTTCTATAGTTTTTGATGGCCTAATATCTTGATTAGTAATACAAACTAATATTTCTGAAGACTATCAGGTCTATCGATGGTAGCTCTATCGATATGTTGACATATTTTTATTTACTTCAATAATCAATTGGGATTGGTTCCATTCTATTGATAGTTTCATAGTTAATACTCATTTATATTATGTGAAACTTTTAAAACTACTACTTGCTTTAATGATCAGTTCGAATGTATACTTTATAGCTATACAAGTCTTCCAGTTTTTGTACTAGCTTATTTCAAACCTTCAGGAAGGTTTTATACTGTTTCCCAGTTTCCTTTTGCTTTCAAATAGGATATGCTATCGCTGAAGAAGTATCATCTTATAACTATGTTTATAATAGACCCTCTAGGCAAAGCATGATAACATTAGTAACAATTTATAACAATCGACTGGATAGTTCATAAATTCAACTAGGACACAGGTTGTTGTGAAAAGAGAGATATTGTAAAAACTCCGATAGACAACTTCCGACTACTCACCATAGTGCTCTCTTAAGTGTTCACTAGCTCAGCTATAGCTCGTAAGCTCGTCAGCTATAAGCTAGTGATAGTGCTATAAGTATAGCAACTACGAACTCCGATCTAGGAGTACTATACCATTGATGGATAAGATAAATAGACTAGACTTGAGAGCGGATACACTTCCAGGGCGTGATTTAGGTGCTGGGATCCAATTGGCTCCCTCCCAATTTGAAGAGGTCGAGTGTTAAGCATACAACACATGGAAGGAGCTGTGAAAGCAATACTGCCAAAAGGGGAACTGGGTCACCAGTTGCAGTTGTTCACGCGGTGTTGCCAACTCGTGTTGTTGTTTCAGTTTCAGTTCTAGTTCAAGTTGTTGTTGTTGTTGTCTGTTAGCTTTCGTGGCGCTTAAATTGTAATTGAAGTTTATAAGGGGCGACGTCGCTGGCGACTGACTGACTCAGTGTGTGACTAACTGACAGGGTGACTGACTGACTGACTGAACGACTGAGTGACATGCGCCCTTGGCGGCTCCCTCGAAAGCCATTCGCTGGCTTTGGGCCTCTCGTGTTATTGATCCACTTTGAGCAAAGCTTTTTGCTCGACTTTCCCATGAAAAACCAACAGCGAACCGAAAACTAAAACTATACAAGTAAGTTTGTGTTAGTCGAGAATGCTGGCCTAGCAGTTACCCTGTAGCCAAATCCAAAGTATCCCAACACAATATCGTACCTTTGCTTTTACATGAATTTGTATCAAATCGTTCAGTATAAGTTCGATCGAACTCTACCTGGTTATTGTGTGATCCTTCTGTTCATTTGAGTCCAATTAGAGTTCGTCATATTATAAGAATCTTAAGAATTAAATCGAACGAACCTAACGAATCTTCGCTCAAATGTACAACTCTAACTTCAAATAACTTCTCTGTTTATTATGAGATCGTCATGAAATATTTAGTATAGCTGGTTAATACGCCTAATTATATGGGTACCAAATTTGATGGCAATATCTTTAAAGATATGCTTAACTGTGGCTTCCAATGAATTGAGCTGGAGAGGGAAAACCCAAGGGTGGACATGACTATATCGAGTCAGCTACTGATGCTAATCAAATACGAGTATGAACATATACCATATACCTTATAAATTGTAGAGGAAACACCCCATACTGGCGTTGCATACTTTACAGCTTTTTATAACATTTTGAAAGGGTATCAAAACTAAAAGGAAACCCAAGTCGTTGGCATTTGGGTGGGGCATGTGGCATGCACCTTGGGACAAGGCCGGAAGCGTTTTACTTGCGTGTTTCTGCTGCTGCCCACAGACAATAATGTTTGCATTGCTATTGAGAGTTGTCGTCGCTGTTGTTGTTGTTGTGGTTGTTGCTGTTGTTATTATTGCAACTGCAGGCTTTCACCTTTGCCAATGGCCAGCGTTGAGTTCTGTATAAGTTCCAAGGAAATTCCGCGTAATCATAAAAGCCGAGACAAGCAAACGCCGCGATATGGCAAGTCGACAGCTTTGGTTATGAATGAGAATGCTCAATGATTTAATTTTTGCAGCTGATAGTTCAACACCCACCCGCAACACCCACCCGCAACCCGCAACCCGCAACCCGCAACCCACAACCCGGAGACCAGCCCGCACCACCCTCGTTAACTCAAGTGGTTCTTATCGCAGTGGTTACGCTGCTGCTGCTTTAATTGGTAAAAAAATTCAACTAGCTGGGTTAACTAGTCAGGTCGCCCCGGCTGTGTTCCTGTATGCTCACCCTAAATGAGTTTTTAATTGCAGATGTATACTGTGAAGTGTGAAATATTGGTACCCAGGCAAGTAGCGAGTATGTTGGGCGAGTAAGAATAAGTACCGAGTGTCCACAGAAATCTAGCGAGTAGGGTTAAGCGATTCGTTGAGATTACAAATTTGGCAAACAAGTGAGCAGGACTTTCTTATCGTTCAAAAAGACTAGGAAATTCTAGCGAGTGTATAAGGAAATACAGCGAGTAAGCTATACAACACCCTAAATGAGTTTTTAATTGCAGATGTATACTGTGAAGTGTGAAATATTGGTACCCAGGCAAGTAGCGAGTATGTTGGGCGAGTAAGAATAAGTAGCGAGTGTCCATAGAAATCTAGCGAGTAAGTGTTTGGCCAACGAGTGAGCAAGACTTTCTTATCGTTCAAAAAAACTAGGAAATTCTAGCGAGTGTATACGGAAATATAGCGAGTATGCTAGTTTAGATTAGTTCAGCTTAAGATTATTATTATGGTGGGGGGTGCCCCAGAAGCCTGCTTCTTCTTCTTCTTCTTCTTGTTCGTAGTGTCCTGTCATCAGACCAGTTAGTATTCTGTGCGAATTCTGCAACTTGCTTAAATATCTTAAAATAATATTATGATGTTATCCCCCCCTATCCTTATCTGTTCTTGTATTGTGAGTCTTGCCATTCCACAAACCGACTCTGGCCCTAATAGGGGCTTTTCGGCTCCCAGTCTGGCTAGATCTGTCCAATCAGTCAGATTAGCTGAATTGCATGTTAGCTTAGCAAGTCAGTAGAGAAAGTGTTAGTTGAGTTGGGAGGTAGTAGCTATAGCGTGTGAGTTCGGAAAGTTCAGCGAGTAATATCCAATAGCGAAGCATACATTGTAATATTTAACTGCTTCGCAGAAGTCACGAGCTCGGAGATTAAAATACTCGCTTGTTTATGGACCAGCATTTCCTGCTTACTATCCGTGGAGAAGTAGGACGATTGATATGAATACAGACGCCGACAGGTGGCGTTTGAATCAGTTCGCTTAGTTTTCATCCCAACATTGTTGGGCGCTCTCTGCAATTTCCTGGCTATTTCTAATAGATATTCTCTATACATAGTTCGGCGTAGTCATCGCATAGCTTTCTCCCTCATTCACCCTGTTTGCATTTTATGACTTTGCATGGGCCATAAAAACGTCGCGTGCATCTTGGCCCGGCCTTTGCCAGAGATGGAATACGGAAATGGGCAGAGGGAAGAGGTAGGGGCAAGTGGCAAGTGGCAAGGGGCAAGGGGAAGGGGCCATTTACAATGGCTTACAATGTGCCACATTGTGCCAATTTCATATGCATACAAATCCCTCGGCGAGTCGCCGAATGTCTTCATATTGCTTTTAACCTTAGCCCTGGTATTTGCTTTTTAAGCTGATTAAAGCTGTTAACTCGTCGTATACTCAATACCTGATCATATTTGCATAACAATATTTGGTGGGACTCGACTAGAATGGCACGCTGACAGCTAATCGGTGTGATTAATGCGTTTCCCCCTCAAATTTCGATTCACTCAGCTCGTATTCACTCTGCTACCCCGCATAATCAATAATATCTTTATACTATGCGTGAACAGGTTGACTGGCGCACAGTGGAGCCAAAACGTTGAAAACTTATGAGTGTAACTATTTAAGACATTTTGTATAAAAATCTTGGTGATAATACTAAACACAGATACTTTTTGTTAACTTTTGTATTGAACTTTATTCAAATGATAAGCCGAAATGATTTATTTTGTTTCTATTTAATTCTGTGGCAATTATTAATCTTGTGTAATCCAAAATTCACAAAATAGTCTTGGTATTGCCTAATTAACAAATTTTCTGTTTCTAACTCTAACACATATAGTACATATGTATATAGCTTTATTGGCTCTATGCTATGCTATAACTATGCTATACAAACAAAGCTTGATATACTATTTCAAAAATGATCACAGAGAGATCACAGAAGTCATCATTTTCGCAGCAGGATAATCAAAAGAGCCCACTGTGCCTCGGCTGCGTCGCTTTACCAGGCCCAACCCGCTGAAACTCATTTGACAATCAACAATGACAAAGAGCCATGTCGATTGTCAATGTGGTCAATGTGTTAATCTTTGGAACATTGCTTTTCAATTTCTACAGATCTAACTGCGACCCCCTGCTTCCGATTGGCATGCGGAAAACAAAACACCAATCAAAATACTAAACACACGGCAAATAGTACGTTGCCGAAAACGGTAGCCAGCGGGCAGCAGAAACCAGTCAACAGTCAAGAGTCACCAGAAGACCAGATAAATGTACAAATTCCAAAATATGAAAATAATCATAAATTGTTTATGATCGCTTTTGGCATGCCCTAAACCTGAACTACCTCTAACTTAGAGCCGGAATACCAACGATAGGGTCGCACCTCGATGGTTTCGTTAGTGTTGAGAAGAGTTCGTAGACAATAGACTTGCCAAATTATAAACCACATTGGAAACTTGAATATTTATGCACATAGAAAAAGGTAGTTTATTTCTTTCAATAACCAAAATATTTATTTATTATATTATAATATGCTAAATATATTTGGTAAAACCAAGTTACAATACTTTAAATCAATCGATGGTCAAAACATAACTGGCAGACCACAAAAGGAATCGATGTCCCACATCGAATCCGTATTCTGCATATACTTATAAAAACTATTTAAAAGATTAGAAGCAAATTTGTTGTACGAAACTGAAAATAAAATCAATCTAGATCAAAAAACATGACCCGAAAACTAATTCGCATGTAAATCGATGCATTTTTGGGAAAGTTATGCGAGTTGGCAGTCTAAGTAGATCATCATGTTCTATAAGGGTGCTCCTTTTGAAAGCCCATTTATTACACAATATTTAATACCTAACATTGCAATTTTACTGAGAAGAGAAGGTATGTGTGTTTATTCTCACTCAAAATAGAACATCGACTCTATCGAAAGTACCAACGATTGTTTTCAGCTCTACCCGTTGTCTTAAGTCCTGTCGATCTAAAGATCACTGCGATCAATTCTACTTATATAAAACATATACGACTTTAAATTACATCAGACTGCATCGATAGTTAGCGATAGATAGCGTTCGATAGTGGCTGGAAAGCTGTTATCGATAGTTACCAACGATGAATTACCAGCTCTAGCACTAACTCAAGCTCTAGCTTTGTCTATAGGACGGCGCAGTTAGGTAGCTCTAAAGATCACTACGATCGGTGTTTGCCTTTGTCTCATTGTGGTTTGTTTACGGCACAAACAAGCAACGAATTCGGTTCCAATGTAAACAACAAGCAGAGCTCGACAACAACAGCTACAACAATGGCAACAACAACGACAACCGTTGACACGGTGATCTGTCAAAAATTTCGGCAGCTTGGCACTTGGCCACAACACTGCGTATACGTAATCCCCGCTCACAAATTGTTGGACTCTGTTGTCGTCAACATCGTGTGTGTTCCCTCCAGCTGGGCCACTGGGGTTACAACGGACTGAACTGAACTGGGCTTGGCTGGGCTGGCCCAGACCCATTGGCATTGGGAATTACATGATAAACAGTTTTACCAAATTCTACATAGGCGACTGGCGAGCCGATAACGAGGGCTGTTCGAGGCATTGTCTTGTATCTTGTATTTTTTGAAGGTAAAGATTAGCTAATGGATCTACAGGTGTTCAATGCTCTTATAGCTGCGAATAACAAATGGCCTGGGAACTGAAATTTCAAAGCTCGATAGTCTTCGTTGGTGACAGCTTCAACTGTCTATACTAGCGATACTATGCACAAAATGCATAAACAATAAGTATTTAGGGTGTTGAGGGTGTTTTTTTTGGGAAATTTTAAACCAGAATTCATACAAGAGTTTATCAGCAAACGAATTTTAACTGGAAGGCTAAAACTAAAATATAAATATGAGAATAATAAAGATCAACAGATCATTTACGATCCGACAGCATTAAAGACCCTTATAGCGATCTAATATACTACATCCTATCAGGATCTGTTACTTTTAACTATGTTCGAGTATACTTATCCCTGCCAACGCAACAATTTCAAAACGATCTGGGAGTTATTTCGCAATCCCTCTGCTCGACTTCAATTATCTCATTCGGCATTTCCGGATGCGACTTCAAAGGGGCTACAGCTCGCGGAGAGGGGCTTGTTTCAGGCGCTACGGATCGACTCACAGATCAAAACTATAAGATCAATATGCAAATGCGGCACTTAACTAAAGTGTGTAAATTTTAATTTGATTTCTGTTTGCATTTTATGTGACACTATTTCAATTTGTAACCAATAATTGCCACAAAGTCATTTTACTACGCATTCTGATATAGTACGTACATATTTCTCTATATGTATATATATATATGCCTACGTTTATATTCGTATAATGCTGACAATTTATTGCAATGCCTTGAGACTGAAACCAAACGAACCGAACCGAACCGAACCGAACCGATCGAGCGACTGGTCGGAGGTGCTGCGGGTGCTGGGGGTGATGGGGTGTAGGGGCAACCGGGCGTATGAGTAACAAACAAAAGCTATTAAAAATTATAGTCGCCTATTTAGCGACTATCCGTCTGTCTGACTGCGAGACGTGGCATCGGCGGGGGAAGGTTGCCACTGCTGCCTACTGTTAGGCGCATCAAAGGCGACCCACAAACGCTTTAATACCCTGCCCACAGGGCATACCCACTGCGGTCAAGCATTTAGCAAGAGACGTAACAATACTATTCCCCGATTTAATAACGGAGGTATTCCGATAACGTATCCCTAACTGAAAAGATTCATCCCGACAAGTGTCTTGAAAAGACAAATCAAATTTCTGGAATCCCTTAGCTCCTTCCTAATGTATGAATTATCTTGTGACCATCGAAGTTAGTATAAAACGTTCAAAACATGTTCTGAGGAAGTTCATTTTTTGGCCAAAGTCATTCTACTTGTATAGTTTTAAAAGCCACAGTAGTTCTACCTAAAGATTGCCAACTTCCATAACTGCATCGTAACGTCCTCTAGACAAGTTGAAATTGTAATAACTTTATGTTTGTATGTATATAGTAACAACTACAACCTCATTCTAGGTCTTCATATTCAAATTTAAGTGTATATATGTATATATTTTTTATCAATTTCATAATTATGTAAATATTATATAGTTAATAAGCAATTTGAAAAAAAAAATGTACAACTAGCTTAAGCTGCCAAAATGGTAGTAGTACACAAGTTAAATAAATAAATATGCAAAATTTAAAAAAAAAAATAACTTTGTTAAGACTTATTCGATTTCCATAAGGAACGTTTTTTTGATCATGTATTGTACTCAATTTATTGTAATACAATTTTATTCGTATTGAAACAAAAAAATAAAATTTTTTGGTCAAGGTTTTGAAAATATTAAAATCCTTTAATCAATTGCGGACATAATATTTTTTTATTTTTTTTTCTTATGTGGTGGCTGTGATCGGCACCTTGCGATCTGACCCAACCATTTATAGAAATTATTAAACCAGGATCTAAAAATTTACAGAGTTGATGGATGTTAGCTATAGATTAACTTAACGTAAGTGTGGGAGAGAAATCAAAAAATAGGAAATGAATAAAAAATATGATGTACATTATTAGAGGATTCACCTACTGGGGAGGTCCCTTGTGGGGTCTTCTATTCAGTTTGCTGGCTAAGGGGTTAGGATGATTCGCTAGCCCTTGAAAACTTTCTGAGGAAGTTCAATTTTTGCCAAATTCATGAAAATTTCGAGCTTTAAGCCGCACTGTAGCTAGATTTCCAACTCCAATAACTTTGTCAAAACTCAACCGATTTTCATACGGAATGTCTTATTGATCATGCGTTGTGCTTTAGATTGTCGTAAGAATTTAATTGTATTCATATTCCAAAATAAAACTTTTGGGATTTTTACATACCTTACAAAATACCTAAAAATGTGTACGTATACATACATACATATGTATGTATGTACATGGTATGTATGTTTTAGGTACTACATAAACTGAAGATTATTTTCAAAATTATACAGTAGCTAGTTTTGAGTTTATCCAAATCTGACATAGTATGGTATTATCTTAACTGAAACTAGAATACGAATCCCACTGATTTTAACTAAGAAATATGGTTTTTAGCACATCTTGTTAGGGTATTTGTGATTCAATTGATAGATATTTACATAGCTCTCGCTTATTGCTAATTTTTTATGGATTTTGTTAGTTTTGCAATGATTAATTTTTATTTGCATGTGCATAATATAAATATGTATGCATGGATGTGTGTGCATACAATTGCTATTAAAATGACTTGTTGTTGCTATTCTTTACATAACACGTTTTTGCATTTCATTAACAGCACAATTTTCAGTTATGAATGTTATTTGGGCAGCGCTGCAACCGCAACTGCAACTGCAACCGCAACTGCGACTGCGAAAACTAACAACTTTAAATTGCCACCTGTTAGTGTGTGTGTGTGATTCGCATGAGAACGCATTAACAGGCGCACAGCAGCAGCTGGCCGTCGCGTCCTCTGCAACTTGTGGGCTGTTTACATTTTGGCACGCTTTGTGCGTCGGCGTCGACTTTGGCGTCGCTGCATTTTCAATATTTCTGCCTTTGATATTTTGTTGTTGTTACTGCCGTTGCTGCTGCTGCTGCGGCTGTTGTCGACGCTGCCGCTGATATTAATGCTCATTTTATTCCTTTATAAATTCGTTATTAGAAGCCGAAAGCGACGGCGACGCCGGCGACGTAGAACTTTTCTGTGTTTTGTTTTTGTTGTTTGTGCTTGTCGCTGCCTTAGTAGTTGTAGTTGCCGCTGTCGTTGCTTGCCGACTGTTGTTGTTGCTTTCCGCTGCTTGTGGCCAATCAGCAGCGCGATCACGACATCGCCAGCGTATGGCAAAAGCACATGACGCGACGTGATGTCTAAAAATAGATTCTGAACATTCACTTCGCGAACCGAACCTATAGCCGAACCCGTCGTCGCGTCAAACGACGGCCTTGGAACACTGGGAACGAAATGTGAGCGAAACGAAATGTTTTGCTCTGTCGCCGGTATCTGATAGAGCGCTTAGCTGCTGCAGCGCCAATTTCTCTCTCTCTCTCGCTCTCTCTCCTTTTTATGTGTGCAACAGAGGCACAGCGAAAGCGCAGCATCAATGAAAATGAAAACATCATTAGTGTGATCTTGTTGTTTGTGTTAATTGGATATTAACGAGAATGGGCAGAAGTATTAACAGATCTACATAGTATTTAGAAACAAAGTCGACAGAGGCTGAGAAATATACATACATATGTAAATAAATTGAAATTGCAAAAATGCAATACATTTTTAACTGCTAAATAGAAAAAGTCATTATTAGTAATTTCATATTTTTTATTATAATTTTTTTTTAATTTTCAAACCTTTAAATAAAAATCTTAATATTCGGCGTTACAAACAATTATTAAAGTATGTATGTACATACATACATACATGTGTAACTAATAGCTCACAATGTGCTAATATCCAATCGACGCCGACGCCGACGCCAACACCGCTGCTACTGCAACAGCTCTGTTAATGTAATTATTGAATAAGACAGAAAAGTTATTGAGACACACCGACGTTCGCATACGCTAAATTTGCTGAGTTTCTTAAAATTTTCATTTCCTTGTGTCTTATTTTTAATATTTTAGTCTTTTTTTTTTGCTATATTGTTAAGTAATACATTAAGATATATAACTGTAAGATATATATTGCAAAAAGTTCTTATGTTAATAAATTTGCAAGTTAAGGTTGAACTTATGTATCTTTTTTCATTTTGCAAAGAATCAATTGAAAAACTCTATTTACACAGTGTATTGTAACTTTCCATTTATCAGAAACAGCGGTAAGCTCTCTGAGCTTGATTTGATTAACTAAAAACTAACTCAAAGCTTGTTTTTGTTTTAGCCTGCACCATAATACTATGGTAATGGTAACGTTAAAGTTAAAAGGAATTTAATACAATAAAAAAATTAAGATATAAGTTTATTGAGATTTTATTGGTTGCAATTTAAGTAGAAATATACATAATTGTAAAATTGTAAAAAAAAATTGAAAAATATATACAGTTGAGAATCCAATAGTTAAGTTAGTGCCCGCGTTACAAACGTAACGTAGTCAGCTAAGAATACTCTTAAATGCGTTGAACGACTGCCCGTCGCCGCGTGAGTGGGACAAACAAACATCGGAACAGTGGAATTGAAATTTCAGCGAAACCGAAATAGCCGGTTGTCTCTCGTAGCTGTTGTTATTGTTGTTTTTTTTGGTTCTTGCTCTCCAGTCACGAGCAGCGTGCTTTGTTATTGTTTCAGTAGTTTTTTTCAGCTGCTTTGTGTTTGTTGCTGTTGCCGGCTCTTCGCCGGTTGCTCCCAGAAAGTCCAAGCCCACTTTCTGTATGTACACATGTGTGTACGTATGTATGTATATATACTTGACATACGCATTTATGCTTGTATGTATTTATTTACTCACAGTTTTAGCTCTGCTGCGCTCTCAGAAATAAATCAAAACATTTGATTGATTGTCGACTGCCCCTAATACTCTCGCATGTGTATGTACATATGTATATATGCATGCCTGTATGTTAGTACATTCTTTTTAGCACTGCTACGTCGTCCATGGCCCGTAAACTAACGTCGCCGTCCCTGCGTCTGCCGCTGCTGGAACGCTGATAAGCGCTGCGTCTTATCAGAAGGTGGCGACAATTTCGAATCGTTGCCCCGTTTTTGTTGCTACTTATATGTACCTTTTGTTGTTGCTGTTTATGCAATAATTAAGTATGTTCCCGTGCCTTATCGTCTTTGCAATTGCACACTATATACTTCATACATACATACATACACATTCATACATACATACATTTATGTATGTATGTATTTATTTATGAAATATGCAACATTTCCTTAGATAAGCTTATTTGCACGACACCAGCGGCTGCGCATGCCCCTTTTGGGGTTTTCAATCAAATGAAACTAAGCTACTATTTCAAGGTCACGGCAACGCTGCCGTTGCATTTCAAATGCGTATGCAGCGTGGTGCCCGTTCCAATTTCCAATCGTTTCAACCAGCAAGCGACGCGTCGCTGAAAGTCAAACCATCTTTTGGATCTTTTGACTTTTTGAACATTTTACATCCGAAATAACAAAACAAAGGCATATTTTCATAGGAAGTTATTTCGATTTCTGGAATATGCTAAAAGATTTTAATAAAACGTGTGCTTTTAGTTAAAGATACATTTGTATTTAAAAGATAGATTTATGGAAATGTTAGGATCTACCTCGAGGCTACGATCGTTGCGGGCGTTACAATTTTTACGCATAACTTATGTTGAAAAATGAATGCCCTAGTATTTTGAAAACTTAACAAATACGTAACTATCAATATAAAATTTCGAAAAAATAAGTTCCTTAAAAAACAGCACACTTAAGTAATTATTGGCTTAAGCTAATTTTGTTTGAGAATAATAATATATAATACAGTAAAAGCTCACAAAATAGAATTCTCTGAAATTCGAATTCAAGTTACATGTTTTGCACTGGATTGTTTACTTTCGCTTACTTATTTTAACTAATTAAAAAAAATTAAGAAAATAAATCAATTGTATTTTTATAAGGTAACTTCTGCATTTTTTATTTATATTGGAATACAAAAAATTGAATTTTGCAGAAATTAGAATAACCTTAAGAACAAAGTGGTTCTAATTTGCGAGCGTCTACTGTAATATTAATTAATAAAATTTAAAGTCGCACTTGGCAAAATGAATTAAAAATTTTAGATTTGTTAAGGTATATGGGTGATTTTTGTAATAGTGGGTCAATGGAACATTTCCTGTTGAAATTTATAAGAGTTTATACAAAGTTTATTCTACTATTAACTAAAATCAAAAGTTAGAGCAAGTTTTTCATTTGCGGTTTTGTATATTAGCCCATAAATAAATGTATCTTTTTATCCAATGCAAACACAAACGCCCGGCAACATTTTTGGATACATTTGAGTTGGATTCCCAGTTTCGATTCCATGACATTCCTTTGGCATTTGACGGTTGCCAGTGGCGTCGTCAGCTGGGTCGCTGTAGGGCCTGTTAAGCCCACGCGAGTGTCGCTCGCAGTGCTGCCGTCACTGGGTCGATGTTTGCGGCAATGTTTGTTTATTTGTTTGCCGTGCGGTGGTGTTCCGTTTGCCAACGTTCCGCCAGAGCAGTCGGCCAGTCTGTCGGACTGTCGTCGTGTCGCATTTTAGTGCTTTGCGTGTACCAGACTTGAACGCAACGCCGCCTGCTGCCTTTTCAGCGCGTCGCCCACCACCAAGCGCAAGCACAGCAAGACACCCGAGCGTACGAACGAACGGCGAGCGAGCAATCTAGCGAACGAGCGAACGAGCGAGCGAGCGGTCGACAGCCGACGAAGTTCTTATTAGATTTTATAGTGGCGGTTTTTGTTGTTACCGAGCTTAGAACAGCCAGGCAGCGCGAACAGCAGCAGCAGCAGCGAACAGCAACAGCAACAGCAACAATAATAACAATAACAACAACAAACGGGCGGCCGCGCCTTTGCTTTCGCTTCGTAGTCTCTCGTTCCGTTTCGGTTTTGTTCTTTTGGCTCTCGCATTAGAACGCGCACGGCATACTGGCGCTGCTACAGCCGCTGCTGGCGTCGCTGCCACTGCCACTGCCGTCGACGTCGACTGACTTATTGGCTTTAAGCGAATTTGAAATTCGCTCGAACTTTTATTCAACGTGTTGGTTTCGTCGCGTGAGCAACTCTGAAACTAAAAACCAAAAACTTGTAAAGAGCCCCCGAAAAAAAACACTGAATTGAGTTTTTCTACGCCCGTACACACCTACACCAATCCAATACCAATTACCAATTACCAATTACCAATTACCAATACCAATACCAATTACCAATACCAATACCAACATCAACACCTACTCGTACCCGTAACCGTAACCGTATTCGTAACCCTCTTCGTATCGTGAGTTCCGTTAGTGTTTCTTAATTTTTTTTGTCGGTTTGTTGGTTCCGTACCCGTTCCCGACCCGCGCGCGTCGCAGCTTCCAACAACTGCAGATACAACAACAGTATCTACTCCGATATATATGCATATATATGTATATATAGTATATATCTGCCTGGATCGCACAGATCGTACTATTTTTTTGAAGTGTTATATCCCTCAAGTGCTACCAAAATGCCTTATAACAGCGTCACGCTTTAGTGTCACAAGTGCAACTTAGTTACCAGAGTCCCCAGGGACCCTAGAAAAGTTCAATCGATCGATATATAAACCCCGAAACAGGTGCTGCAGTTTCTATTTCTATATACATATATGAAAGCAGTGTTGATTAACAGTCAACAGTCAAGAGACAATCAACAAAAAACACGCACAAAAAGTATTGTTATACTCTTGTTCTTCTTCCGGCTCTACATCTACAAACTGCAACGAATCGCATAACAGGTGAGCGCTACGGTAAACGGTACCCCCTGAACACCCTGCGCCTACGACTACGTGACTCTACTCACATGCTGTCGCATTTATCGCGATTCGCCCCCTACCCTCTCGGGGTGAACGACGACCTCTACCCCAAGTCCAACCCATCTGCTGATTATGAAACGCACAGTTCTATTATAATATGGTAGGCTTTTGCGGTTAGGGAAAGTCCCGAGTTGAGCCTCCATCAGCACAGTGCAATATGCAGACACAACAGATACACAAACAAGTGAACCTCTGGTGACTATGATAGATTTCATAAGCACCGGGATTACATTGGGTCAGTGGGTCTGTTAGAATGACATCAAAGAGCAGAGCTAAATTATCAAACGACCTTCGAATCAGTATCATCACAGTTATCATACGGATCATAGCTAAGACTAAATATGAGTGGTTAGTTGGTTCATTCATCGCTTAACCAAACTAAATATGAGTGGTTAGTTGGTTCATCAAATATAATCAAAGTGGTACTAACAGCACATACTCCGATCTGAACATATTGATCGTATAGTTGAAGTGGAACCTCGTTGCAGAATCATCATAGGGAGTATTCCCAACAAGATTGATAACTAATATTCATCATCCGGATGGAAATGCAACTTAATGTTTTTCATTTTGTGGCATGTTTCAATATTGTATTTTATAATAAAGTGTTTCTATTGAATCGACATTATTTAGATTATAAAGTTCATTCTTGACGTTGCTTTGTTAGCTTCTTGTTGGCTTGGGAAGTGTTATTCAAACGGATAAGCTTCATCCTTTGTTGATAATAAGTTCAGGAACTTTAGCAGTTCACTGTTATTATAGGAACTATAAACATATCCATTTTCGTATTTCATGTAATTCCATTTATGATTGCAACTACATATGTATATTGATTCATCAAAGTTTCGAGAAAATGTTTTTCCTCGCGCCACTCCCCGTTCGCAACCCCTTAACCCTTCATCTCCATGCCTTGTTCAATATCGAGTATCCATTCTTCAAATTCCTTTCCCTTGCATGTGGGCCACACGGAATGTTGCCAATATCCACTTATTGTTGCTGCTGCTGCTACAGCTGCTTCTTGGATGCTGCGACGCTGGGCTAGGGCAGGGGTTGGGGCTGCGGGGGTATATGCTTTTGGCCTGGCAATTACCAGCGGACAACTGTCTGCGGCTGCCAAGCGCCAAGCGTCAATCGCTCGTGCCATTGCTAGGGGCAACAATGCACACACACACTGAGCTACAGCCTGGCCTGCTTGCCAACTCATCAGCACACACACACACACACACACACCCACACACACACATTCACTGGCACTCACAGACAAAGGTTAACAGGTGTTTTGCCTCTTTGCGCACTTCTTTCGTGTTCGCTGCTTTTCAGCGCCTCCGCCCGCTGCTCTAGTAATCAGCTGCGCCACACACACACACACACACACACACACACACACACACACACGCACGCACACACAATTTGTGCCCCATCTTCATTCACAATTTGATTTCGTTAAGATATTTTCATTAATTTATTGAGCATTTTTGAACTTATTCGTTGCGCAAAAATGTTCATTCATTGTCAAGGCAAAAGTCACCCCAATGCGCCACCCCTTCCACTGCCACTGCCCCCACCCCCTCAGTAATAACCACCCCTGGCATTGCTTAAAACTGCAGCTTGTCCATTTCCATGGGGAGCGCACTAAAAATGTTCCCCAAAAATATATATACATATATATGTATGTATATATTTGCTGCGCATTTTATCGCATAAGATTTATGCGAGCGAAATGCGGAAAATGCCATGGAAAATCAGCTCCCCCGTTTCAGAGCGCAACCTCCTCCCCCTTCCCCCCTCAGCCACTATCTAGCACAACACTGAGCTGCTCTTGTTGTTGTTGTCAACATGCGTGCCAGGGACGCGGGGCCGCATCAGGGGTGACCATATAAAGCGTATATACATACTTACACACACACATACATACATATACATATATGAAAGGGGCGAGCCACAAAACTCTTTTCATAAATGTATTCTGCTGTATGCATGTGTGTGTCAGTGTGTGTGTGTGTGTGTGTCTGTTTGTGTGTGTGTGTGCGATGAATGATTTCCATTGTTGGCTGCCAGAGTCAAGCCCAAGACGCAGTAGTTACTGTTACTACCAAACATTGTGTGCGTGCGTGTGTGTGTGTGTGAGTGTGTGAGCGTCTAATGTTCCGAAAAGTGCGGCGTCACATTGCAGACCCAAGCTCGACCCCGACAATCCAAATCCAAACCCAAACCCAAGCCATGCCCCCTTAAATCCAGTAGCAGTCGCTATACCATACATTTACATTCCCAAACCCACAGTCAGTTCCAGTTCCACTTCCAGTTCCAGTTTCACTTCCAGTTCCAGTTCTATTTCCAGCTGAAAGAGTGCGCGTTTTCTTCAAAGTTTTTGTTAGACACACGAATATTCGCTGCGAAGAATGTGAACGACATGTGTTTTCTTTTCTACACTACATTTACGAGTACATAAGGCTAACGCCCCAAAATGGCCTTTTGAGTACATGCTATATGCGTATATACAGCCATATAGCGAGTATGGAGCATGTAGAGTGCGCATTACACGCCAGCCTGCCACCCTGCAACCCTGCAACCCTACAACCCTACCACCCAACACAGTCCGGCTGAAGTTTACAGCCTTGACAGGCGACCGAGTAGCGCGTATTGAGCCGAGTTAAGGAACGAGCACTGACAAGTCGGAAGTCGGCTTACCCACAGAGTTGCTATTCGTATATCTCCATCCTAAAAACGGGGAGAACGCAACTGTACGCGCGGCATCCCATTAGCCATTCGCATTTGTATTCGTATTCGTATTCGTATTCACATTCACATCCATTCAAGCATTCATCCATTTCAGTGGGGCTGTCAAAAATGTGTACGACACAAAACTGTCAAACTTTATGAAGGCATTTTTGAATATTTTTCCGACGCTCGTTTTTGTGGCTGTTTTTTTTTTGTTTTTGAAATATTTGTAGCGCATTGAAATTGTCACCGAGCTGCCAAGTAAATAAACTAATAAATAAATATGTAGCTACGAGTACGAGCAATGTAAACAAATAGCGATTTCAACAGATCTAAAACACAGTAAGCCATATCTATATACTATATAGATATCGCATGCATCCGCGATGCGTGTACAGTAAATACCAGCTATGAGTGCTGATGAGTTATGTGATGAGTTGGTTAGTTTGACCATATGACAAATGATGATAGTATAGACAGATAGTTCAAAGTGATAATTATGATAAATATCCGAAGATCACTTCCACGTTAGGTACAGCAATAAATTTGAATAGTTGAGTGATTTAAATATAGAATTCCCAAATAGATTTGGTTGACCTTGGAATTTGTGCTTCAAGAAATTCGTTTGCCAAGTAATATTTCGAATATTAATAATCTTACTCTACAAATATTTCTATAAACTTGATTAATATGCTGAAATAAATGTCTTAAAAGTTGAGTAGGGTGTTGCCTAGAACCTGTTAGATTCATTTAATATGTTCAAAATTGCCAAAATTAGAATTTGTGAATAGTTAAGTAACTTAATATGTAAATTCCTTATATGGCATATGTAATATGGTTTGGTAGTGGTAGGTTTCCAAGGCATAAAAACCAATCATTGCAATCAAATTTATCGTTAACTGTGTCGTTTGGGACTCACTTCTCTCCCTTGGAAACCCGCATCGTTTGCTCGGCCCTTTTCAATCAGACAAACAATCGATGTAGCTTCTCATTCATTAGACAATTAACCCAAAACAGACACATTTTGTATTTATACTTCATATACCCGTACTATAGTATGTACCCCTTCTCAGTTTTCCTTCCTTCTTGGTAGTTCGCCCACTTGCGCTTTCTTTGGCCCAGAATCGAGAGGGGGGCACTAAAACTTGCAAATCAAATGCTAAAATGAGATCTGTGTGCAGTTTTATTTGTTTAAGCCATAATAAGTATTTGCCAAAAATGTTGGCAAGCGGGCAACATTAACTGAAACAGTATTTGAGCTGGGCCAAAAGCCAAACCGGTTCGCCATTTGTCAAAGCCAAGTAAAGCAAAGCAAACCAGCCAAAAAGATCCATAAAATAACAATAAAAGCAATCCAGTAATGCCAGTCAATACGAACTTCAAATACCCTAAGCCGAACCACAAACATTTATTCTTATCTTTTTTCTCCCTGTATCCATAAAATGGGTAAGAAGGGGATATTAAATCTGTGCAAATGTATGTAATAGGCAGAAGGAGACATCTCCGACCTTATAAAGTATATATATTCTTGATCAGTATCAAAAGTGATCTCAGCAACTATAAGAGCTAGAGAAACCACATTTTAAATGTAGTTTCCTGTATCCATACGCAATCAAGTTTATTTCCCCCGCACCCTCGCAATTTGATAAAAACGTTTTACAACTACAATTTTCAAGGTATATCTTTAGAATTTGGCATGTATAATACTTTGGTCACTCTCAATTTACTGCCCAAGTTTCAAGTCGATCGGACAATAAGCACAGAAGGTTTTAACGAAAGAAGATTCAGTGCTGTAGAGCGGGGGAAGAAGCAGCACTACCGCCCCTTAAAATGCCTCGCTAGCACTGTTTCTTGTATGCGTGCGTAGTTGTGTAAGTGTAAGTGGACGAAGATGTGCTTGGAAGTCTAAGACCCGCTTACAGGGAGTTTCGTGGTCGGGTATACTCGACTATAGCATTCATACTTGTTTTTCTTGAAGTTCTTTGTTGTTACTAGATTGATCTGGAGCTTCAGATCTTTTGCTTAGCTAATATTTGATTTATTAAAAATGGTCGGCTATGTGATTTTCAAACCTATAGTATTATCCACATTTAATTTGCTAACATTTTTCCGGTTGGGAGAAACAAAACCAAAAAAAGTAGTGCTCTTAACAATAATTACTGTTTGTTGCTGGCCAATCTTTTTTTTTATTTTGCGTTAGCTTTTCATCCCATAATTTTTCCATAATGTGCGCCATCTCGCTCTCTCTCTCTCTCTGTCTCTTGCACTCTCATTTTGTTGAGTGTTTGTTGTTTGTTTTTTATTGTTTAAAATTCATCACGAATTTTATTTTGTTGTGTGTTCTTTTTGGCGTAAATTTGTGTTTTATTTTATTATTTTTTTTCGCTTTTTGCCCCGACGTTTTGTCTAACCTTGAAGCACATTAAATTCGGCTTGTTGTTGGAAATTAAACAGCAACAACAACAAAATGTACATCAACTAAAAGAAGCACAAATAAAAAGAGAGGGAGCGAGAGAGATTCTAAATATATGTGTACTACATATAAATGTATCTTGTATCTATGTGTGCACTATGAGGGGGGGGATACATTATAAAAACAAAAAGAAAAACAAAATACAAATTTCATGTGGGGTTGCGTTTTGCTTTTTTTGTGTTTTTTATAATTGTTGAAATGTTGTTGTTATTTTTGTTGTTTTTTGTTGTATTTAAGTCTCGACGAACGCGACGCGACGCGTCTTGATTCAAATTTGTGTGTCTAGCAAATCGTATATATCATCTTTTGTTGTTGTGCTTGCTCCAAAAATTACTTAATTGCAGCCATATGTGTGTCGAGCCTGTCTCTCTCCAACTCACTATCACTGTCTCTGTCGCACGCTGACCCTCTCTCGCTTGGCGCTTTTCTGGGCGCCAAACTGGAAATGTGTCGTCGCTGCGAATGTATCTGTATCTGTATCTGTATCTGTATCTGTATCTGTATCTACGCATTTCTTGGCTGTTGCTGTATCTAATTCTAATTTATTTTTGCCAAAAATAAAATAAGAACAAAATAATGAGGCAGGCAAATAAAAACGCAAGGGAAGCGCGCAACTTTGTTGTTTTTGTTGCTGTCTTTGTTGCTTTCCTTTTGCTGTTGTTTTATTTATTTATTTATTTATGCGTAGCTTTTTTTATGCTGTTCAATAAATTACGGTCTGTTGACAAGCCGCACAGCCCCCAAAAGCCAAACTACGCACCCGCGCGCGCTCTGCCGCCAACCCTCATTTGGTCATTTGAATTGCAGTTGACGTCGCGGTCGCTGTCGCCGTCGCCGTCGCCGCCAACGTCACGCGCCGCTGCGCTTTAGTGTCCGAAACGCAACTTTTGCTTTCATTGCACGTACCAACAACAACAGCAACACAACAACAACAACAACAACAACACCCGAAATTGAACTTGAAAAGTTGTCGAAACCCGGGACGCCCTCAAGTCGCTTCTCACGCTTCAATGTGACCAGCGAAAACCGAAAACCGAAAAACCGAACACCAAAAATAAAAATTAAAAAAAAAAAACCGAAAAGCGTGGGTCATTAAAATACGAATGCTGCCCGGGCTCTTAAAAATCGAGTGGGCGTGGCAGCGGTTGTCGCCCAAGACATGTACAAGGTTTCCAAATTCACGAACTGAATCTGTTGTAATCCATTGAGATAGAATTAAGACTCTGGCACGTAAGTGTTGTATAGCAACTCCACTTCATATGGAACCTTAGAAAATCAATATTTTAAGAAAAACTCTCCATGCTGGCAAGCTTTAGAGTTCCTGATTCTTCAAGCTATTGGGCTATCAAAACTCAAGGAATATCCATTATTATATGAAAACTCTAGCTTCTTTTATAAGTTAGTGACTCATCTTAAAGTAAAAATTGCATTTAGAACTTCGGGAACATACAAATATCTTAAAAATGATCACTTTTTTATTAGTGTATATGTAATACAGAATCCCGAACTTAAATTGATGCACTTTTTATAGCATAAACTGTAATTTTTGGTTTACCTTACAGTTCTTCGCTTCTTAAAGATCAGGAAAAATTTATGTTTTATTTTAACTTATCTTTTATACTTTGGATAGTTGGATTTATGGCAGGACGCCCGCTGCTCTGTTGAATCTATTAAAGGCTTCCTTACCATATCGACCTCTCTTTGTTTGATCTGTTTTCCAATTAGTTTATGAAAGTGTTTTAAATAACACGCAAAATAAAAGAGAAAATTATAATATTAAAAAATTGAAAAATCTTATCTTTTGAGTTTCTCAATTTTGAAAACTTCTTGTTCGATAAGAATTATGTTTATTGAAGAGTTTCTTACGTAAGTTTGGGTTCCCAATTTATCTCGCTATTTTGATATAGGTTTTAATGGAATCACTTTATACTTACTATCTTGAAGTTCTTAACTTATCTAAGAGGTGTTTATTTGTTAATTTTGGTATATATTTATAGTGTTATTTGTATAATATACATTTTATATACATATAATATGGAAACCCTAGATAATATAGGTATACTTATCTTTGAGTTCTTGACATATCTTGAAGATCCTAAGTCTTAAAACTTTTAAGCAAATACACTTGATGTTAAAGCTTTAGTTGATATGTATACTAGTTTAGAAGTTCCTGGCTTAGTTTACAGTTCTTGAAAATGAGAAATGTCTGAAAAATGAATTTTATATAGAATTTCTGCTTAATTGAGGTGTACTTAGCTTGAAGCTCTTGACTTGTTTCAATTCAGGGAAAATTCTTGTGAAAACGCTAGTTCATATAGGAGTGCTTAGCCCAGTCGGGTCAGTGCGGCTCTGGCCAGTTACTGTAGTCGCCAGTTAGAGCCAGTTCACTTGACAGCCCGGCTATCAACGTAGACATCTTCAACTACCCACAGACTCACAGACACACTGAAATTGCTTGGGCTTTGTTTGTGCTGTGGTTTCAGCGCTTTAACGAGCCTCGTCCGGCTGTAAAACTGAAAACTGAAAACTGAAAACTGAAGTGAAGTGAAGTGAAGTTCAGTTCCCGAGACGCGACCACACGTCGGGCCAAATCCAGGTAGACGCGAATTCGCAGAGGCCAAAACAAAAACAAAAACAAAAACTGAAAAAGGCTGGAAGCTCACAATTTACAGCTCACAGCTGTGGGGCCATTAGAAAACCCGAATACAAATACGTATACGAAACGCCATCCAAAATATTTTTCAGTTTCGTGCGTGTTTTTTTTTCTGTTTTTTTTTTTTTTTTTAAATGACTTTCCGCTGCGGTGGGCAGGGCTCGACCCCCAAAAGCGCTACAAACATTGCCAGCTTAGATTGTGATTTTGTTTGTCGGTGTTATGCTTTTTGAGCCATAAAATCAGACAGCAAATGAAAAAAAGGAAAAACAAAACTGCCGCTCGCTCCAAAATAGTTAAGTATAATAACAGCGCGCATCTTAATTATATAACAATTAAACGTAGCAGCACAGCACTAGAGAAAGACAGCATGAGAATCAGAAGGGAAGCGAAAGAGAGAGAGAGAGAGAGAGAGATATATATATAGTATGTATATAGAGAGAGGGGGATACAAGTTAGAAAGACGCCACTGAAGGTTGGTTAAATATGGGAAACTGTAATTTGAGTTTTTTTCCTCATTTGTTTTTTATATATTTTTTTTGGGTATGTGAAAAAAAAACACAGCTCGCATTATTCGTAATTTATTTAAAACAAAGAAAATTTGACAAAACAAATTGCTGGCTGGAAAATAATCGTTACGGGCTTTCGGTTAGCTGCGCCAGTGGCTGGGAGAATGCAGCGACAAGGTCAACAGATTGCGTTGTTAACATCCAAAGGCAATTTGTCAACTCTGGTACACATGACAATAAAACAAGCAACAAACAAAAAAGACATACAAATGTATCTGCGTCGCAATGCTTTCACAAAATCATTGCGCAATACCAAATTATTTGACGCAAGTCAAGGGTGTGAGCATCTGATTCTAGAAAGTATAATAACCCGTTCTCAACTGCACATCTCCCAATTCGTTTTCATCCTTTACGTAACGCGCTTTGTACTACATTAAAGAGAAGCGCTGATTATCAATCCATTGGTTCGATACTCTCTCTGCAACATTAGATTTCTCAATTTCTCTTTGTGTGGCATTCTTAAACGTTTTACTGGCAGCGCCGCTTTGCTATTGCGTCGATAATCCGCGTTCAGCTCTACGAATGTTTTTTTTTTAATACTAATAATGACTAGGAGCAGAATAACTCTTTTTATAAAACCTTTAGAGCTAAAACATTTTAGAAATTCTATGCTTATATACTTTTCCTCCCGATACTTCCTTCCGATAATACTAACGGGCTAGATTAAAAAGTAATGGATAAAGTATCGCTCATCATCAATCGATATATTCTATACTCCCTCTACAATCGATAGGTTCCATACTCCCTCTACAACATTAGATTTCTCAATTTCTCTTTGTGTTGCATTCTTAAACGTTTTACGAGCAGCACCGCTCTGCTATTGCGTCGATAATCCGCGTTCAGCTCTACGAATGTTTTTTTGTAATACTAACAATAATTAGGAGAAGAAGAACTATTTTAATAAGACCTTTAGACCTAAAACATTTTAGAAATTCTATGCTTATGTATTATTCCTCCCGATACTTTCCAGCGCACTATCTTCTTCTGTGGGGTAACATAATTCGCATATACCCACTGAATAGTTTGCCTTTGGGGTGTTTCAATTAAATGTAATTTGGATGTTAGTTATAGTTGGGACTTCGTTTCCCCTCTGCTTTCCGACTACTTACGGAGCTGTCGACAGGGCGACGCCTGTCGTCCGCCTGTCCGCAAATTAAGCGCGTGCCAAAAGGGTTTGTTTCGGCACCGCAGTTGAAACCAGCTATTAGGGGGTTGCTGGCAAATTGTAGAGCGGTTAAAACGACATGCAACCAACAACTAACAACTAACAACTGAAGGGGCCCCCCTTTGCTACATACAACAACGAAAATTGCACTTGGCACACAATTTCGCGGAGTTTTTCTGTTTTCGGAGAAATGCATTTCAGCAAATGGAAATGCCCAAACGCACTGTGGGCCGCAGCAGAGCTGTCGACAACTGAGTGCCGGTAATCAATAATGTCTATTTTCTAAAAAATATTATTAGATCTTTTTGGTTGGACGAAAAATCATTTCGGATTCAATCGATAGGTAACTTTAGACTCCATTTATACAAGAAATAGGCGACGGAGTCCATACCTTTTGTTATCATTGGAAAGCTTAAAGTCTTAGCTTCTTTGGATAAAGGATAATCATAAAAAAAAAATTTCGAAGGGGGGTAGGACCAATTTCGGAAAAATATATTATAAACTTTATTTATTTTATTGAAATGAAAAAATTGAAATGCCAGTCAAAAAGATATTCCAGTTGAAGGTTATAAAAGTTGAAAGTCTAGGAAGAACCTTTATTATCGATAGGAAACCTTATATATCACACAATATTAAAGCTAAATACACCAAATTGGATATGGTGACTACTGTTAGCTCCTGCGAATCGTGTATAGCGCTCAGGTGTGAAAAGATAGCAAAATAATTGAATTGAATATTTTTGCTGATGAGGTAGGTAAACACACACAAAAGTTGAATTCAATAAAATATATAAATTAAAAGTATATTCGCACGAAATTGAACTTCGACTCGCGTGCATTGCTGCCTCGTGTAGGTTTCCCACTGTGCGGAAGTGTATCTGAGAGATGGCTCTACTCCATGCAGATACAAGGTACGGGTATCTGCGTATCTTTGTATCTGTGAGGTGTGAAAACTTGCAATGCTCGGACTCGAACTGAAGACCTCTGGCTGTGTGAGATGAGTTTTTGTTGTTTTTTTGTTTTTCATTTTGTATTTAGTTGTGTTGTTTTGTTGTTTTGTTCTTGGTGTGCCCATGTGATGCCCAGTGATTGATTGTCCCGCAGCCCACTTCCCGTCTCGTTGCAGAAGAATACCCAGAAGTGATTTTCATTAAGCATACGCCACGTTGTACGCTTGTCTTCTCTGGCCAGTCATGAGACTTATGCTGTTGTTGCTGCCTGCTCGGAGGTGTGAATTTTTCAGCAATTGGATTTTGTATCTTTATCTTTGCATTGTTTATGCGACGGCGTCGACGTTTCGTTTTTCTTGCGCCTTTTTTGTCGTTTCGTTTCGTTTCGTTTGCTTTGGTTGCTTTGGCGCAAATTAACTTTGAACTTCAAAAAAAAAAACAACAAAATAACAAAAAACACCACAACAACTCAACAATCAACTTCACCTTGTTCAAGGTCTAAGAGCAACGGCAGCAAATGCCAGCCCAAAAATAAAAAGAAGAAAAAATAAAACATTTGTTGTGGCTGTTGTTTTGTGCTCTGCTCATTTGCATAGGGAAACTGAATGTTGTGTTTGTTTATGCTTATATACATGGCTATATGTCTATTTCTACTCATTAATGTTGCGCTTTAGCGCCGAGAATCGTTCAGGTTTTCAAACAAACAAACAAAGATACTGTATCTGCATTATATGCTTGGCTCTAACCTGCATAACAGGTGGTACGATCTTAGATGCAGGCATCGAAACGATCTTGAAAATTCTGCTAAGGAATTCAGTTAGCGCCTTGATCAGAGTAACCATGCTACAACGATTGATCAATGTGACCAGACCCATGAGATTACAATTTCTATTTAATTGCATCCTTTGGTGTAACCATTTAATAATATAAAAACAAGTAAGAACGTTGCAGTCGGACGCACCCGACTGCAGAATACTATGTTCCCAGTCCTATATAATTTGGTTATTTGTGTGTTCAGAAAGAGACGCGAAAAAAACTGCACAGGTGTGGGAGATATAGATTTTGCTCTTTTGTGGGGAGGGGGTGGGGAAGTCCAAAAATTTTTGATGCAGATTTGTCCAGGGGTCAACATTAGTCTGTGTGCCAAATTTGGTGACTCTACCTGTACAGGTGTGGGAGATATAGATTTTTCTCATTTGCGGGGAGGGGGTGGGGGGTCAAAATTTTTTTGATGCAGATCTGTCGGGAATCTCAACATTAGTCTGCATGCCAAATTTGGTGACTATAGCTTTAAAAATGGGGAAGATACAGGTTTTCCCCAAATTGCGGGGAGGGGGTGGGGGTGGGTGGTCAATCTCGACACTTCATAAATTGACGGTATACACCAACATGTGTACCAAGTTTGGTTGCTCTAGCGCAAAGATAAAGGCCAAAAAATTGCGTTCATACGGACAGACGGACATTTCGCAAACCCAATATACTATTTTCCTTCGGGAACATAGTATAATAAATACTACTTTGGTTAGTTTGGGACTTATTGTATTTTTTCAGTACTTTTTAGTATTTTATGACTCTTTCAAACATACTGAATTTGGGACCTATGATATTTTCTTAAGGTATTTTTTACTATTTTTTGATTTCTGGAAAAATACTGAATTTGGGATTTTTTGGTATTTTTCACCTCTGAAAAATACTAAAAAGATACAAAATAAAAATGCACTTCAAAATTTCAGATATTTCTTAAGCCCAATACTTCAAATAATACAAAATAACAATGCAGTATTAATTAATACAGATTTTTTGTTTCAAAAAAATAAAACTATAGAAGTAAGTTTTTTTATCTGTTCATATAATGTTAATTTGTAGCTAAAACTATGAATTCACAATAATTCTTTGCCAAAGTTTTATTTTTAAGCAAATTATTCAAAACTCTAAAAACAATCATTAATTTTCTTTGAAATATAAAACTTAAGAAATCATTTTTCATTCTGAGCGAAAAAATATATACATAAAATAAGTTTAATTTTTAGGGAAGAAAGTAATCTGAAAGATAAGTTTTATTTCTTGAGCAATAAATGAATTCAAGAAATAATGCTTAAAATGTAATTTTTATAAATATTACTTATAACCTTTTACAGTCCCTGATTACAATAGCTTTTATTTAGTTTCGATTGGTTTAAACTGACTGATTAGGCTTGCAACACTCCTTATTACCATTAATTGGTTAAGAGTAACCAGACTTGATCACTGGAGTCCATATGAGTGAACAGTCCTCAAGAGATTAATGGGAGGTGAATAAATTGGATTGAATTTGGTAGACTGATTAGAGTCTCAGCATATTTGGTGGCATTTGTTTACTGTTTAGCATAACTTTGGTTTCAGTGGAGTAAGCCGACTTGAATGATTACCATTTCCTTTACATTTGGTTAACAATTTGGTTAATTAAAGTGACCAAATTACCAAAAGCTGCTATTACCATGCCGTTAGCTCGTTCAGAGCGACCACGTTTGCATAATTACTAGTATTATCAATATTCAAATCAGTTTTTCAAGCTTTCCACGAGCTGTGGAAGAGCTGCTTGCTTAAATTTTATAATGCGTTGGCGTTGACGTCTCTGTCTCCATTTGCGTCAGCGTCTCCTGCGTCAACGTCTACGTCTCCGTCTCCGTCTCCATCTGCGTCAGCTGCACTTCCGCAGCTGACACCTACGCAACTGCACAAATTCACATGCCACATGCTTGGCTCTAAAGTAACTGGGTATTGAAGTATCTTGTAGCTTGTATCTTGTATCTGGCACATGCACGTGGGCTGCACTAACAATGTGCTGCGTTGTTTTGGTGGTGCTGTTGCTGCTTTTGGTGGTGTCGGTGGTGGTGGTGCCCGTGGCCATATGGCCAGCGAGCAGGCGATCGGACATCGCCCAACGACCTTCCCGTGTCCGACTCCAGGCATGAGCTCGAGTTCGAGTTCGAGTTCGAGTTCGGGTTCGAGTCCGTGTCCAGGAAATGGCATTAGTCCTCTGCTGCGGCTGCTCGCTTACGTCCTGGCCGCTAATCATATTAATGCAGCAGTTGTGTGTGAGTGTGTGTGTGTGCCTGTGTGGTGTGTGTAAGGGCGCGGCCCAAGGTTTGGCTTCCACACTAACCTACAAAAGAGAAAAGATACAACAAAAATATATGATGAAGAGGAACTTGCCACGTTTTGCCACGTTTCCTTTGGCTGTCTTTCGCTTTCGCTTTGTCTTTGTCTCCTGTCTCCTGTCTCCTGTCCCATCACTTTCTCCGCTGTCGCTGCACATTGTCTTTTATGTGTCAATTCTCTCTATGTCGCCTGCTACACTCCGCCCTCCTCTCCTTGTTGCCGCTGACTTTTTTTTGGGTCATGTCCATCAGCTCAACAGCTGGTAATACAATATGCCCAGGAAGTCCGGCGGGAATCCATTTTAATAGCGTTCAGCGCTTGCCGCTTCCTCCGCTGCCCCACCCTGCACCCGACCTGCAACCCCCCTCCCGGCCACCGCTTTCTGGTTTTGACCAGTGTTGTTAACAGCATTTATTTTTTCTTCTCCTGTGTTTGTTTGTTTTCAGTTTCAGTGTCTTTTTTTTCGCACAATATGGGCTCATTAGCACAAGCGACGAGGACCGACCCCTCCCAGCAGCGCGGGAAGTCCCCCTACACAACTACCTCCTCGTTGCCGCACCCCAGCCCCCTCCCCGTCTACGCAGCACCGGCAACCGCCACTGGCAACTAATTAATTATGCCGCTGCTGCAGCGTCACGGGGGTGTATTATTTGCATGTATGTGTGTCTGTGTGTGTGTGTGTGTGTGTGCGATAATGTATTTCAATGCCTTTTTGTTGTCTTTTTTTTTTGGACTAATTTACAACAACAATCACAAGCCGGCCAGGAATGAAATTTGCATTGTATTTAGTTACACACGCACAGGGCCATGTGCGAGCAGCTTATACATATGTATCTGGATACATAGGGTCGCACTCGTATCCAGCAGATACATTTACATAGCCACAGTAACACACACTTGGTGTGCATTATGTACTTAACACCTGAACCTGAAGGCACACCGAAAAACAAACAGCGGAACCAGATCCAGTTGCAAAATCGACGAAAACTTAAGAACTCACAGTTCTGAATTCTCTTAGAATAGGAAAGGAACTAGTAACCCCGGAGCCCAATCTTATGATAAAAGATGGCTCACTTTCTTAACTTTGGTAAGAAATGAATAATTCAAGAAAGTGTGCCTTAAGAGAATGTACTGAATTTAAAGTGCGCAAATCGTGCCTAACAAAATGTTAACTATAATTTCTATAAAATTTTCCCTTTTTTGTGGAAACTCGAATTTGTTCCCTTTTTTAAGCCAGTTTCCTGAAAAGCGGACTATTCGGTTTGAAAATAGTTATTGCCTCAAGAAATGGGGAAAGAAAACGAATCGGAAGGAAAGTACTCGGAAATGGGGAAAAAAAAGTTCAACCCTTGGACTCCTCCCTTTGTACTTGAGAGAAAGACCTCCTCTAACCAAGATCGGAAATCAAATAAATAACCATTCAAGCTGTTACAATGCACAACTTGACGCCCACTTAAACTCTCTGGCAAGAAGAATCCGAAGAATCCCCGCAGAATTTCCCACAAGGAGAATATAATACCACCACATACACATATAACACCACACAAAAACAATACTTCTATTTCTGTTTCTTTCATTGATCACTATTGTTTAAAATGTTTCAATACAATTCATATAACCTTCTACCTGTTTTGAATAAAGAGATCTGTCAGTTTAGTTCTGAAGATCCAGATCAGTCTTATACAAAATTTAAAAAAAAAAAAGGGAGAAAGTTTCTCTATAACGATATATTCTTAATTTAGAGAAATTAGATCGTAGTCAAAATGATCGATAGTCTCATTGGAGCCGACTATCGTAACTATCGATTGGGGCCAGTACTAATAATATATAGAGTGCCCTACGCGACACACTTTGTACGGTAGTACCCAAAAGTACTTTCAAACCGAGAATCTAAAGGCGAGAAACGGTAGAATTGTTTGCCGCATACATAATTAACACCATGTCAGGTGTGTGTGTGTGTGTGTATATATGATTTATATGTTGTAAATGAATATACACGAATACATAAGTACGAGTAAGTAACTAAGTATTTGAGTGTTTCAGCTGAGATATGCAAATTAGCTGTGGCCTTGACGTGGGCGTCAAACTTTTGGATTTATAACTTCGTTACACTTTGTTACTTTTACGTTAGTGGGTGTTCACGGTGTGTGTGTGTGTGTGTGTGTGTGTGTGTGTGTGTGTGTGTGTGTGTGGGAGTTAATATCTTTCTCGCTATGTATTTGGCTGACTAAGAAAAATGCGCTAAAACCTTTTCTATTTGTCAAAATTTACGACGCAACTCTTGCCAAAAGCGTCTCTGACGTCTTTGTCGCCTGACACGTTGACCGAATTGGCACAAAGGTGTGGTAAGCACGGTTTGCGGGGAGGGGGAGGGGGAGGAGGTGGTAAAAGAGTTGAAGGGAGGTAGTGGGAGTGCATTTGTAGCCGTCGTTTGGTTCTTATTTGCGGCTTTTGTGGCCATCGCCCATTTGGGATTTGCGAATTTGTGCGACTTTCAAATGGCCCATTGATTGGCCATAAGTCGAGTCATTTCTCTGGCTTGGAGCTCTTCTGTGTGTGCTGTGGCCATTTGCAGCGATAACTTATTGGGCCGCTCTCTTGGCCATTTGGCAAACATTCATAAATTATTCAAAACAAATAAAAATCCAGCGCTTAGCGCTTTGGCCTCTTTGGTTCATTGGCATTTCATTTGCCATATTCTACACTTGGCTATGCGCGCCCGTATCTGTGTTTGTGCTTAGATACTTTTTGTATCTGCAACTTCCCATTCACGCACACTGACGTGCCAGTCGGCCATTCATTAGTTTTGAAACTAGTTTCTCTTCAGCACACATATATACTACAATATATATATTTATATATACATATATGTATACTTATATATATTTTTTCTTTCCTTTCTTCTCTTTTTCCTATTTTATTTCGCTTGTCTTTCCGTATTCTTTTTTTTTTCGCCAAACTTATTTATTTTGCTCTTAACATTTTTTCCATGCTAATTAACAAACGAAACTCATTTAAAACAATAAGCTATTTATTAAAATAAACTCAAAATAAATTAAAATATCATAAAACACACACAGCAACAACAACAACATTTCGGTATCATAATTATCGCCAGCCTGTCATATGCATACTAAATATTTAGCTTCAAAGCGACCGAATTGTCGTCATATTGGCTCATAACGAGGGGCTCTTTCGTTTTGGATATCGCTGAGTTACAATAGTAGCCGCCCAATTAGGGGCCCCCTTGATTGTAGACAGATTCGATTTCAGATATGTACTATAAACTTATCTGCGCTTTGTCGAAGTGTAGCACACTTTTAATTGATATGCAGCTCAAGTGTGAACAGTAAACTAGGAAAATTATCTATTTTCAATTGGTTTCTACTGCTGTTCTATTCACTCTACAGTTCTGAAATTTGGGATGGTTGAAGCTTTTGAGTAACGTTAGTTAGTACCAATTAGAGAGTTTGCTAGTTTCCATTTAATTGGGTAGATTTTTGAGATATGTATATATCATTAATTCTTCAATAGAACTTTTAGAACAGAAAGATTTGATTTTAAATATGTATTGTACTATATCATCTGAGAACTATAGTACACCTTTAAATTGATATGCAGCTCAAGTGTGAACAGTTACTCAAATGATCTATTTTCAATTGGTTTCTACTGCCGTTCTATTCACTCTACAGTTGGGAAATTTGGGATGGTTATAGCTTTTGAGTAACGTTAGTTAGTACCAATTAGAGAGTTTGCTAGTTTCCATTTAATTGGGTAGATTTTTGAGATATGTATATATCATTAATTCTTCAATAGAACTTTTAGAACAGAAAGATTTGATTTTAAATATGTATTGTACTATATCATCTGAGAACTATAGTACACCTTTAAATTGATATGCAGCTCAAGTGTGAACAGTTACCCAAATGATCTATTTTCAATTGGTTTCTACTGCCGTTCTATTCACTCTACAGTTGGGAAATTTGGGATGGTTGAAGCTGTAAGCTTTTGAGTAACAATAATTAGTTCCAATTAGAATGTCTGCCTATACCCATTTAATTAGTTCGATTTTTGAGATATGCATATATCATAAAATTCTTTGTAGAATTGTAATGCAGCTCATGTGCTTGCAGCTCTGTTCTACTTATGTTTCCAGTCACTTTATTTGCCAGCTCTTCTACACACGTACATATGGGCCACACCATATTCTGCATATTGCTGCTTGTTTTATTTGATATTTTATTATTTTTATTGTAGAATTGTGCGCATTGTTGTTGCTGTTTTATGATTGCTTTGCCATTGTTCGCATTGTCAAGTGCTTTTCATTTGCTTTTTACCACATTTGGTTGTTGTTGTTGTTGTGCTTTTACGACAGTACATTGTTTTATATATTTCACTTGTTCTCCTAAAGTCCAATCCGCTCCCCTACCCTCCCCCGCTTCGCTGTCACTTACTTGAATGTTGAATGTACTTTATTATTTGTTTTATTTGTTAAATGTTTGCTTTGCATTTGCAAATTATTTTCTTTTGTTTGCCAGTTCTTATTTTTATTTGATTATTTGCATTTGTTAGTAACCCACACCTGCACCACCCCCCGCGCGGACGGGCATTACAAATAGATCGCCTCAGGTCGTTTCATTTGGATGTTCGGTGTGGGTGTTGTTGTTGTTGTTCTTGTTGTTGCTGTTGCAGTGTCAGCATTCATTTGCAACTGAAAAGCGTCGACATTGAACAACAACTGAACAACGAATGCGAACAACAACGATCGTTCAGTGATCGCGCCGCCCTGCCACGCCCCCTCTCGGCATGTGCCCGGCGGTCAATTTTCAATTACAGCGGTGCGAGTTAATCAATCAATCAATTACTGTAATAATGACGAGCTGATTTTCAGCGATTTTCAGCGATTCTTAACGATTTGTGCAACAAAAGCGTATGCCGACAAATAATTCTAATCGCTGCCCCCTCCCAGCCTCCTCCCAGCCACCCAGCCACCCAGCCACCCGGCCAGGCACGCCATTAGCCACCCACTCAGCGTTTTAACCTCAACGTCTCTTAGAGATACATATATATGTTTATACGTAAATCCGCACACCCAATGAGTCCAAAATTTATGCGCAAAGTGTGCCAGACAGCAAAAGATGTTGTATCTTGAAGTGTGTATCTTTATTTCTCTTTTATCTATCAGTTTGGTGTTTTTCCTATTTTATTTTATTATTATAATTCTAAAAATGATTTTGTTTTTTTTTTTTTGTTATCTCCATGCTGGTTGGAAAATGTAAAACACGCACTTAAGCAAATTTATTGTTATACATTTACATATTTTGCCTGGCATTTTATTGTGTTTTTATAAAAGTGAATTCCTTTTGACAGGTGGCACAAAGTGCGAATATAAATTGTCTTTTGAAATGTAGCGGCCAAATTGATGGCACACATATATCACTAATGTGAGCATTTTCTTATATTTGATTAAAATCCAAGTAAGGTATGGTCAGTTATGGAAGAAAGAAGAAAGAGAGAGAGCGGGGAAACGCTCAGAGCAGTTTTCATTTATAATTCTCAACTGGTTCAAGCGCAGACGCTATTAAGTAGCTGCTTTCTTTAGTTACTTATGTTGGATTTATCGATAGCTATATCGATTCATTGCGTCTATCGATTGTTTGTGAAAGATTGATAATATTATTGATATTTATATGGTGAAAGATTGCTCTTCTCCTTTGCTTCCTGGTTTCTTAGTTGCTTAATAATGATTTATCGATAGCTATACCGATACATTGCTGTCTTCGATAACTTAAAAGAGGCGCAGCACATTACGAATTTACTGCATTTACGAGTAATACTTTCAAAACAGAAGTCAGGCGCATTTCTTCAGTTTGCCATGAATTTGATCGATTATGGGAGTTTGGTGCAAGTTTCATCGATTAGTCGATTACTCAGTGAGTTTTTGGTAAAACTATAATGTCACTGCATTAGTCAAAACGTACGAAGTAACGCCAACTTTGAAGAAGGCATCAAATAAATGCATCAGGTCCACAAATATTTATCAATTACTCAGAAACTGAGTCACGGCCAAGTGGTGCCCTCTTGGCTATTGGTCACATGCTTGGTTCGCTGTTTGAATGTGTGTGTCTAGGTCTGGGGACCGGGTCTGGGTCTCGGACTGGGTCTCGGGCTGGGACTGGGACTGGGTCTGGGACTGGGTCTGGGTCTGGGTCTAGCTAGGCATTGGGGCGCCATTTGCATGCCAAGCACAACCACAAGCAAAAGCCAAATGCAAACAAACCGCCATACGATAATTGGTGTTCATTATCAATGGGCAAATACAGCTCAATCCGAAAACCCTTTAAGTGATCAACCAGCATTGAAGTGCTGCTGGGGCAGGGGCATGTGGTGGGGGCATGGGGCTGGGGGAGGGCATTGTGGGCAGTAGTTGTGTCGTCGACATGAAGCGGAAATCCAAAACGGGACAGACACAAACTTTGCCTTGCCTTTTGGGCATGAACTTCCCGTGCGCTACAAGACAAACCTTTGGCTTATATTTATTATTTATTTATTTTTTTGTCGTCTACAATTTGTTGGCTATATGCAATTATGCCATGTACTTAAAGTATTTTTTTTAAATATTGTTTTTTTTTTTTGTAATGACTTTTTAATGGACGCTGTACTTTGGCCAGGCAATCAATACACGCCGACACACACAAAATATATTTGTATAAATGTATTATTATATAGTCATATCTTATCGACATGCCAGACCTTCAACTTACAGAGCCGAAGAGCTGGACCGTGGGCCAGGCCGAAACGGGCTAAGCCTAATTAAACCGGAAGCATTAGATGCCGGCCAAGTTGTAACTGAGGGCCAGCCAGTATCTAAGGTTTCAGTTTTCGAGTTTCTATTTCTATTTCTATTTCAATAACTATTGCTGTTTCTGGTTGGGTTTTAGTTTCCATTCCAGTTGTCACGCCCCGGCTTTTGTTATGTTTATTGTTTTAAAATTATATGTGTAGCTCGGGAACCAACAAAAAACAAAAATGAAATACAAAAAAAAGGCCATAAATTAAATCGCAGATGCGCAGTTCTCTCAGTCGGTTTTGGATATTAGCATTTCGCCTTTTGCTTTGAGCGCTACTCATTTGTATGGAAATGTTCCGAAAAGCGTCATTAAACTATCTGGCTAGCTGACTAACTGACTAGCCCGGCTTTATATGGCCTAAACCCGTACGCTGCGTGGATGTATCTCACAGTTTGCAGCTGGCACTTTGGCTGTCTTCGAGGCGCTTCTTCTTAATGGAGCTTCGTTTGTTTTTTGTTTTTTTCTCTTTGCCAATTTCTATCTGCTCAAAGGTAGCGCGTCTAACGTCCAATTAGACTTTGGCCGCTCCGTGCTCTAATTAAACGATTATTATTCAATTACGAGAGATACTCGGGCACACGGCGGCATTTCATTCATTTTCATTCAGTTTCATTCATTTTCATGCCACATGCCTGCCCTCTAAGTGTGATTTATGTGCAACGCCCACGCAATGCTGCGATCCGCAACAGAGTTGCATTGAATCGTTCATTATGAGCTCGATCGAATTATGTTCTAAGCTGAACGAACCACTTTGCTGATTGTCGTTCGTTTAAATCGTTTATTTGAGTCCGAAAATAGTTATCCGAGACAAAAGATTCATAGATTGTTTGAATTAAACAAACGAACGAATCAAACTAACGAACGAACTAAGCTGAAGACTTAACTAAACACTAGAAAGAAGTTAGGAAACAAATGAACTAAATACACGAACGAATTCAAGTACCAAACGAATAAAACACACGAACGAATTGAGCAAACGAACGAATTGAAGTACCAAACGAACAAAAGAAATGAACGAACTGTCGGAACAATTAGTTCGTTCAGCAACTAGTTCACTGCTGAGCTACTACCTTTAATTGAACTACAATGTATCCTAATCCTAATCTAAATAAGCTGAAGTACGAACATAGCTAAAATCTAGTGAGAAGTTAGGAAAGAAACGAACTAAACACACGAACGAATTGAAGTACCGAACGAACGAACTGTCGGAACAATTAGTTCGTTCAGCAACTAGTTCACTGCTGAGCTACTACCTTCAATTGAACTACAATGTACAACTCTAATCCATATCAAACGCACAATTTTAATCGTTAACGGTAACGTCTTCGGTTTTGTTTCGGGTTCAGCTTGTGGTTCGGTTTTGGGTTCGGATTGGGGTTAGGTATGCAGGTTTCCCCAGCTAAAAGGTCAAATTCTCTATTCTAATTGACAAACTGTGTGCCGCACTGACAATCAAGCGATCTAATGATCCAACGTTTCACATTGGACCCATTTCCTTGGCGCAGTGCCAATCAATTTACGTCAAGCGCTTGATTGGCCAACCTCTTAGCCCCATGCCGGCCCCTCCGGAAGCCCCCTTCGTGCCACCGTTGGCTTCACGCAGCTAAAGGCGCTCGATTAATGAAATTAGACAATCAACAACATCAAGTCTCGAATAAAGAAATAGTAGAACAGAAATTAAAATCACTTAATTAAATAATTTTTAATGTGCTTCGTTGTGCGTTTAATTGTTGCCTTTGTTGCTTTTGTTGTTCCTAAAATTGAGCTTTTTTTGTTTTTTTTTGTGTCTTTAAGTTTTGTTTTTACGGCTGCAGTTTGTGGAGCAGCTGTCGTTTGTTAATTGCAAAGAATGGCCGTTAAGAGAGGTTGCTTCATCTTCATTATTCAAATTGGCATCTATTTTCGTTTCACATTTCTTACTGGGGTTCGCTTCTTTATTTTTATTTTTATTTTTTTGCCTCTATGCAAAGTGGGGACTGTGGACTCAAACACCACTTGGTTAGATGAAGGCCATGTGATATGCGCTAATTGATCAACAATCTACACACAACCCGCAAGTGATCAACTGATCACAAGTATAAGCTGAGAGAGTTGTCTTAAAGCCGGGCTGAGAGGATAGATCACTGGTCAGGTAATCACAGAAAATGAAGGAGAACAAAATAGAGATTAAACTGAACCTGGTGAAGAGATCACTGTATTAACTGAGCTAAAGAGAGAAGAGAGGAAAAGAGAGAACGAGGGTAAGACTAACCGCTATGTTACTGATCCACTAATCAGAATAATAGGCCAAGTTAGGGAAAGGTAGATAAGCTTTGAGAGCTTGAAGCGATATTATATAATACATCGATCGCTGTTTAACAAATCCCTAAAACAGACAGAGGGAAATATCAACGCTTAGAATACATAGATCACGTTTCAAACAAGTCAGATATTAGACAAGAAAGATCAAAGAGGGAGAGCGGGAGAGAAAGGGTTGAATATAGAAAAGTTTGGGTGTACTACTAGAATTATTGTTATTGATTTACCTGGAAAGCTATTGTTGATCTGTGATCAACTGATCACAAGAATTGAAAAGATTGGATATTGTTAATATGAATATCACTGAGAGCGCTGCTATTGATCTCTGGTTGACTGATCAGAGAGATACAGGGATAGAAAAGTTGTTACCACTCAGTTTCACCAATCAACTTGAAGAGCTGTGAATCGTTATCACAGGAATAGACAATGAAGGATGAAGAAAGTAGTTACTTCGACCCAGTTTCGTCAATCTAGCTGGGAAGCTGTGATTAGTGATCACAAAGATGAAGAGAGTAGTTACTACCAACCAGATTCACCAATCTAGCTGAGGAGCTGTGATCAGTAATCACAGGAATAGACAAAGAGAAAGGGAGAGAATAGTTCTCAGCACTCAGTTTCACCAATCTAGCTGGGGAGCTGCTACTGATCACTCAGATCACTGTAGAAGTGCATGCCAAGGCTGACTCTGAGTATCCCAATTGCTATCTTATGTCAATGGGTTAACAAACAAGCAAATAAACGAACTAACAAAAGAAGCAAACACATTGCACCGCACTTACGATACTCGTATTATAAATCTTATAGCTGCTAATGAGCCTCGTAAAACACAACTACATTCATTCTAGACAGCTTTTGAGGTATCTGTGATATACAAAAAATAAAAATAAAATGTTGTTAGCAACTCGTTATATAATGTATAATTTATTTTTATTGACAAGAAAAAAAACTTGAATAAAAAGCAAACTTCGTGAATTTTATGAGATGATGAGCTGAAAAGCAGTTTGCATTTCATTAAGGTTTAATTCAACGTTTATACAACCATTTTTGTACCATGCACTTTATTTCACTTTCAATCTACATTAGAATCCAATTTATAATAAAATATACATTTTAGGTTTCATTTTGATTTCAACAGCAATTGTTTCACTAATAAAAACGAAAGCAATTCAATATTCATTTTATTTTCATATAACATTTTTGGTTAATTTCAATTGAACCATTTTATTTTCAATTTTAATACAATATACATTTCGAATTTCAGTTTCAATTGATTTACTTTCAATTTCAATGAAATCAAATTTTAAAAATTAATATTCTTTTATTAGATATGTTTGAATTGAATCTCAATTGAAAGTATATTATTTTCAATTTAAATTCAATCTCTACTTCACTTTCAACTGTACTGTTCAACAATTTTTGTACAATGCAATTTGTTTTTAGTTTTAATAAAATATACATTTCAAACTTCAGTTTCAATTGATTTACTTTCAATTTAAATATTAATGAAATACAATTTTAGTAACGAATATTCTTTGTATTAGAAATGTTTGAATTGAGAAAGAAATATTGAATTTAAATTGAGAATATATTATATTGTTTTCAATTCAAATTCAATCACTACTTCACTGTTCAACTTCTGTTTCAATTCAATTGCCAATTATGCTTTTTTTTATATATTGAAGAGGTTCTTTGAGATTCTTTGTATTAGAAATGTTTGAATTGAATCTCAATTGCAAATATATTATATTATTGATTTTGAATTGAGAATATACTTACTGTATTCTTTTCAATTTAAATTCAATCTCTACTTTACTTTCAATTTCAATGAAATCAAATTTTAGTAATGAATATTCTTTGTATTAGAAATGTTTGAATTTGATCTCACTTGAAAATGTATTATGTTATTGAATTAGAATTGAGAATATAGTATATTATTTTCAATTTAAATTCAATCTCTACTTCACTTTCAACTGTACTGTTCAACTTCTGTTTCAATTCAATTGCTAATTCCGCTATTTTTTTTATTCTTGATGAGGTTCTCTTTTTAGCAGTCACAGAAAATTGCTGTTAACTTCAGCTAATTGGTTTTTTGCACATTTCAATGCACAATTTTGTGAAAATTCGCACAAAATAAGCAAACATCCGATGTTTGTGTTTGCAACTTCTTTGATATTTATATTCTTAAAGTATTTATGAGGGCTTCTTGGCTTTCCGCTTAACGCTTTTTTGGGCTTTTCAAACAAATGAATGCCATTAAAAAAGCGCAAACACTGAGATGCAATTCTGTTAAGTTGCAAATTGGGTAGCTGCCTCGATATATTAGTTAAACAAGACTGTGTCGAAATTTGAAATTCTGAAAACACAGTCCACTGGCTACGCAAAATACGTACGAAAAGCCAAATAAACAAAACGCTTTTCGTTTTGGTCTTTGTCGTCTTTGCTTTCAAGATTTAAGCCAAATTAATGGACAGGCTAGTGCCGTACCCCCCTCCCAAAAAAGCCACCACCCCCTGCTCCCGGCCGCCTCTCCCCACCCCTGTTTGTGTGTGTGTGTGTGTGTGTGTGTGTTTGGGGTTTCTGTTTGTGTTTGCCTAAAAAATTGGCGCTACCTACGCGCATTTGTTTTTAGCGTCTTTGTTTTCTGGCTGTACAAAGTTTTGTATATGTTTTGTATATTTTTCACGTCTTCTGTTTTTTTTTAGCATTTTTTGCTGTTGTTTTTGATTATTTTTTTGGGTTTTGCGATGAATCATGCGCCGGTTGTCCGCAAATTGAAGCTAACAGCGCGTTGAAGGGGGGTGCCTGAGGACAGTCGCTTAATCAATAATCATCAATCGTCTTACACACAGTAAATAACCAAAATACTATAAGGGTGGTTGCGGCGGGGGCAGCAGGGGCTGCTTTTGTGCCACATAATGGATGAACATAAGCTGCAATTATTGATGGGGCACTCGGCTTAGCATAGCTTTGATTACAACAAATGCTGTGAGTTGAATGCATTGAATACAGTGAATACAGTGAATACTGTGAATACAATTGAACACATTCAGCACGCATATGCCACGTCCATATGTCTCTTGGCCCGATGTTATATTATGGTAATCAATGCTAACAGTTTCCACCTGTTTGTTTGTTCTCTTTGCAGCTCAACGTTGCTGTGTTTTATGGTAAGTCAAAGTGCAAGGACAGCATTGAAAGCTTTATGGCTATTTAATTGATTCATTAGACACCTAAGCAACAACACTCGACACTCGACACTCGACACTCGACAGCGCATATTATTTATATGAATTTAATTAAGTTTTTTTTCTTCTTTCAACTTGCTTGAGTTTTGGCTCAAATTCGTTTCAATAACACACTCAATTTTAATTTGAGGACTAAAAATAAACATGCAAATAAATACTATTCATTTGATTGAAAATAATTATAAAGTTGAAGTGCAATCAAAAATTCATTGCCGCCTCAATTTACTCAGCTTTATTTATATTTTTCCAATGCAATCTGTATTTTAGTTTCATTTTAAGTTTAGTTAACATTTTAACTGAGCAGCTTGAAGTCTGTTTCATTTTGTGTTTTGTTTCAATTGATTATCTAAGCTTTTGAATTTCAACTTTAGTCGCTTTTCAATTGATTTGATTCAATTTCAATTTCGGTTTTAGACTTGCAATTATATTTGACGACTTAATTCAATTTCAATTCAACTAAACTTGTAAGTTTCAACATAAGTTGCTTCATTTTCTCCCTTTTCTATTGATTTCCTTCAATTTCAATTCAACTGTCAACCTTTCAGTTGTTTAATTGAATACTGAACTTGTAAATTTCAACATTTCTTCATTTTCTCCCTTTTCAATTAATTTCCTTCAATTTCAATGCAGTTTGCATTACACTTGCAGTTTTACTTGACGATTTAATTCAATTTCAATTCAACTGTCAACCTTTCAGTTGTTTAATTGAATACTGAACTTGTAAATTTCAACATAGGTTTCTTAATTTTCTTCCTTTTCAATTGATTTGTTTCAATTTCAATGCAGTTTGCATTACACTTGCAGTTTCACTAGACGATTTAATTCAATTTCAATTCAACTGTCAACCTTTCAGTTGTTTTCCTAATCAATTTGGTATTCAATTAGCCAGTTTCAACATTTAAATTCAATTTCTGTTCAACACATAATTCAATTGAATTCCTGCTCCCATTTCCATGACAAATATTTGTTAAATATCAATGCAAAATAAAAGAAAAATTAAGAAAATGCCCGATTGGCCGCCCTCTGTTTACATGTCCGGCCATTGCCCGGTTGCTCGGTAGCCCATTTTGGCCATTCAATGTAAACAAGCGGGCAAATGGCTTTTGCTAAATTTAGTTACTGCCTCTGTCCGCCCGCTAAACGCAGCTTCCTGCCAGAAAATAACATTGCGCATACGTCACATTGTACGCAGTACGTGGCATGCGGCATGCGGCATGCGGCATGCGGCATGCGGCACGCGGCACGCGTTGTGCCCCCTCAACAATATAAAAACAAAAACCAAAATTAAATGAAATCAATCAAATCAAAGGCAGCTATTTTGCTGCACGCAATCAATCTGGAGCTGGCATAGATATAAATATGACGCTTGGGGCTGGAGCTGGAGCTGGGGCACATTTGCGTCAGTGCGCTGCCCCAAAGTGTGGCAAGCAACAGAGGTGTTAAACTGTTGCCGCCATAGATTCTTTTGATAGCATTCAAGAACAACTATTACCCAATGAGCCAGCAATAGTATCTTCAATGGCATAATCGATTATAATCAAAAACTTTCCACATTTGTGGAAACTGAAACCAACTTTAACCAAACACAATAAAACTTGTTATTTCTGTGCCTTAGACTTTTACAACTTTAATATAGCTATGTGAGCTTTTAACTAAATAAGAAAAAACTAATTTGATATCATTCAAAAAGAACTATTAGTACTCATCGAGCCATCGAGTTGTTTCATCGAATATAATCAAAAACTTGAAACAAGCTAAATAAAACTTGTTTTTTCTGAGCCTTCGACTCTTAAAACTTTAATAAAGTCTTTGGAGTTATTGATTACTTTAAAAGAAACGTAAATTTTAAAGAATTCATCAATAGTGTCATCGAAAATACTTGAAAACCTTAAGAAAATGTGGAAAACAAAACTAAACTAGTTATATCTGGGGTTTTGACTTTTAAAACTGTAGTGAATTTATTTGAGTTATAAATTACTTAAAAAAAGAAACAAATTTGATAGACTTAATCAATAGTTTCATGCCAAAAACTTAGTTAAATAAATATGGAAAATTTTAACAAAAAATATAATAATAATAAATAAAATTAAACATAAACAAAAACTTAAGGAAAATATAAATATTTCCTTAAGCAAAATTAAAACTTACACTCTTATAACTTTAATTAAGTTCTTTACTATTTAAAACCACATAAAGTATCGATAAATCGATACTATCGATAGTGCCATCACTAGCAGGCAACTCAGTGACATTGTAGTCGCCAAGACAAATGTTTTGACTGCAACTGCGGGCCACGGGGGTTAGGCAGACAGGCTGGCGCCGGGCCTTGTCCTTGTGCTGGCTCCTTGCTGCTCTGCCAGCTGCCAGCTCCAAGCTGCTGCTGCTGCTGCTGCTGATGTCCTGCGCCTCGTCCTGTGCGCTGTCCTGTGCGTGTGGCATGCCTTTAAATGGCGTCAAATCAATCAAAAAGTGCGCGTTCCAAAATCTGCCTGCTCCGCTGGCGAGTTACGCGCAATTTAACCTGTCTGCCAATTTGCTGCCAGCCCCCAGAACCTCCCTTCCGCCCATCTCTACCCCACTCTTAATGCCTCTCTCGGTCTCTCTCTCTCTTTCTCTCTGTTGCTCAATTATCATAATTGCGCCCACACTCACACACACACAGAGCAGACAGGGGTTGGCAGAGCGAGCTGAAATGATAATGTCGGCGCCAGCATTTCCGCTTTTATTAACGACGCCTCGTCTCCGTCTCACTCTCCGTCTCCGTCTCCGTCTCCCTCTCCGTCACTGTCGCTGTCGCTGCCTACGCTGCCGTCTCTGTCTCCATCTTTCTGCTTGCTTCCATCTGTGGGCCAAACACACCCAGCAAAATGGTCAACGCATTCGTGTCCATGTCCATGTCCATGTCCATGTAGTGGCTCCCTGACACGCACAATTAAGTGCCACCCAGCTCTATGCTCCGCCCGCTCTCTGCCAGGCTCAAGGATAACGATAAACGACGCTTGCAGCGTTTCTACCTTCCTCTCCTCTCCTCTTGTTTCCTTTTTCTTTTTTCATTTTTTTCTTCTTGAAAATCAAATCAAATAAAATAAAATTTACTACGCTCACGCACGCTTTATTTTGTCTATATCTGTCTGTATGTTGCCCATCCCCCTAGTTTCCCCCCCTCGTCCCCTCATAACATGCGCGTGAAATGTTGCTATATAGAACAGAACTGGTCGTCGTTTTGGCGCTCGTTTCCAATTCCAATTCCATTTTGATTTTCGGTATTCGGTTTTTCGTTTTTCGACTATTTTTATATATATTTAACATTTTCATTTCCGTTTCGCCTTAATGCACTTGACCTTCAGCCAAAAAAAAAAAAAAATTGAAAAAAAAAAGAGAATTAAAAATAATAATACTTATATCTCTGTGAGCTTCTGCATTTGTTCTCAAGTTTTATTCCATCGCTGAATCTGGCAGCCTCGTCTGAGCAGCCCAAGCGAAACAGCAACAGCTATTCAGGGGCTTCCGGACACACATAAAACTAAAAACAAAACAAAAAAACACATAAATTTTCTAGCAATTTTAATTAAATATCAATGTGAGTTTTCTCAAATTTCAACTGGAATTCAAATTTCAGTTGATTTGTCTGACAATTTCAATTCAACTTGAATTCAATATTGCTTCAACTTTATGCGAACGAAAATTCAAGAAGATTTCAAATTTCAGTTATTTTGTAAACTTTATTTCCATATTGCTTCAACTTCTTTTGTATGAAATATCAAAAAGATTTCCAAATTTCAATTTTTTATTTTACAATTTCAATTAAAATTTTATTCAATATTGCTTCAACTTTATTCGAACGAAATATCAAGAAGATTTCAAATTTCAGATATTTTGTCTTGCTTTTTGAATTCAACTTTAATTCAATATTGCTTCAACTTCATTGGAATGAAATGTCAAGAGGATTTCCTAATTTCAGTTTTTTGTTTTACAATTTCAATTAAAATTTTATTCAATATTTCTTCAACTTCATTTGTATGAAATGTCAAGAAGATTACCAAATTTCAGTTATATTGTCTTACTTTTTGAATCCAATTCAATATTGCTTCAACTTCATTTCAATGAAATATCAAGAAGATTTAAAATATTTCAGTGGATTTGTCTTACTTTTTCAATTCAACTTTAATTCAATATTGCTTCAACTTCATTTCAATGAAATATCAATGAGAGTTTTATCATATTTCAAATTGAACTCATAAGCTCTGTTGTTATGTCTTACAATTTCAATTTAAATTCATTATATTTAAATATTCAGAAGGCTTCCACACTTCACTTATTTTGTCTTACAATTTAAATTCAACTTCAATTCAATATTTCTTTAAATTTATTATAATTTATTTGAAATGTTATTTCAGCTTGCTTTAAACATTTCACTCGTTGTTTCTTATAATTGTAATTCAACTTTATATTGCTTCAATTTGTTTTCACCTGACTTTTCTAAGCTCTCCGTATTCTTATTCAATTTCAATTAGTTTTGAAATCAAGCTTATTCAATCATTATTTGTGGTAAAACCATAAATTATTTATAATACTTTTAGCAGTTGGGATTCAGCTTATATACAAGTGCTTAAAGCTTTAGTTATATTTATTTGTAATTGAATTTGCATTCGATTGCTTTTCAACTTGAATTGAATAACAATCAATGTTCTAGAAACGACGCGCATGACAGAAAGCCACGCTCCTCGCCATTCTTGGCATAACATTATAAATTTGCAGTGTAAATTCCATTAGGATTATATTACCGGGGACACACACACACACACACACACACAACCACACACACACAGGGACAGATGGGAAGCCACAAAAGTTGCGCTGGCCTCATAAACTGAAGAATTTCCTTTTTATTATCCTTGGCAGAGAGTTGGCAGCGAGGACACAGCTAAAACGTAAAAAGTTCAAATGGATTAGGGCCAAGCTTCAAGCGGAAGCCTGACAAGGCGTTGGCTGACACACACACACACACACACACACACGCACACACAGATTCAATGTTGTGCGTGCCAAGCGAATGGCAAATGGATATGTGTCAAGGACATGCGGCAACAAAGCGCCAACTGTGTCTGTGTGGGCTCCCATTTAATATACTTCTTATGTGGCACATTGTATTTTGTAGGCGTGCCTAACTGCAGTTAGCACACAGCTGTCATTTTACACACACACAACACACACACCTCTCGCACACCACGCTGCCAGCGACATTCGGGACACATTTGGAGCACACTAATTGATATTTTCACAGTCGCTTTCCCATACTCGTATACATTTTCTTTTTGGCGCGCCTTGTCGCATAAATTTTCAAATTTTGTGCTCCCCCGAGACGGAACACACGCCCAGTTAGCAGTTTCCCGTAAAGTGATTAGAAAGTAGAGCCCATCCAGCAAAGAAATACTCTAAGCAGCACAAATGTTTTCAAAAGCTAAGCATATTTGCTAAAATTTAGAAACCAATCTACCTAATCATAATGTACCCAGGTCAAAAATTTCCGATCGCATCTACGTACACTTACACATACAAACACACATACACAAAAGACGTACACATACGAGCGACAGCTCGAGCGTAGCGCAAGCGAGGCATTTTAAATGGTGGCTGTGCTTCTTCTTCCCCCTCTCGATGCATCACTGAATCTTCTTTCGTGAATAACTTCCGTGTTTATTATCTGATTGACTTAAAATTTGGACAGTAGATTAAGAGTGACTAAAGTATTGCACATGCCAAATCCCAAAGCTATATCTAAAAAATTGTTCCTGTAAAACGGTTTTTATCGAATTGCGGGGAACGGGGGAGATATCTCAAATCTAAAATAAACTTGACCTGCTCCCGCTATACACGAACCTACATTTCAAATTTGGTGTCTCTAGCTCTTATAGTTGCTAAGATCCTTGCGTTCATACATACGGACGGACAGACGGACAGACAGACGGACAGACAGACGGACATGGGCAAATCGAAATCTCTTTTGATACTGATCAAGAATATATATACTTTATAGGGTAGGAGATTTCTCCTTCTGCCTGTTACATACATTTGCACAGATTTAGTACCCCCTTTTTACCCATTTTATGGGTACAGGGAGTAATTAGCTGCACAGTGTTGCCACACCTTGAAAATTAACATTAAATTTACCCAGTCAATTTCATGAAAGTTCATCAACTTTGTTTATGTTAGAGAATTCATGATTTCTGCATTTAACAAATTTCGAAACTCAACATTTAGCTGCTACAAATTCAAAAGTATTCTCCAAGATGACCTAGTTAAGTTGGCTGCGCCTGACTTTATCGTGAATTGAATTCATGGTCAACTTTCGCGCTTTTTTCAATTTCATTTAATTGTGATAATTATGCACAAGAAGCAAGCAACAAGGCAACAAATTAATTATTTAAAGCATACGAAATTAGACATTTAATTTGTTTAGTAAAGCGGGAAATAATCAAGTTTACTTTTACACAGAATCAATGTAGTCTGTGGTAATCCGGAACCTCCCACCCGCCCTCTCTCTCTCTCTCTATCTCTCTCTTTTTCTGGCGGATATCTGTGCCAAGACGCGTGCGCTTCATAAACAAAAAGTATATACTTATATTGAATATATCTTTATATATAAAACTCTTTAGCCTGACTGACTGACTGGTGACTCATGGGCAGCCCAAAAAGTAGAAGCTACAAACCTGCAATCTTTGCAGTAGCTTCCTA